>NJDD01003445.1:138884-187405 GCA_002245505.1 Calephelis nemesis
TCGCCTCCAGGGAACGCCCTAACCCGCTCTGCGGCACTTTTTCGGGCCAGAATTGCAGTCCAATGGACTGGCAGGGATCGCGACGTGCACGCTTCTGGCCAATGACATATTATGAATGAATATGTATTTATAGATTTAATCGTTTGATGGAAACTGATAAACGTGGTATGTAAGTATTTCTTTTTAATGACCAAAATACGTACGTTATAGTGATGTACCTACATAAGTTGAAGTTGATTAACAAAAATATTAATTACTCTCAAATAAGTTTGGTTTTGCCTTAAGTATAACTCAATGTCTTAGATAATGACTTCAATATTGATTTGTGTAAGTGCTTACTACTGCTATTGTAGGCTGGCTATTACTCCAATGTATTTAACTGCCAGTTTTACTACTGTCATTGAATTGACTGACGGGTAAACTAATGTAAGGACGTGACTGACATTTATCTGCATATGTTTTACTAACTGTCATTTAAAATGTGGTAAAACTGATAGCAAAACCTAATATGTAATTACCCGCTAGATACTGATGTTTTTTGTAAATTCTAGCAGTCAATTTTATATTGCGGGTTGCAAAGAGAAGCCCTTGGGGGTAAATATATTTAAAATATAATTTTAATAATAGATATTGACCGCCTCGTTGGTCGAGTGGCTAGCGTACACGCCTAACTACATCGACCAACCGCGAGGCTCGGGTTCGATTCCCGACGGGGGCAGGCATTTGTGTGATGAACATTGATATGTCTGCATTTCCGGGTCTGGGTATTTATTAAATTTATTCTGGTATCTATTTAAGTATTTATATGTATTAGGATCGTTGACTAACATCCATAACATAAGCATATAATTTGCTTACTTTGGGGTTAGATTCAATTTGTGTGATTTTTCCAGGGACATTTATTTATTTATTTATCTTTGAATTATTTATGGGCCAATCCAATATCAAAGATCTCTGATATGTGTATTTTTTCAAGTGTTATAAGTTATCTGTTCCAAAATATAGTACATTGTGTTTGTTGTATATACATGGTGTTAATAACTTCAAATAAATTGATGTGTTTAAACATTGTTAGTTTAATTTTCACATGAAATTAAAGAAAAAGAACCTCAAAATGCGTTTAAAACGTTTTTTTTGTTTCAAAATTCGTAAGTTTTTATACACAAGGCGGTGGTTTTCATGTTTTATTATATGATTGTTTGATTTATTTACAAGTAAGCTATTATAGAGACCTTGGGTGTTACCATGAACTTTTAAAACAGTATTATTTCAATAATACTAACTGTTATCGGAGAAAGATTACCTTATGACGTATACCATAAAGTTGTTTATGAAGGTGGACATTTAGCGAGATGGAAATCATACTGCTATAAACGTTCATGGTAACCTGAAATTCAAAACCAGGTAAATAAGGAACAAAACATGAAAAAATAAGGTACTGTTCTAACTTGTTAGTTTTTATATTACACTTATCTTTTAGGTATAGTACTTATCTATGTTTATGTTAAATCTGGTGTCGATATTTTCATAATTAAAGTAGACAGTTAGGTTTTGCTTTCAAAAAAGGGTTAATTTTTGATTTTTTCTATCGAGCAAAGTGAAATAAATCGTGTTTTGGAAACACTAGTCTTATAAAGCATATTCATGTTAATCTTGTGTATTTTTGTCAGCAAGATCCATGATTACTTTGTATGAAAAAAAACATTATGCTGCTGACGTATTTTAACATACATGAACCCTCAATCTTTAATGTTTAGTATTGATAGAATCAATTGGACTTGACTAAAAAAAGTTATGAAGTTTCCTTAGCGGCATTGTGCTTTTATTTAAATTTGGTAAAAAATGTTAAACTAGCGCCAGGACACGTGACCTGATCAAAAATTCGTAAGACGGAGCTAGAGTTACAGTGGTTTATGTTGTCGCCGCGTTTTATACTGTGATTTTCGTTTCGCCAGCCGGACGTTTCTCCAGCTCGAATAAAATAAATTAAATTTATATTGTATTTTACCACATAAATGGTAGAACTTTTATACTGATAATAAAATCAATCCGGGTAAAAATATTCCCTAACCATTCGAAAATATCAAAAATTCACTTCTGCACTCCCGGAGTGCAACCGAGTGATTTTTTTAATCTGAATTGTAATTTCAGAGTTTCAGAGAGAGAAAGAAGCTATCTTTCTCTAAGAAGCACACCACTAACTTGGTTAAAAAAGGACAGAACTTGCCAGTCAGCAATTTGAAGTTTTATAAGCTTCCGGGCCAAGAATTGCAGTAACGTGATATATTTTTTTATGATATACTTACTAATGTGAATATTTTATTCCAGTTGTCTTCGTTGAAAATAAGGATGGAAAGAAGATAGCTGTGTTTGATGGCTACACATATTATACCTGTGACAGGACAGAGTCTGATGGACGGATGTGGAGATGTACTAAGGGGTATCCATGCAAAGCGAGATTCAAAGCTTTTAACACCGGACAAATTATCCGAATTACGACATTAGAGCATACACACCCTCGTCCAGTTTTGGAGATATATAATGGGGTTTTGTTTAAAAGGTCAAAAAGTTGGAGAGATGCGCCGAAATATTCTTTTTAGAATTGTTGATGCTTTTGCTGTTCAAAACACAACCTTGTCTTTGCACTCGGTTAAGATGTATGACTATTGTATGTATTTATCACTTCGTAAAGATGTGAGAATGTGTATGAGTAGTTAATTATTATAATGACAATGTTAATTAAGGGAAGAAAATTAAGTTCATGTGTTGAGGATAAGATTATAAGTATGTGTTGTAATTTTTATGAATACACATTTTTTTATAAAAGGTACTTTTTAATATGTATATTTATTACATTATATTTTTAATACATATAATTTGATACTTATTATATTAGTTATATTGAAGATGAAAACCACTTATTCTAATTCTAGTAATATTATAAATGTGAAAGTTTGTATGTTGTTTGTTACTCCTTCATGCTAAAACTGCTGAACCGATTTTCAAGAAATTAAACCCACACAGGGTAACTTGGATAAACACATAGGATAGTTTTAATCCCGAAATAATATTCCTGTGGGACCGCTTATTAAGCGGATAACAGCAAGAAAAATAAAACCACATATTTAAAAAAAAAATCTAAGTTTTAAGGGCCCGTTCATAGTTATATTGTTATGGTGTATGATAAAAATTTTTACTTACCGGCGGCGAAATATAGGCTTTTAAAGAACCGGCCAAATTTGATTAAGTAGATGGAATGGCTTTAGTGATAGTGCGTTATACAGGGTTACTTTCAAAGGATCGGCCAAATTTTAATATAATTGAGGTAAGGCTAAAATAATATATTATAATAAATCCCTGAACAAGTTACTCAAATTAAATCTAACCCCGAAGTATATGTCGCATATGTCTGCATGCATAAATGATAGTGCACTTTAATATTAGTTGCCAAATTTTAACATTTATTTTTGGGATGGGATATGTGCCCGGTTGGCGATAGGCTTGTGTTATAGATCACATTGTGGGACTTAGTGTCTTTGGCTAGTCGTGGGTGCCCTGGTTGTACTTCTGTCTACCTCTTCGGGGATATGGGCGTAAAGATACTTAAGTCATTTCCAACAAGGTCACTAGTGGTAGAGTTCTGTGCTGCCTATTCTTTCGGCCATAATATTTATAAATATCCCTGGACAAGTTCAATCTAATTCCAAAATAAGCAAATAATATATTGTGTTATGGATACAATGATACTAATACAAGAAAATACCAGACCAATTAAAAATAATTTAAATTTAGTATTTTTCAAACCTAACATATTCCAAAAAACATGTAATTCCAATTTTCAAAATTGGAATCAAACCGGCTGACATATTTCAAAAAATGTGTCATTCCAAAATTTCAAATTTCGAATTTAAAAAAAATATGTAAGGCTCAGGTCTTGTAAAATGTAGCTAAGCATTAATATGTTTTATCTTTGCAGTTCATTTTGTCCGAAATTTAGTTGGAAAGGAGATAGCTATCATCAATGACAATACCTTCTACTGTGGGATCCGTAGCGCCAGCACGACGGTATGGAGGTGTACTAGGTGGGGGAAGTGTCGGGCTCGCTTCATCATGACGTATGGAAGAGAGATGCTGACACAGCATTTGGAGCATAATCATCCACCTCCTAACTTTGTGGTTCAAGATGGTATTTATTTTAAAGTGTAAAGTGAAATCTGAGTTGTTTGGTCTGAAAGAAAGTCCTGAAGTATTATTAATAACCATAGACGTTTTTTTAATATCAGCTAATTTTATTTATCAGAGTTTCCTGATGGTGAAAGACAACCGTGGTCTATAGACACCAAAGATGTTATAGGCGCGTCCCAGCATGGTAGGCTTATTGTGCAAGTCTGTCAGCTGCCCTAGTCTCCTAGTCATTATGGCAGCAGGAATACGTAAGGCGGTGGACACCTACCCGCTCAAGTTGCTGCCTAGCACTCTACCACCAGTGTTCTTGTTGGTATTTACCTATATTTTAAACCGTGCTCATCTCTTATGAGCTATTTGGCAGAGAGGCAGATGGTCTATTCTAGTCAGCGGACCAAGACCAAAACGAAGGAAAAAAGTATTTATAGTTTAGTATACGCGATACTGACTGCAATCACAAGTTAAACCTTGGAACACTTTAGTCCAAGTTTATTGAGTAAGGCAATTGGAGATCTGTGTAAATCCAAAACGGAATGCGCGCAGCAAAACTGTAAATTTATAAGGAAGTTAAGTGACTTGAAGTACCTTAACGGTACAAAATGGGATTTACTGAAATTGTCAGTGGCCAACTACTAGTAGTTACATGTACTCCTGGAATTACTCCAAACTTCAGGACGCAGTATGAGGATTTTTGACGTGACAACGTCTTAAATTAGGTTGCGGCTCGGAGTCACTCATGAAAAAGTGTAACGCCCGGTAACGTTACGATGAGTCACCGAACGAGAGAGAGGCCCGCCGGAGCGGCGAATGCCTTGCGTCTCTCTCCCACTCTTTAATAATATTCATATCAATAAATATTCTACCGAGAAAAAGACGTTGTCACGTAAAATCTTCGCCCGTAAAACCGACTTTACAGGCAACCATTTTTTTTTCTTTATTTATTGGTATTGGCTTTAGCATTTGCTATTACTCGAGTTGAAATTTGCATTAAGTTACTGATTTAACAAAATTAGGCTTAACGAAAATGGCCATTAGACATCAAAGAAAGAAAGATTCTAGGTGGTAGAGTTTCGCAGCGACTCGCCCGGATTGGTACCACCGCCTTACCTATTCCTGCCGCCATAACTTCATAACGTGTTCCGGTTCGGAGGGTGAAGTAGCCGGTAACATTTGCTCGAGGCCTAACATCCTGACCTCAGGTTGGCAACGCACCATTACCATCTTTAGTGTCTCTAGGCGGCGTGAATTTCTTACCATCAGGAAATCCGTCTGCTCGTTTGCCTTCCTATAACATAAAAAAAAGTTAGGATCTTGAGTATAGCGGTGGCTTCATTAATCCTTACTTAAGCTAATTTAGTGACATGGTTCCTTATACGTAGTACTATTTAAATTATGCGCATCGGCTATATTCGTCAAGCTTTGGAAATCCGAATGTATTTTAAAGATATCTATATAGAGTTGTTATTACACATAATTAATAATTTCGCTTAAATTTAGATTAGGTCAGCCAATTCAAAAATAAAAGTATAAAGTGTAAAAAGTGTAAAGCTGAAGCGCATAATTTAAATAATAGTACTGTACATAATATCTTTATGAAGCAGACTGTACCTAGAAGTATGTTTAGAATGGGTTTTTGCAGTTTTGCTGCGCTTTATTATATTTTATCTTGTATTGAAACAGGGGTTTTTGTAAGGACCAAACTATCTCGGAATCTCAGTATAAATTCAAACCTATCAGTATTTTTTAGTTTTATTACAATAGAGTTATGCTGTTACAACAAACTAACCGCGTACAGTTTCATGATATTTCTGTCTACATTAATTGTACATATACATATTTTAATGCCACGTCCATTACTAGGTAGGCCGAGAGTATTGAGTGACATATATCACGACCCGCAGACGCAAGTCTGCAAGCTTCCATTACATTCATTACCCTTTTCATACACACGCCGGTTTTGGAGACTCTTGACACCACCCTCGGATAAAATCCGAAAGATTTGACCGTGGAATGTCAACCAGGTATTGGTTTCCCCGGGTACCTACATCCATCTACATTTGCATTTGTCATCTGTCACCCTTTCCATGCCCTTCCTCATTTTAACACAAACATTTTTAATCCCACTCTTTCTCGGATCTCACTGTTGCGAATGCGACGAGCGATCGTTACTCAACACATTTACTGTAACGCTCTCATTTCGATGTTAATAGTATATTAAAAGTATAGTAGTTGACCATTTCCTTCAGGTGAACTACAATTGTTGCGTTGCCAACATTATATGAGTGACCAACAAACGGATCTGAGTCCTATTTTAGTGAAAAAAATGCTTTTGTTATCGTTAGTCTTGAGAAAAAATGATTCACAAACAAAAATGTATAGTGATCTTTTTGAAGTTATGTAAGATTCATATTGTAATTTATATTGATATCTTCAGTAATAAATATTATTTTATATACTAAATGGCATTTTTCTGCTTTGTTGCTTAAACATTGTTTTTTTTGTCATTTAAATTTTATTGAAAATTTTCAAGTTACTTTTAAAAATATGAGTGGGAATTTCAATTATTAAGAATTTGAGATAGAGAGTATCTTCAAGCCCATATCCTCGAAAAGGTAGGCAGAGGCACAACCAGGGAACCCATGACTAGCTGAAGACACTAAGTCCCACAATGTGATAGGTGGCAAGCCTATCGCCAACTGGGCACATCTTCTATTCCGAGCAACATTTTTTTTATTTAGAAAATTAGAAAAACCTAATTTTCATCTTGTTGCCCGTCAGCCCAGACAGACAGTTGCAGTCAAGTCCAACACCTGAACCGCTAGACCACAGAGATACATCTGTAAATTAGACTTTTTAAAAACACTTTAATGATTCTCATGCGAAACCACACTAACCTATCCTTCTCGGACAGTGTTCGTATAGAAAGAAAACTAGCGGCCCGGTACGTGCTTAGCTACGTATATGACCACATGAATGACATAACACAATAAAAGAAAAATAACAGATGAAAAAAGTATTAAGATTAATATGACAGCACAATCCCCATCTGAAAAATTTTCAATTCGACAGAAAAATACCCATTAACAAAATGAATTTTAATTTTTTGTTTCAAAAAATGCGATAAATGAAGAAGCGCTCTACTGATTTTATGCAAACTTCACGTATACCATCTACTAAATAGTCTGAGCAAAGCCTAAACATTTGGTTTGGATAGGTGAGCTCATTCTTGAGTTATACAGTTACAACTAAAAGTGGCATTGGTTTTTAAATAAATAGATTAGGTTACGATTTGTCTAATTGCTTAGGCGTAAATCCCAAAAAATATAAAGTAATATTCGCCAATATGTTTTAGCTTCTCATCCGTTTTTAAATTAAAATGATTTGATTTAGAATTTACTTAAAATTTCAAATTAAAATCATTTAACTATTACGTCTTCGAAATAGTAATACTATTAAGGTAGTAATAAATTTATTAATATGTACTGTCGTTACATTAAATTATAATGATTTTGATGGATTTGTGATACAGGTTTTGTAACACTGATGCAGAATATTAAAAAAGAAGAAGAAGACGTACACGAAGAAAAAGAAGAAGAAGAAGACGACGAAGAAAAAGAAGAAGAAATGAAGAAAAAAACGGCAACTTATTTACTAAAACTACAAAAAGATAGGGCTAGAAAAAGATTGTATAAAAAGAATATGACTAAAGAACAGAGAGAAATAAAAAGGGCTAAGGACAGGAAATATTACAGGAGGAAAAATGCTGATATGAGTGAGGAAGAAAAAAACAAGCAGCGAAAAATCTGGCTAACGGCGACAAAAAAGTATAGACAAAAAAAGGATGGATTGAAAAAATGAGATCAACGATTTACTTATGTCAAATGATGTAAATGATGATAGTTTCTTTGTCTTTTCGATCTGTGTAATTTGAAAAAAGAACATGGTTTTGTTTTTGATTGACTTTGTAGATGACGTGTCACCATGTTATTGGTTGAAAATTAAATTTTAGACACTGCTTAGTATTAGACGGTATAAGTTTGCGAGTGTACCAAAACTTGCATTTGAGTGTGTCTAATTAAGAGTCTTCTTCTTTTTTTAAATATTTTAGAGATATTCAATATTCGTCTAACCTTAACTCTAATCTCTTAGTTTCGGCGTATTGGTCCGGGTCCGCTGTGTAGAATAGACCATTTGCCTCGTTGGCTTGCAGCTCCTGAGAGGTTGTCTTAAGTTAAATGAATCTTTACCATTAAGACCACCGGTGTAAGAGTGCTGCGCAGAAATTTTCAGGGTATTGATCCACCTTCTGATCTATTTCTGCCGTTGTAATGATTGTCACGTTTTAACCCGGAGGGTATGGTAGTTGGCAGACTTGCACCTGATAACTAAAACTTGGGAGCCGTGTGCTATGACTAACCTCTCATATAAAATAGGTAAAACAGATGTACTATTCGAATGTGGATGGGTGCAGGGACCCGGGGAGATCTGGGCTGACATTCCATTATCAATTTGATCGGGTTTTATCCGAGGGTGGTAGTGTTTCGGTGACTCAACAGTCACCGAAACCTACCGTGTCATCCTACTATTTAGGTATCACTGCCTTAGCTATTCCTGCCGCCATAACGCCAATGCTCGCCGTTGACGTGTTCCGGGATAAAGTAGCCAGTAACTTACTTTTGCTAGCGTCTCAACATTCCCGGTCTAAGTTTGGCAACGCACAATTACCATCTTTGGTGTCTCTAAGCGGAGTGAATTTCTTACCATCAGGAAATCCGACTGCTTGTTTGCTTTCCAATATCATAAAAAAATAAAAATTAAAAAACCGGCATGTTTGTCTAAATAGGGTAATGAATATGAAGGAAGCTGAGCAGACCTGCAAGGATCGTCACATTTTCCATATACTTGATACCCCTTAAGGGACTTGGCGTTGTAGATTAAAGAGATAGATTAGTAAGTATGTAAGTAAAAAGTTTGTTTTCAGTCTGCACATTCTACGTACGTAACTTCTCCACATGTTCAGTTACATATTTGCATATATTTAAAACTAGCAGTTCCGGCGAACTTGGTTCCACCCGTTCAGTGTATGAGAAAAATTAAAATGTTGTTTTTCCTATTTTTCTCGCAGTTTTTCCCTTTTTCTCATCTTTTAAACGTTTGCTGGACTTGAATAAATAATTTAAAACCAAAATTAGCCAAATCGGTTCAGCCGTTCTCGAGTTTTGGCGAGACAAACAAACAACAACTGATTTTTTTATATATAGAAATCAAATTTTGACCCAATTATGTTCCTAAGTAGGTATGTTAAGTTAGGTTTCTTTGTTTAAAAAATAAAAATGTATATAACATTTTAAATAAATTTGTTATTGACGTTTTTTTTTTTTACATTTTACTAGACAAATCTGCGAACTGAGTATCGCTTGACATTAACAACTGAATGATTAAAGCATTGTTTTTCCTATTTACTCTGCAATTTTCCTGATTTTTCTCTTAATAAGAACTTTCTCCTGACATTTAATAGCATAACAAAAAAGAAAAATACGAAAATAGCCTTCGAGGTCTAGCGGTCCAGGTGTTGGACTTGGCTACATGAGGTCCCGGATTTGATTCATGTCTGATTACAAAAAGAAAAATTGTTTTTTCCAATTTTCTAAGATAATAAAATGTTGCTCGGGATTGGATTTATGCCCGGTTGGCGATAGGCTTGCCACCTATCACATTGTGGGACTAGTCGGCTATATATATTGGGCTAGTGGTGAATGCCTACTTGTGCCTCTGCCTACATCTTTGTAGATATAGGCGTGAAGATATTAAAAAAAAAGAGTAATCTACCTCGTCTGTAATGAGATAAACAGATTCACAACGAAATGAATGGTGATTATTAACAGCATATGATAAAAATATAAAAAAAGCATAGACATTTTCCTACTATCTTTGCTTTATGTTAAAAATAATATATGTTACTTACTTTCAGTGACTTATGTCCATAATCAGTACGGAAAGCCAACCGCCATTTTGAACGGATTCAGCTTTTACTATGACGGTAGGAACAAAAAAACCGACGTGTGGCAATGCACACAAACTGGGAAGTGCAAAGCAAGATTCACAACTACTAAGTGTGAAAAGAAACATATATTGAGATGTAACCCCCTCCATAATCATTCCCCTCCAATATTTAAGATTATCAATGGGATGTATATAAAACTTTAATTTTTAAAATTAGTCCAGTAAAAAGTTAAATGAAACCATGATCTGACCAGTTTTGGCGCAATGAGTAAAAATGTGTTCATTAATACTTAAATAATGATATTATGAAAGAAATTTGATTTAAATTAAGGGGAAAGGGATGAACAAAATTAAAAAAGGGTTGAAAAATGCCTTTTTTAAAAATAACTTAATAACGGTAGGAAATGGAAAAAAAGTTTCAAGTAAAAGTTGTAGAGAAAAAAATTTTAAGTATCAATGAACACATTTTCACTCATTACGCCAAAACTGGTCAGATCATGGTTTCATTTAACTTTTGACTGGACTAAATGTGAAAACTTCTTTGGCGCCGTTGCGCACTTTTTTTGGAATGGGTAAAAGCTTCTAAACTCGCGTCAGGACACGTGACCTGATCGAAAATTCGCAAGACGGCGCAGGGTGCTTGCGCGAATGTTCGTGTTGTCATGTTTACGTACGATAGCGCAATAAATGAATATTGTATTCAACCAAATAAATGTACTTTCATACTGATAATTAAAGCAATTCGTGCAAAAATATTCCCTTACCATTCCAAAATATCAAAAATGCACAACGTTAATATTTAAGTTTTCACTTCTGCCGGCACTCCCAGAGTGCAACCCGTCGTTTTTTTTTATTTATTTTATATTAAATGTTACTCGATAAAATTATGGATAATACTTTCAAAGAAAAAGCGGATCCAAGTGGTCCATTAGGGTCATGACCCCCTCTGGGCTGAAGTCTAGCTCGTTCGAATAGTATGACCTATAAGATTTGGATACTGTTGGATCTTCAAGTCCACTTAGCTTGAACACGATGTTCATACTTATTTTGGCGATCAGTTATTAAAGACTATTACATATCTGTCTTTGCAGTCTTCCTGCCTTTCAATACGTTTGATAGTGCCATTTGAATCTTAGTTTCACACAAAAAATATGCCAAGGCTAACGACGGCTTAACTGCTAGTACTGTAAGTTTACTTCCTCTTCCTCTCCTGCATATTAAAAGTGACAAAGCTTCAAGCAAGCTATTATTTCCTCGGATCTCCATAAGTGGCAGGGAACACTTACCATCATGTCACCCACTGACCCGTTTACCTCTTCTTCTATAGTAAAAAAAAATGCAAAAACTAGATAGTACAATATTTTATAAAGGCATATCGTTAATTTTAAAAAAATACTGTTATTAATAAGATAAAGAAATATATAACATACCAATTGTTGTAATAATTATGCCTTGTTCTTATTAAATGTATTAAATTGATTACATTTTTTTATTTGTAACTAGCTGAGCCGACGGACGTTGTTCTTTCCTAAATATGAATATTAGTTTGTTTTAAATGCACCTACTGTCAATAACCAACACAATAAAATAAGAAAACGCGGAAGTGATCCATTAATTTAGTTGTTATGCGACGCCCAAGGGAAAAGGTTTTTTTGTGAGATGTATGTATTTATGTAACTCGATGTTACAACATGAAAAAAAGCATTTCGGCTACTTTATAGGTACATGTTAAAGTTATGGACTTTGAATGGCTGTTTTTTATCACATTTTGTCGTCTTTCTGTACTGGTTGCCACATTAGGCCCTTAGAAAGCCAGAGCGTGATGACCATACACAATGTATAGCTTATGTAAAAATATTTAAAAAATGTAACTGCAAAGAAAATATTTTTGCAATTTTACAAAATTAAATAAAAAACATTATATGACATTTGTTATCGGTGTTAGCAACCTCACTTCTACTAAAGGTAAACCTATGGCATAGGCCATTTTATATTTTTATCGTATGGAAAATCTGCCCGGATACCCACTGCTCTCTGAGGAGAGCAACAGGTGATGTCAGACTCGAACTGAATAAAAACTATTGGATGACCATCACGCCGCTCGGCTAGGAGTGAAATGGGGTTGCTTTAACATTCACCAACTCGCCCGGTCCTCATCGGGCTTCTCCCCGCACTGACAGAGGAGCGACTCCGGCCATTGGAGTAGTTCCCCAGGCGTGCGAGGTAGTGTCGGCTAGAGAGAGTTCCCGAATTCCCCGGCAAGCCCGCGTCGGAGGCGCTTAGAAGGCGAAGGTACTGCCTTCTTGGGCCCTTGGTCCGCCTTCGCCGGAGCAGACCTGAGTTGGGGTCGTCCTCCCGGGACTGCTCCACGGTCTCCTTTTGCATGATAAATTCTTCGCAAAAGGAGACCACCCCCTGTCTGGACCTGTGTACTGTGTTCGCAAAAAATTATATATGATGTCAATACTTACATGAAGCGATTCTTTTTTTCAGTCACATATGTGCACAATCAGAACGGTAAACCGACGGCTATTTTTGACGGATACAGCTTTCATTATGATGGAAGGTATAAGACGACGGATGTTTGGCAATGTCATCAGAAGGCGAAGTGCAAGGCCAGGTTCATCACCACAAAGGATAGGCAGATGATAAGGTACAACCTCGTACACACTCATCCACCACCAGTTTTTACAATTATCAATGGAACCTATGTGAAGATTTAATACCATGGTCTGTAAAATATACATTCAATGTGGTGTAAAAAATATGGTCTTTGGTCTCAAAATATCCAAGCTCTAGTACTGCGTATAAACTTTGTAAGGTTCGAATTTTGAATCCGGGTCATCCGACGGTAGCTGATATCCTCCCTTAGATGAAAATGTATCGTCAACGTCAATAAAGTTCTTTGCAACCATACTTTTGTTGGCTATTCTGTACGAGTACAGAAGTAATAATGATGGTAGATAAAAAAATCCTGAGGAAACACGCAAAATGGTGTACTTGGTGGTGGGATCTGCGATCAGTTGAGGGCAATCGGCAAAGAAGTTAAGTAGTTACACTGTTTTGCTTGGACTTTTTGCACGGTTTGGTTTATTGGGATATTCATCCAGTTTGGCAAATCCAGTGTTACTTGGAAGATTTCTCTGCAAAATATGAAATAGGCTTATTCTATATTCTGTTATGGATTACAAAACAATGGATTTCGGCAAAGCAATTTAAGTTAAAAACCTAATTAAAATATCCTAACAATAATCGTTTTATCGTAAACATATGTAATTAGTAAATGAAATTAGTAAAAACGGGAAAATTATAAAGCAAATACCAAAAACATGTCTTTTATTTTTTTTCTATTTCAAATGTTTATAATTTGCTATAAATTTCAGATACTTTGAAGTCTAATGGAATAACTAGTAATATACTAATAAGTAATATTAATACTATATACTAATAGTAATTTTAACTAATAGTAATGGTTTACTAAATAAGTACCTAATAACATAATGACAATTGTCGGTTAAGTATTTTATTTTTTTATTTTAATTGTCGGTTATGTTTAACTAAATTACATCTTTTATTTTTATAAATTTAAAAAAAAGAAAAAATTTCGCCTCAGACAGGATTTGAACTCTTTCGTCTCAAGCCGAAAAATGCTCCAACCAATTGAGTTACTGAGGATTCAAGTCCTGGTGCGAAATTTTTGATTCCTTTCTTTTCCGTTAACGCGTGTATTTATGTCCAATAGAGACATAATTCTGAGTGCCTACTATATTTTATTTTTAACTCATTTTTATTTCCAGTTATGTATGTACAAAATCAATCTGGAAAACCGATGGCCGTTTTAAATGGATACAGCTTTTGCTATGATGGCAGGAACAAGACGACAGACGTATGGCAGTGTTCACAAGCTTCGAAGAAATGTAAGGCGAGATTCATCACCACCAAGTGTAGAGAGATGTTGAAGTGCAAGGCTATTCATAATCATCCACCACCACAATTTAAGATCTTCAGAGGAGTTTACATACGTATATAAAACTTTAGAATTGCCAGGGTTTAGCCCAAGTGTAACTAATCCATGTTTAACCAATATTGTCAGGTACACATAGTAGTCGAAAAAAACTAGCTGTTACCAGCGGCTTTGCTCGCGTGGCCATTAATATATTTACTGAACTGTATGAATGTAAATGTAAAAAAAAACTGTATGAATAATTTATTCATTTTTAAAACGTACTTATCAATAGCCTATAAATAAGGACTTTCATACCCCTATTTCACCCCCTTAGGGGTAGAATTTCCAGAAACGCTTAAACACGTAACAACTCATTTTTAATAAGTAGCCTACAAATAAAACTTCTACATTCTAACTTAAAAAATGATGATTTTCCATACAAACTTTCAACCCCTATTTCGCCCCCTTAGGGGTAAAAATTCAAAAATTCCGTCCTTAATGGGTGTCCATTCAATAAAACGACCCCACTCACCAAATTTTATGGCTGTAACTCTAACAGTTTTTGCTCAGCGATGATGAATCAGTCAATCAGGACATGTTATTTCAGTTTAGTTTAGTATAGATAAAACAAATTTTGGGACTCTACTTCTACTCCAGGATATGTATTATTTAATTAATACTTAAATTGCTGATACTTTTGGCTAAACGTGGGTGACTTAGTTACGAAAAACTTTTTTTTTTATTAACTAACTTCGTAACTTAGTTACGAAGTTAGTTAATGTTTTTAAAATTATGTTATTATGATTTATACATAAATTCCTCATAATCGTATTAGTAAAACAGTTATTGATAAGGTATTAAATAAGTAAAATGTAAATGAAAAAGTGTTTTTACTACCTCCTGTAGCTTTTATCTAAAAATCTTTAGATAATCGAACAAATTTGAACTGAATTATAAGCAACAGAATACTGAGACTTTGGTTCTTTTTTTTAGAATTCTCTGCCTTAGAATATTCTCTGCCTATGTAATATTAAACCTTAAGCGTTTTTAAAGAAAGAATGAATAGCTTCTAGCTTAGACCCCTTCTCCACTTTCCACCAGGCGAGATAACGGTCATCATACTAAGCCAGTAGCAATAAAAAGAAACGTTTCGTTTCATGGAGTTCACCATTATTTAAAGCTTTCAAATGAATGATTCAGGAAAAACCAAGAACAAATCTTATTAAGTTGATTGTTTTTATTTAGGATTTTTCCGACTTATTTAAATATAAATGGACACAAGCAAAATGACGTTAACCAAATTTATGCCAAGTATTTTTATTTACAAATGGAAGATATTCGGCTGAGTTATTTTTACTACATATTATTTTAACGACATGGACGATGGAAGAGCAAACAAGCAGATCCCCCTGATGCGAACTCTGAATGCTAATGAATTCGTTATTGAGTTATGAGTACAGTGGATTGAACGACCTGCATTCAATGGACCTTGAATCACCAGACCACAGAAACCTCTCGCAGTGATCTGACTTCTGTTAGGTTAAGTTTCACCTACAATTTTAGGTGTCCTTGTCTTAGAACAACAAAAAGTTATCAATCAGAATTAATAAATATTCAATTCATTTCCCAATCTCAATTAGTAATATGATTGCTACTAGCTGTTGTCCGCGGCGTTGGACGCGTGGTTCATGGTCCCACAGGAACATTTTTTCGAGATAAAAACTATCCTATGTATTAATCCAAGTTACTCTCTATGAGCGTGATACAGTTCATGGTAATCGGTTCAGCAGTTTTTGTGTGAAGGAGTAACAAACAAATATAATAACTTTAGTATTTGTAATATTATCAGGATAAATTCAGATCTACAGATAATTGTGCCTTTAGAACGAAAAAAGGAGTATTTTAGTAATCTCGCAGGTATGATCTGTGTCTGTTGATCTTCAACCATATTGTACTCTTTGCTCAGCATATTCAAAGTTCATTAAAAATGATGTTTTAATTTCAGTCATTTACGCCCATAATAGATTTGGAAAAAAAGTAGCAGTTTTAAATGGCTTCAGCTTTTACTACGTGGGAAGGAACAAGACAACAGATGCATGGCAATGTACACGGATAGGTCAGCACTGCAAAGCTAGATTCGTTACAACCAAGAACAGAGTAATGTTGAAATGTAAAACCGACCATAATCATCTTCCACCAACCTACACTATTGTAAATGGAATTTATTTTAGAATTTAGCATGATTTTCTGGTCAGTCAAATGCCTCAGATTAATTTCAAAAGTCAACGCCATTGAGTTTGCCACAGAAGTAGTTGCAATATTAAACGTGGATGAGATCCTACATATACCAATAATTCTGCCAAGTCCCTTCTAACGCAGGCAAAGTGTATCGAGTGACAAGTGCGACTGAAGGACTTCTTGGCTCCCTCTTATTAATTGTCTTCTATTGTCCTCTGGCTCTGTTAATTAATGTTAATATATTCAGACAAACTCGCCGGTTTCGGAGGCTCTTGCCACAACCTTCGGATAATATTCGAGTAAGGTTATTACCGATACTTCTAAGGTGAAGAAAAAGGTAATCGAAGGTGAGTGATGTATTCGCCATTGACATTGATGCCGAGTCTTTTCCAGTTCAGAAGCTTGAAGACATCTTCCAGTGCAGCAGTGAACAGTTTCGGAGAAATAACGTCTCCCTGTCTCACACCTTTCTGCAACTGGATCGGTTTCGAGCTCTGATCCTGTAATCGGACAGGCATAGTGGCTTTTTTGTACAAACACCTCAACACTTCGATGTATCGATAGTCGATGCGGCACCGCTGTAATGACTGAAGCAACGCCCATGTCTCAACCGAATCGAAGGCTTTCTCGTAGTCCACAAACGCTAGACATAATTGCTGATTATACTCCTCGGTCTTCTGTATAATTTGGCACAGCGTGTGAATGTGGTCTACGGTACTAAATCCTTTGCGGAACCCGGCTTGTTCGGGAGGTTGAAAATCGTCTAACCTGCGTGATATTCGGTTTCTGATGATGACATGAATACGTCTTTAAAATTGTTTTAATAGTGGATGGCAAAGAAGACTTTAAATAAAGGGATACAGTTTGGTGTTGTAGCTTTTTTGGTTTGTAGCTAAATTATTATATAAAACGGAGGAAGATATATGATCCACTGTTGTATTTTTGTTGTAAGTTATTCGTTTTCTCCGTCATTTATAAATCTATTTTAATGGTTCCTTTTTTTACTTAAAAGAGCGTTGTTTTAAACCAAATCTGGATCTGATGACTGAATCCGGCAAAATCAAGGAAAATACTCGATTTTTGTGTACTTCGAAATCGAAGTCAGGTTTTACTTCATTGACTATTAACAATAAGGTTTATTATACGGTGATTGAAGATTTATTGTTTTTTTTCTTATTGTTTCCTTACCCGTACATACATATCGTCACGCCAAATATTGCGGGTAGGCAGAGAGTATTGAGTGTCAAGTGTTCTTTCCTGCTTATATCGTTAAGTATCTATTTAAGGATTTTAATTTAGAATCCAACAGAACTACAAGTAAATTGAAGTTATTTTTAACCGACTTCGAAACGATTTTTAATACAGACTAGCCTAAAAATATTGTTTTTTTTTTCGATACTTTAAGAAAAGCATGTCTTTTAAAATTTCATCAAGGTCAGACTAGTAATTTTTGAGTTATACCTAATAATGCATATTTTTGCTGACTTGGATGCACGTCTTCCAAGTAAAAATAATTTCTTATAGTATTTAAAGTCAAAGAAGCATATGGATTTTTGATGGTAAAAAATGATGTTGCCCAATTACAACCACAGAAAGAAAATATAACCTCTTCTAACTCGAATCATGATGATAAAGATTTGGTGGTAATATTCGACAAAGTTCATTAGGCCCCCAATACGTTGCAGTGACTACAGATTTAGCTTCTTAGGCTCCCCAAATAAATACACCGTACAAACATAAAACAGTATGGAAGCTACCTACAAACATGCGCAAACAGCACAGTCACAAAACTTGCGCATAGGTCGCATCAAGACGTATGGTCACGTTATTTTCTCAATCTCTTTAAAATGCCACAAGCGTATTCATTCGTCTTTTGCTGGGATTAACGCCATGAGATTATTTACTTATATTATTTGTAAACAACGTAGTTATTGCAATTTGATCAATAAACATAGCAATCTTATTGTTCCAATGTAGTGAGTATAGTTTTGACAACTAAACTTAGTTTCCATGCTGTTTATATTTATTCTGTGCCAAAATCTAGCATCTAGTCATGGTTACCTAACCTATAACAAAATTTTGATTTTCAGTGACATTTGTACGTAATAAAGTTGGGAAAGATCTTGCAATTTTGGGAGGCTATACATTCTACTGTGGATCACGAGGTTATACAAAAGCGATCTGGCGGTGCACAAGGTGGGGATTGTGTACAGCAAGGTTCATAATAACCACGGAAGGGAATTTGACAGCGGCTAAACTAATACACGTCCACAAACCCCCCACATACATTATAAAAAATGGCATTTACTACAAAGTGTAGACTTTTTTTAAAAAGTGTAGATTATTTTGAAAAAGTGTCGATTTTTTTTTAAAAAGTGTATTATTTTTTTGCGATCTTAACTAGAAATGCGAGTTTATTTCATGTTGAATGTGTTTCGGCTCTGAAGGTGCGAAATTAGCAAAACAGGTAGGTCCTAAATAATAAACATCATGTGAAAGTGTATAAGTGACTTTTAATCATTTTTTTTGTTGGAATTTCAGCAAATGCTAAAAAAATTTGCAGTTTTACGTTGCATTAGAAATGTTTGACTTTACGGAGCCTTTACTATCAGTTATCATACATTATGTTGGGTAATTAATGTATCAAAATCTAAAAGCGTGTAAGGTGCGTCGTTATCTTTGCTCCAAGGTGATATTCTAATTATTGTGTAGGCGTACCGGCTACCCTACCCTTCAGACAGAATGTGACTGTCGTTATGTCGAAGGATCCCTACCCGGACGAGTTGCAGCACAGCAATCTACCATCAGTATTCAGCCTTCTCGGCTCACATATCTAATCTTTGTTCTCCTGTTATGAGCTGCCTGATAGGAATGCCTATTCTACACATGAGACTCAAATCAACACGCGAAAATATATAATTTTTCGAAATTGATAACTTCTTGAAATCAAATAGTCTTAAATAAGTTTAAAAGTGTTTTAGTAAAAGTATTATATAAACAAGGTTACATCTAAAGCATCAGCCAATTGAGAAACGGTTCAGAATCGATAAAACTTTCGTTCTATGAAAAAACTAATAATTAAAAAAATACAATTTATAATTGTTAATGACGCAAAATACACGATTGTAACGTAAACAAAGGATAGAACTACTTCCCACTGACTGCAGTCACATTCGCGGGCTGGTGACGTCTTGACACCAGTTACGACATACAGTGACAACAAGTGAAGCACTTTTCCGGACTGTTTTAAATGACTGTTTATAAAAGAAATGTTTTCAATTTGACTATAATATTTAAAACGCATTAGCATTTATGTCTTTACCCCCTCATATTAAATTTTGACCGGTCCTTTCAAAGTAACCCTGTATATCCATGTATATTTTACTTCGCTACTCCTGAAAATAACAATTATCACTTTTGCAGTCCAATGGGCACAATGTGCTAATGGGAAAGATATAGTCATTGTCAATGGATTCCCTTTCACCCTGATGAGGAAGCAGAGCATCACAAACTACTACTGGTGTACCTTCGGCTCCAATAAGTGCAAGGCTCGGCTAGTTATGTCTAAAGACTCAAAGATAATACGCGCCAACCTCTACCACAGCCATCCACCGCGAAGGTTTATTGTCAAAAATGGAATTTATCATAAAATATGATTTTGTTAAAAACATTTTTTCACCAAATAGTATTATTAATACTTAAAGATAGTTGGATTTATGGCAAATTTGTAATTAACCCCAACGGGAAAAGGGGTTTTATAAGTGAGTGTCTGAGTGTAAGTGAACTGATTTCGATGCGGATTTTTTGTTTGAAAGCAAATGGTTCTTCGATTTTGTAGTAGTTTACTGGTTCTTTAAAATTTTGGTGTAAGTAACATAGTTATTATTTATGTGTAAATTTGTGCAATATAATATATGCTTTTGTTAATACAGAAAGATATATTTAAGGTTTATTAAGAAAATAGTATTATTTGTTTTAAATATACGTGTGCACCTAGTATCTTTGATTAAATATAAATGTGATGTCGTGGGACACCTGGTAGGAACGAAGTTCCTTCGGCCAATGTATACATGAATTGACCCAATTCATTAGTATATTCTATGCATTGGTGGGGTGGAGTTAGGGAGAAAGAGAAAGGTATTATACACTAGTCGCTTGTGCATACGACTGTCGCGCCTGCGCACGTCTCATTTAACGGTTTTATTCTACCCACATTTTCTTACGGTTTTTACTATCATATTTTTTTTCATTTCAACTGCGCATCAAAATCCCTATCTCCTCCAAGCCTGCCGTAATGAACTTCTTTCCGAAAAAAGTCGCTGGACAGGCTTAAGTGATTTTAAAGCTTATACTTGGTCAACGCTGTGAAAAAAAAGTATTTCTCGTTCCACGCGTAAACATTCTTTATTTTTTTTTACAAAATATATCCTAAATGTTATAAGATTACGATTTATGAAACAAAATTTAGATTTTGAGAAGAACTGACAAAAGCAACGTTCTTTCACGCAATTGTTATAGTCTCAGTTTTTTTAACCTACTACAAAAGAGGAGGTTCTGTATTCGACCCGTATGTATATTTGTAAGTTTTTATGTTTGTACTAGCTGCGCCCAGCGGTTTCACCCGCGTAAGTCCCAATCCCGCGGGAACTCCGGGATAAAAAGTAGCCTATATGTTATTCTGGGTCTTCAGCTACCTACGTACCAAATTTCATCGTAATCGGCTTTGTAGTTTTTGCGTGAAAGAGTAACAAACATCCATACATCCATACATACAATACAAACTTTCGCATTTATAATATTAATAGGATGAAAATAAATGGATATATAAAGTGTGTATTAGGGTGACTTATTATTTTCGATCGCTTTATTTAGGGACGGCCTGTCCAGTAATTTATTTGGATATATCTTACCTAATTCTTACCATGACTATAAATATAGTAAAAGTTGGAATTTGAATAGTAGCGTTTTTTATTAAAATGTTATTTTATTTTTATTTACAAAATTTTGATAGTGATACTACATTTTTTTTAGTTGTTTATTATGAACTAACGCTATTATGTATGTATATTTATGCTTGTTGCAAGAATTTTACAAGTAGTTGTACTGTTTTCGCACTGCAATTTCAGTGTTAGGCTTCCCCATCTACAATACCAAAATGAAAGAGGGGGAAATAAATACTGCAATGTTTAATACTCCTGTGGAGATGTGGATTTTATTTTAGCAATACAAATTGATTCAAAAAACTTGAATCTAAATAAAATATATGCTAAATTTATTATCAAAAAGCTTCATAATTTCAAATCACAAGAGATTTAGGAATAGGCATTGGACAAGTTTATTACACAAAAAAAGGAAGTTTTTAAAAAAATATATACATGTAGTGATTTTTTTTTTTACAAACCACATAATACTACCACAGAAAGTTTTGTTTCTACCAATCTACAAAATGTTAACTGTTAATACAAAAAAAAATCATTAAAGTTCTATCAGTTAAATGTATATTTAAAATAAAAAGTCCCAAAAATATTGATATGGTTAAATGATTGTATTAATTACGTGTGACAAAATTTAAGACTAATGAAAAAATAGAAAAAATATTTTTGTATAAAAACTATTCTAAACAAATAAAATAAAAGTGTATTATAAAATATTTTGTTAGTTAAAAATACTTGGCTATAGTATTCTTGAACAAAAGTAGTACGTTGTGCACCCTGTCTGTGCTCTAGAATTTTATTTCTATTTTATATTTAGTTGACTTTGATATATTTAAAATTAACACAAAGATAATAAATAGGTACTGTTTAGCAACGAAGTGAGTGTATAGTTTATGAATAAAGTGTTGTAAACTAAAGCCAGCATTTTAGTTCGTTTTTCAATACACAATTAAATAAAACGTGTTTTATGGTTTATATCTACTAAAAAAAGTATCTTCACGCCCATATCCCCGAAGAGATAGGCAGGGGCACAACCAGGGAACTGTCGACTAGCCCAAGACACTAAATCCCACTTTGTGATAGGTGGCAAGTCTATCGCCAATCGGGCGCATATCCAATCCCGGGCAACCTTATTTTTTATTAGAAAATTTGAAAATACACATTTTCTAGTTTTTGTTATTGCTTGATTGTCGATACTACGAAATATGCGACTGTTATTAAGGCAGCGGAAATATCTTAGGTGTAGTACTTGATAAGGGTAAGATTATGAGCACAGAAGACGTAATAGTTTGGTTATTTTTTTCTTAAATCAGTGATTGATCTACTAATAAAGTAAGCAAATTGTATGTTAGTGTTAGAGGTATTCCTTTAATAAATGTACACAAAAGTACTTAATTATATGGGGAAAAAATATAATAAACACCCAGATCTGGAAACATCAAACATCGATGTTAATCATATGTCTGTCTAACTCCGGCTGGAATCGTATCTCGTAGTGAGTTGGTCGAGTTAGTTACCCTAACCCCTCGGCCAGCGAGTGAAACGTTAAGGAGTCTAAACGTTAGCCCTAAAATTGTTATGATTGGTATTACAGTTACTTGTCTGATTATTATAACACCAAGAGTTGTAGGAACTGCAAAATCCACCACCATGAAGACCACCATACGTACACTAGTTTGGTGTAAGCACCACTAGCAATGATGGTGCCGTTAGACAACAGTTGCCTATCGCCATAGAGTTTCCTACTTGCTACTTCATGTGTAAATAAATTACATTTTCATTCCAGTGCTTCGGGCTAAGTCAGTGAACGGCTTGGATATGGTGGTAGTAAATGGATATGCGTTCAAACTGATGAGGCGTCAGAGTGTCACAGACTACTACTGGTGCTCCATAGGCCAGCATTGCACGGCTAGGATACTTGCGACTAAAAACAAGGAGATACTGCGATCTAGTCTTCATCATAATCATACAGCAAGAAAGTTTTTTATAAAAAACGGTACATATTATAAAATTTAGAAGAAAATAAAATAATTGTATTATGACACTTCGAATGAAGTTTTCACACTTTCGAATCGTTAGAACGTAAACATAAACGTAAAGTAATGATAATAATTTAGCGCAGTACCACGTCTTGATGTTATCGTTTTTTTTCGAAAGATAGCAAATGGTTCCGAACTGGTCCCACATAAAATTTATCAACACCCTACTAATAGTTTCTGAATTACACTTAATGATATATTTATTTTTTTAACATATATTTTTCACCTCAATGATGACCGGATCATTTTGAAACCACCTCGGCATCATGACCTATCTTTCTGAATAAAAACCATCAAAATCAGTTAGTTATTGACGGAGTAATCGCACAACAAACATACAAAAAAAATCATAGTTGTATTGGGAACCTCCATAATTTTTTTTACTTTACTTTTATAATTAATATATTTTTATTTTGTTTCTTAACACTGGATAAATAAATAAATCATGTAGTAAAAAATACATTGTATTAGATTAATAAAATTTGTAACTTTATGTACCTGCTCCAAAGACCTCTGTAATATATTATAATGTAAGATTTTTGTACATAAATGAAATACACACAAAACTGAATGAAGTACAAATATTTTTATTGGACATTACATTATTCTTATTTTGATATAATAGAGATATAATTGTGCTAATTATGTTAATATAAGTAAATTAAAATAAAAAAAATAATACACTATTAGATATGTTATTCGGTATTATGATATCTTAATAAAACTTGCAAGTTTCATATAACCTGTATCTCCTCTCTTACTCGTTGACACGAGCTCTTACTCGTGGTTTAGCTTTCATTTAAATCATAAAAAAACCGACTAATGATACTATTTATACCTCAAATAGTATGTGTACAAATTTTCATGATAATTGGTTTAGCTGTTTTCATGTAAGAATGTTACAATCAAACTCACATTCGCATTTATAATAGTAATAGGAATTATAACGTATAAAATGTTTCGATCTTAAATTGTATGTATATACATTAGATGCCTATCACTGTATTTTATTCGAAGAAGAAATCTCTAAAGAAACTTCAGAACTCTGATGTATGGGTAACGAACGTGGAGGAAGATGGGGAGGTCTGCAAAAACCTCGACATTTGGCAATCGTTAGCTTGCCTAGATATAGGCCAAAATGAATAAATTATTCATAAAGTTTTTAATTTAACTCCCGCTCGGTAAATATATTAACTGTCACGCGAGCAAAGCCGCGGGTAGCAGCTAATTAAATATATGACAACATCCAGTGGCAGAAAGTCATTCAGAGATTTCAATCTCCCCCTGCAAGTTGTAATGTGATTTGTTGTACCTTTTATTTAAGTTAAAATCAGATTGCAATTTGTATTTTTAATCTAGTTTATATTGTAAATATTATTATTGAAAAAAGACAAGCCCGCTGACTTTCTTTCGCCGGATCTTCTCAGTGTGAGGCCGCGATTCTGATCCGGTGGTACTTTAAAATTTAAAAATGTAGACGCACACAAATACCACTTGTATGGTTTAAGTGAATAAAAATTATTCTGATTCTGATTCTAATTCTGATTCTGATTGTAATTCTGATTCTGATTCATCAATAGTTAGTACCAACTGTGTTTCTGTTACAGTTTTATGGGTAAGGGATAAAGCAGGAAAGATACGGGCGATCATAAATGGTTTCACCTTCTACAACGATGGAAATAACAGATCTACTTCGATATGGCGATGTACTAAAGGAGGTACATGCAAAGGCCGCTTTATAGCTGATAACCTTTTTAGGCCAATAAGGACAAGACTGCTTCACGATCATGCTGCTCCAGCTTTCTATATACAAGATGGGATTTACATGAAGAAATCACAATTACTTTCCTCTTAATTATGGTCTCTTAAAGCTGCTTCAATGGGTCTCTGGGGTAAAGGATTATTACGCTCAGCTGATGACTTTTCGAGTAATAATTATGGACGATTATTTTTCGGGATATACTAAACCTATTTGTGTCCCTTAACCCTCACTTTGTGACCTCCATTGGATTGCCTTGAGTTTTGAAGGCAACACATGCCATAGCCAGGTTTTCTGTGTTTATTAAATGTTGGAATGGACGCGAAAGGGACGGCATCATTGACATACCGTGTCTTCATATCGTGTCGTATCTTCATTTATATTGTTTTAAGTGTTATGTTTAGTATTGTTCCCGTATTGGTGCTGGTCTTTTGCTCAGAATAAAACATCTGTCTCCTTGTGTAGGTGCTTGTAAAAGGCGTGTATATACTGAACAAACAACACCTTAGTATTTCTATCTATAATAATCTTTAAATATTTTTTGTATATACATAATAATCTGTGCGTGATGATCCTTCTAATCTCGGACTGTTGAAAGACGGACCAGAATAGCCATTTTTCTTACAGTAGCAAGCATTTATGTGATCAACCTTCGAGTATATATCTGGGATTAGATTATTACTGATTGTATCTCTATTGTATATGTATTTGTCTCGTCTACTAACACTCATATTACTAGTCAAATTATATGCTTATATTAGTGATGAAATTGTCGTAAAGACCCATATTATAGTCTTTACCTCATGTTTTTATTACTTCGATGAAAGAGGTTTCCATTTTCTTAAGTCATTAGGCCGTACATTAAAATACCTATAAACATGTTAATGACTTCGAAATTGTAAAAAAAACGATAATTATCGCAGAAAAAGTAATACACGAGTATGTAAGGTTTTTTTTTTGTTTCAAACCACAGTGACCTTTTGCCCTTACCATAAGTACACGACACTGAACTTACTTGCATTTCCGTAAATTATTTGTATGAAAACTTTAACAACTAAATTGTCAGAACGAAAGCACTATAGACTTCGATAACGATCCTATTAATATTATAAATGCGAAAGTTTGTATGTATGGATGTATGGATGTTTGTTACTCTTTCACGCAAAAACTACAAAGCCGATTTCGATGAAATTTGGTATGTAGGTAGCTGAAGACCCAGAATAACATATAGGCTACTTTTCATCCCGGAGTTCCCGCGGTATTGGGACTTACGCGGGTGTATCCGCAGGGCGCAGCTAGTAATAAATAAAAAAATTACGTATTGCTACATTCGCACAAACCTTTTTAAGGTTTATGGATGTAGGAAATAACTTTTATTCTTATGTACCTTAATGAATATAGCAACTCATGATAAAGGCTGTAGGGTTGCTCTTGAAACTAGAGTCATGCAATATTGAAACTTGGAATCGAATTCGTAATTTAAGGCACTCTTGAATACTGACGAATAATTGACGTTAAATTTCTAATAATAAAAAAAAAAATCCTATGTTTGAACTCGGCTCTTTAACTGTATACATATCAAATGTTATCCAAACCGCTCCAGCGGCTTAGCCGTGAAAGTGTAATAGACAGATAGGCTTTCATATTTATAGTATTTTTTAAAATAGTTACTTTGTTATTTGTGTTTCCACTTTGTTTCTGTTGTAGTTACGTGGGTAAAGACAACAGCAGGCAAAGTACGAGCCCTAGTTAATGGCTTCACTTTCTACAATGATGGCAAGAACAGATGGACCACGGTATGGCGATGTACACGAGGCGGTACGTGCAAAGGACGGTTCACGGTGGACAGCTCTAACCGATTATTAAAGACCCAATTGGTTCACGATCATGCAGCACCTGCCTTTGTTATACATAATGGAGTTTTATTGAGAACCAGCCGATCTGCTCCAACCGACTAGTGAAGACCAAACTGGTTCACGATCATGCAGCACCTGCCTTTGTTATACATAATGGAGTTTTATTGAGAACCAGCCGATCTGCTCCAACCGACTAGTAAAGATCTAACTGGTTCACGATTATGCAGCACCTGCTTTTGTTATACATTATGTAGATTTATTTAGAACCAGCCGATCTGTCGAACTTCGTTCTGCCTGACATCTATAAATCAGTATAAAGGTGTTATGTTTCTAAATGGTATTTTAAGTCGAAGTTAAATATTAATTGTTAGTAAGAGTATATTTTTTTAAATATTAGTGTGGTTGGAATTTATTGTAGACTAAATTTACTTTTGCATTTTCGGGTCTGGGTGTTTATGAAATTTATTCCTATCAGTTTAAGTATTTCTATGTATTAATAACTGATGACTGACGCCCTTATTACAAGCATATAATTTGCTTAATTTGTAGTTAGATTCAATTTGTGTGACTTGAACAGTGATATATATTTTATTTATAATTAACAAACAAACGCAGTTATATTTTCTTTTATTAAATAATAGGTACTGGACGGTAGAAAACAAGTTGCGGTGCTTGAAAAGTTTGTAGATAAACATACAGACCAAACGAATGTTTTTTATACAATTATACGGTGGTGAAGATTTATAAAAAAATATTAAATTAAATATTTATTTAACAAGCTACGGCTCTCAGATAATTTACTAAAAATACGACGACAAATATAGCACAAAAATGTGGCAATCACTCGTGTTTGTTTTTGGAAAACAATATCTTTATATAATTTGGTTATCGTTAAGATTATTTAAAAGTATGAAGATATTTTATTAAACTTATTTCAATTTTGTCCTCAGTCTTTTTATTTAAGCTTTTGGCATAGGCGTTGGCATTTTGCCATAAGTCAAATTTAAATAAGCATCAAATTCAATCAAATCAAAATGGGCCTTATCTATTCAAAATTAGTCATAAGTCGTCATAGCATGTCAGGCTCTTCGGTGGCCTCCATACCCAAACTCATTTAGTAAAATTTTGGCGGCTACGACGAAACACACCAATACTTTCATTTCGTCATGATCACATCACTTGTGTACTTTAAATGAACATAATGCCACCAAAATTAATTAATTTTACTTTACATGAAATGAATTAATCGCGAAAAAACTGTCACCATCTTTTATAGCTTTATCAAACTTTTGTCTTTTATTTATATCACATGTGCATGAACACATTTTTTTATTTTTATTGAGTACTGTACTAAGGACTAAAAATTATTGCAATGATACCAAACAACATATTTGTGATTATTATCTGGTATTTATTACTTCTTGGTACATTCTGAACCTTATTAGCTTTCTATTGATTAATAAATATGATATTTACTTAATGTTTTATGTTACAGTGAAATGGGTAACTAATCCAATTGGAAAGCCGATCGCGATTCTTGAAGGGTATACATTTTACTGCTCATCAAGAAGCACTCTTACCATGTGCTGGCGTTGTACTAAAGGAGCCCCGTGTAGAGCTCGTTTCAGTACTGATATAGACAACCTGAAAGTCATCCGAGGAACCTTCACACATGACCATGCAGCCCCACAGTTTATTATAAGGAATGGTGTCATACACAAAGTATGAGGAACGCTTGAGGGTCTGTATGAACAAGACCCTGAATATCTTTATCTTGAGGATTTCTGTGAAGTTCAAATGGATGGACGAGAGAAGAAGAATAATTGAAAAGTAACTTGTAAATAAAACATTAACGGCCACACTCAGTAATGTCAATTAAATTTAATTGATCAGTCTGTCAGTGTGACTGACGGTCATACTCAGAGACTTCAATTATCTTTTAATGAGTTATTAAGTCGATTTTTTTCAAACAGAAATTGGATTTAATTATAAACTAGCAGTTACCCGTGGCTTTGCTTGCGTGGCAGTTAATATGTTTACTGAACTGAAGTTGAGTCAAAAACTACAGAAATAATTAATTCCTTTTTTAAACTTACTTGTTTTTTTATCATAATTCCTTTAATAAGGACTTTCATAATAACTTTCAACCCCTATTTTTCTTAATTACGTATCTTCTCACTTTTAATAAGTAGCCCAAAAATAAAGTATCATGTTTCTAACTTAAACAATTACGGTATTCTATACAAATTTTCAACCTTTATCTCAATCCTCTTAGGGGTAGAATTTCCAAAAAAATCGTCTTAGGTGTCTTTTCAAAAAAGCGAACCTACTCACTAAATTTCATGGCTTTAACTTTAACAGTTTTTGCTCGACGGTGATAAATCAGTCAGACAGGACATGTTTTTAGATTAAATGGTAATTGACGTTTCTGAGTGCGGCCGTTAATAACAGATTAAATGTTATTTGATGTCTCAGAATGCGGCCGTAAGAGTGTTACAAAAATATTAGCCATGTGTATTTAAGGTATAGAAAATATAAGTTAACATTAAAGTTTTAGTTCTATAAGTATTTGTAATGAACTATGTTTTTAAATAATTTGCAGATAAAGTAATGTGATGTATAATGTTCAGTAGTAAAGTTTGGTGTTATCGTAGAATGTGATATGTTTGTACTTATTAAGTAATACTTAGTGAATAAATGTTATATCTAATCAATAGTATGATCATTTCCTTTCTGATCGCGTATGAGATGTAAAGGATAATTAAAATGGGAAAGGGAAAGTGTAATTTTTAATGAATAATATACAGGACCTCCTTAGATAATACACTACAAGTGTAGAATAGAAGGAAGCAAGACAGGTTTGTCAGGATCGTGAGATCTGGCACTCGATACTCTGTGCCTACCCCGTAAGGGACGAGGCGTGAAGATATGTATGTATGCAAGTGTAGAAGGAGATGTAGAAGATCAATTAAGTACTTAAATGGCAACCACAAAACATCACCGTTTTTTTCCGGGTACCTTTGCAGAAGAGACCATCTGCCTTCCTGCTAGGCAGCTCGTAAAAGGTGAGCATAGGCTTACCGTCACTAACACCATGACATCTGACTAGGTGGTAGAGTTTCGTAGCGACTTGACCGGAGTTTTTACCACCGCCTTTCTTATCACGTCAGTGCTTGCTGTTGACGTGTTCCGGTTTGGAGGATAAGGTAGCCGTTAAACTTGCTTTTGCTTGAGGTTTAACATCCCGGCCTCAGGTTGGCAACGCACCATTACCACAGTTGGTGTCTCTAGCCGGCGTGAATTTCTTATCATCAGGCTGTATCTTATTGCTGTATCTTATTTCTAAGACAATCTATCAAATATAACCACACGACACGTTTCGCAGTAGGAACTAAACTTTTACCTTCTGAATTATCTTCAGAAATAACTTCTTGTATTGCATTGCTCTCAAGTATTAAGCATTATCCATCCGTTTATCTATCTCATAATGGTTTGCTTCTTATCTTCCTCTTTATGGTCATTAACATTTGTACAAAACTTTCTTCAGTTGGTGTCGTGGTTGCAACTGCTTATGGTTTTAGATGTAAGTGTATTCGTACTTGTGATCTCACTTTTTGAAACTTTGATCCAAGTTTCTTCAAGGTTTTTGTAGTAAGAAAATAGCAGAATGATCATTTCTTTTTTTGTATAATGGTTTGCTAAGAGGTAAGGGTATACGCTTTAAGCCACCTATCATCTATGGGCCTTGATTTCGATTATCAAGTTTCGATCAGGATTGTCTCGATAGAAACAAATGTTGATTTTGCATGTTTTTATCTTTGTAGCTTGCTTATAAAACATTAATTTGAATAAAATAAAATATCCCCCATGTTGTTTTGGGGTCCTTTGTAGAAAAGACCATTGGCCTTCCTGACATGCTTTTCGTAATAGGCCAGAATATCGTCATTAACACAGGAACATCTAGGAACAAACATAGAGTTTCGCAGCGACTTACCCGGATTAGTTTCTAGGCGGCGTGAATTCCCTACCATCAGAAAATCCGTCTGCTTCGGAAGGTAATCCTTCGAATGTCGTAACAAAACATGCATAACCCCCATATCCTCTAAGAGGTAGGCAGAGATACAATCGGAATACCCATAGCGAGATTTACTTTTTCCCACAATGTGATAGGTACGAAACCTATCGTCAACCGAGCACTTATTCAATCCCGGGAAAATTTTAAATGGCCTAAAACCCGGAATCCAACCCGAAGCCTCTAGTTGTCAACGCCAATACCAGACTACTTGACTAAAGAGGAGATAAATCAAATGTTATTTGAAATTATCTTACTAGATTTTTAGTACTATTTTTGTATCCTAGGATCAATTTTTAAATCGTATTGGAGTCCGACTGAAGTGGAGTGTCGGTCGACCTTAATAAAATTTAAAAATCAAAAAACTCGAAAAAATAATGGCCACAATCCAGAACGTCTGAAAAAACCATTGCGCTGTGTCGTTTGCCACAGTCGCGTCAGATGGCGTTGCAAAGTTTGTTTCAAAACGTTGTGCGTTGAACGTCCATGTTTTGGGCGCTTTCATACATAATTTGTCCCCTGAAAATTTTCGAAATAAAAGAAATGTATGATACGTCTTCGTGTTATTTCTTTTCCTCTGTCAAAGTATTTTTATTCAAATTTAAAAATAAAGAGGTTTGTGTATAAGGTAACCGTTTTCTCTTTAATTGGTGCACCGATTTTAAAAATTTTGTTCAAAAATGGTTCTATTGCCATCAATGGATCTGTTGATGTAATCTCAATATGGGAGTAAGTTGGGTTTTCGCAATTTAATTGCGCCTAAATTATTAATCGGTACATTTTTTTAATTGAGTATTAAAATTTTCAGTGCAAGTCATAGTAAATTCAAAAGGAAAACTGAAGGCCGTATATCGAGGATACACATACTACAAGTCTGGGTCATGTAGTTACCGGTGTACCAAAGGGAGAGGTTGTAAGGCCCGAATTGTTACTCATAGAGGAACTAACAATGTCGTTTATTCGAACGACTTCCATGGCCACGACCCACCACAGCTTTTTGTTCAAGATGGAATTTTGTATAAGTTACCTGGTCCAGAGAGAATTTAAACATTGATTCGACGTTATGAAGCAAAGTAATATAAATTGAATTATTTTTTGTTGTGAAATCATTCGAAATAATAATTTTGAGTGTAGATTGTTGTTTTATTTTAGATTTTTGTTGGCACAGAGTTGTTAACATCGTAAGTCAAATAATGTAATAATTAAAACGTTAAGTAAACTTACTTTTGCTCAAGGCCTAACATCCCGGCCTCAGGTTGGCAACGCACCATTACCACCTTTTGGTGTCTCTAGGCGGCGGAAATTTCTTACCATCAGGAAATCCGTCTGCTTGTTGCCTTCCAATATCATAAAAAAAAATAAAAAAAAAAGTTATCTAACTTATGTACAGTAGTATTTAAATTATGCGCTTCGGCTATATTCATCAAGCTTCAGAAATCCGAATGCATTTTAATGTTATTACATATAATTAATTATTTCGCTTAAATTTCGATTAGGTCAGCCAATTTAAATATAAAAGTATAAAGTGTAAAAAGTGTATAGCTGAAGCGCATAATTTAAATTTTAGTACTGTTGTCAATCTCACAAGGTGGTATAGCCCCTTTTTAAGACGTTATTTTAATTGATGTTGCACTCTACACATACTATTGAATTAAGCGCAGCAATACCGATTCCAACTATTTTATTACCACGTGGCAATTTGATCTTCCTTTTTTCAAGTGATGGTAAAGGATTCCGGAAATGTTCCACATAAATTTTATTCACATGCGACTAGTAGTTTTGAGTTATACATAACAATGCATACATTTTTGCCTATATACAAAAAATCGCCTCTGTGCCGATTGAAGCCGGACTTCAAACTTGACTTCTTGAGGTCCCGGTTTCGATCCCTGGATCCGACAACGAAAAAAATTAGAAATTGTGCCTTATCAATTTTCTATTAAAAATAACGTTGCCCGGGATTGGATATGTGCCCGGTTGGCGATAGGCTTGCCACATATCTCATTGTGGGACTTAGTGTCTTCGACTAGTCGTGGGTGCCTTGGTTGTTCCTCTGGCTACCCTTTCGGGGATGTGAGCGTAAAGACACTATACAAAAAATAACCCCTGCTAGTGATTGTTAGGGTTAGTCAATAATATACATTTTTGTCTATGTTGATGACCTGATCATTGATGTCGATGCGTGTTTTTTTGGCGAAAAGGTTCTTAGATACTTTACGTATTGGGTTTATCAGAGGTTATTGAAAATTTTTAATTTTAAGATAATTCATGATATTTATTGAAATTTATTTTTACCACAATGTGATGAAAATGTAGAACCTTTACCATGACGTCATAATTTAGTAACAAAATATTACTACTGTATGACTACATGGTACGATAATATTAATTGTCTATTGAAATTCATTACTGAAATAATACTGCTTTCATACACAGTAAAGTCTCGTGAAGTATAGTAGTAACATTTAAATTATGCGCTTTGGCTATATTCGTCAAGCTTTGGAAATCCGAATGTATTTTTAAAATATCTATATAGAGTTGTTATTACATAATTGATCATTTCGCTTAACCTTAGATTAGGTCTGCCAATTTAAAAATGAAAATATAAAGTCTAAAAAGAGAATAAAGCCGAAGCGCATAATTGTGAGTAGTAAGTGGTAAGAGACACTCGCTGAGCTCTCAAATAAAAAAAACACGGTATGTATTTAATTTAACCATTTTTTTTCTTTCAGATGAGATGAAGGTTATCCAATTAATTGCGGCAAGTGATGGAAAATATAGGGAAGATAAGGCATTGCAAAAGAATAAGCTTAGAAGAGGACGAGTTAAAGAAGCTCGCATTCAAAAATTGCTTTTTCCAACAAGCCCTCCAAGACTTAAGGACCACGCGCCAGTAACATCAAATATACAGAAAATATGTCAAAATGATGGTTGCAAGAGGAAAAGTAAAGTAAAATGTTTAAAATGTAGAATACATTTGTGTTTAAACAAATGCTATAACGAATTTCATTCTGTTATATTCGCTATGTAATTAATAATTGATACAGAAGACATTAAAAATCTATACATATAATAAAACAGTTATCATTCTGTACATGAAATATTTTTTACACAAAAACAAAGATATTTACGAATTCTGACAGGATATAGAAGTAACCTGTAAGGATTTAAAAGTATCCTATATATGACGCAATGGGTTCTCCCAAATCCAAAGTTATTTTTTTGTCGGTTTGTCTGTTAACTTTTTTTGCAAGTAGCGATTTTTTACCACATTGAAGTAGTCTAAAATCCAGGTCAACATATAGGAATCATTAGAGTGAGAGTCTTTAACCAGAAAGACAGACTTTCGCATTTATTTTATTAAGTATGGATTATGCCACGACACTATAACCAATTTAAATAAAATTATACGTCATAAATGTATCAGAAGTTCTATTATTAGCTAACTAAATATGACAGCATGCATATCTTACAATTTGCTTAAAATTATTAAATAAATTTTATCGTTATACAAAAACTTATAAAATATGAAATTATAATCCTTAAAACGTGAACATGTTTTTAATCCAATTCGTATGAAGATGAGGTAGTAACGAATATATTTCTTAATATACTAAGAGTCCATCGTATGTATATATTTAAAATGAAATACTCATTGTACTAGTAGCTTCATTACATTTTTTATTGATTTTAGCTCTAAACAGATGCAGAAAAGAAAATATAGGGGATATCAATGACACCAGTAAATCCAACTTTGCACTAATAAAGTCAGAGCTAATTGAAGTTGAGGTGGATGAAAAGGCTTACTTTAATTTAAATATGGAAAAAAATAGTGATAACGAAAACTCAATATCGGAAGAAATCTTTACGGGTCATTTACAAAGTGAATTCCATAGAAAAAATTTAACAAATTATATTGACTATGATTCCAACACAATAAGAAGACCTAAACTGGATTGCAGTGTGTGCCAATATGCCACTAATAACAAAAATGAGCTTAAAAATCATTTGTTAATACATGCCACTGAACATTGTACTGACATAGAAAAAACATTTATTTGTATTTTATGTTGTAAAGGCTATCCAAATGAAGAAAGCACTTGTGATCATATCAAACTTTCACAAAACAACAAACAAGTAAACATATGCAATATTTGTAAAGAAACTTTCACAGATTATGATCATTATATACGTCATATTAAAGTTCATTACAAAAAAGAATTCTGTTGTAATATTTGTGATGACTCATTTAGTGGTAAGGATCTTTTAGATATACATATCATTAATACTCACTACACAATAAGACCATTCGTTTGTAAGATTTGCAATTCTACTTATAAACACAATAGTGGTTTAAGTCGTCATATGGCGGAGACACATAAAGGTAAACGAAAATACTGTGATGTTTGTGGAAAGACATTCGCCCGTACTGAAAGTTTGCTTCGCCATAAAAGAACACATGAATGAAATTGAAAATTTGATTGCTCTTTACTTATTTATACAACGTATTTAATAATTTAGATATGTAATTTGCATGCCAATTAATTGGTATAGTAGGTGTACTGTAAATAATTAAAAAAAACATCAAATGTATACCCTGCTAAAAGCAAATAAAGATGATTGTTTGATTGATACTTTAGTAGGGAAATTATCATGCAATCTCTTAGTAGTTATCAATTTTATTGGTATGTGCTTAGATATAGAAAAATAGTTTCCTTAATGTAAAACTATCCTTTGGCATTTCAAGGAAAATGAATAATTGAAACCGATCAATAAATAAGAAGCATACTTTCTTTGTTTTGTAAATAAATGCAAATACATGTATATAATTTCATTAAACATTTCATTTAATTTAATATTTCTAACCGAAATCCCTGTATTTTGTGTTAATTAAACCATGACATATGAGACCCTTTGAGAATTTCAGCTTTAAGATATCTGTGGCTGAAAAAATTCCATCCGAAAAAAACAAACATAATTGAACAAAAACATGACACGAAAATAATTTAATCAAAATTTATTTTGTTGTTTCAAATATTTCGTTTTTATTATCTTCGAACATATTTCGATTTAACTCCGTCTTAAGCTAATTATTTATTTAGAACAGATTTCGCATGCTTCATAACGTGGAGCATTTGAGGTTTTATAATGTTAACATGCAATTACATTAAATAAATTGCATTTGCTATTGGTTTTAGTGCAATGGTTAAAAAATAAGAGTGGAAAACCAATGGCAGTTTGGAATGGTTTCTCTTTCTACAACCACAATAAGACGAGAACATCCGAAGAATGGCGCTGTACAAAGGGAAGGGCTTGTAAAGCACGATTTTTCCTCGACACTGATATGAGAATTACCCGCTACTATCTTAGTCATGACCACGAACCCCCTTGTTATGTGATTAGAAACGGTATCTATATGAAAATTTAATTCAATTGTTTTGGTTTTTAAATTTTTATATTTATTACATTGGTTTTTATTTATTAACAGTCTACCTGCGGTTTTGCCTGCGTTTTGAGATCACTACTAAAAATTGCTATTTAATGATTATGAATTTCTCGGCTGTCCTTTCGTATTTTTGTTTGAAACAAAGAATGATGTGAACAACCATTTTAATATGAATTTAAAGAAGCATTCTTTTTTGGTACATCAAATCTCAAGAGAATGCTTCTTCAGATTCGTTATAGAAAGTTTAAATGGAGGCTGGGGTATATCCAGCGTAATTATATACGTAAGTATTTCTATTACCTTTTTGACCTGTTTTTCTGAAAGGTTTATTTTGGTTTTGACTCGCAATGTCTCTGAGTGATTATGTTACAAGCTCAAACCACTTATAAAATTTAATTTTAATCATTATTACGTGTCCAATTAACATATATTTTAAAGATAGGTTTTGTAATTTACGCTGACAAATATTTAAATAAACACGCCTTTGATGAAAATGGGCTACGATGTCACCACTTAGATAAAAATGTTCTGCGGTGAAATTTTATTCCTTATAAACTTTTTCTTCTTTTAGTTTTGTGGGTGAAAAATCATAAAGGGAAACCCATGGCTATGTTAAATAGTTTTTCGTTCTACAATCACAAAAAAACGAAATCATCTGAAGAATGGCGTTGCACAAAGGGACAAGTTTGTAAGGCGAGATTCTTTTTCAATAATGACATGGAAATAGTGCGTAGCTATCTTTGTCATAATCACAAACCACCTTTGTACGTTATACGAGATGGCGTTTATATAAAAATTTAATTTTCTTAAATATTTGTTTTGTTTGTTTATTTCTAGCCATACCTTTGTATACATCAATTAACTCATTAAATACTTACTTCTTAGGCCATGAATCATGATGCAATGGTCTAAAAACTAAAGTTAGACTACGGCACACTTAAATCGCCATTGGGATGTGATGACGTCGCCGCTTCCTGAAGTAAATCAAAACTTGATTTACAACGAGCAAGCGACGACGTTATTGGGTTTTTCCAGTCATAATTAGTAGTAGAGTGCTGCCTATCTGCACATTCGTCTTTTTCACACCATTTTTTCTATAAAGCTTTTTTTGTATTTAAATTAGTTTACTTTGTTTTATTTGTATTACTTCTATATATTTAAACAAGTCATTCAACCTCCGTTAAACTTAAAACCTCTTTCTTTTTTGATGTCCATTAAAATACAGAAATCTTATTAACTGTTACTTCTTGTTACCAGTATTGAGCTGTGAATGTTAGTGACATAATTGTTTAAATTTTGAAATATTTATTGTTAGGTACGTGACTTGTTTCTTTGTTTTAGTCCAATGGGTAAAAAATACTAATGGAAAAGTATTGGCGATTATAAATGGTTTTACATTTTACAATAACTGCAACACGAAAACAACGTCGCTGTGGCGATGTACAAAGGGCCGGTCTTGCAAGGCCCGGTTTAGTGCCGACAATGACATGGCGATAGTTCGTGCTAATCTAGTTCATGATCATCCACCACCGAGCTTTCTGATTCGTGGAGGTGTTTTTATGAAGATTTAATTCCAGCTGAAAATATTGAACACATAAATTGAGGTCCAGATGACTGCGCCAGAATAGCGCTATTTAGTGTAGTAGTCCCTGTACGCTTGTGCTGCGATTGCTTTGATTTGGCTGGATATTTCAGTGGATAGTGTAACACAGTAATAAGAGATTTTTGTTTATTAAGTCAACCAACGTTTATTACAACCTTTTTTGAATTTTCACTTATTCCCATGACTCTGCCTTTACCATAACTTGATTACTTTCGGTATGTTACGTGTCATAATTTAACATTGTTGGTCTAAAAATGTGTTTCTCTTAGTTACCAATAGTGGCGCTGGTTAAAATTTTCATATTGGTAAATAATTTACAGAGACGCTAGCGAGAATAGTAAACTTGACAAGCAGTAAACTCATGGTAAGGGGTCTGTAATGGAATTTTGCAAATTGAATTTGATCCTCTTTGTGATTACCAATTGAGCTGAAATATTGCACTGTAAATAGAATAATAATGCAAAATTGTTAAAACATGAAGTTAATCTGATGATGGAATCGAAATTTGGCTTTGGAAATCCTAAAATTCCCAATATTACCATATCATGTTTGGGCTTATTTGATACTTACGTTTTGAAAAGCTTCTCAAATCCGCTGTTGCAAAATGGTACTTACAAATAAGAGTTTATGACAAAATATATTTTTTATAACTATACTTTTTTCGTACCCTTTTTATTTTAAGTATTTTATCATAGTATTTATTTTTAAGTATTTTTTAAGTATTTTGAGAATTTTATACTGCACAGTAACGGATCCTCCTTTCTTTGTCTGACAACAAAGGTAAAAATGTGATATGAGATTAAGTTTTGCTTTAAAAACAACATTGTTCTTGAGTATTTCTTGAGAGTATTTGATTGTCGTAGTGGACATGGGAGTGTGTCATCATATTCCTAAAACATTTGTTTTTTTATTTTCTCGATAATTTAATAATTCGAAGATTGGTGTAAATAAAACCTTATGTTTTAGTCAAATGGGTTAAAAATATGAATGGCAAAATCTTGGGGATTGTGGACGGCTACACCTTCTTTAATAAGTACAAGGGAAAAACATCTCTGTGGCTTTGTACGAAGAGCGGAACTTGCAAGGGCCGATTTAGTGCTGACAATGACTCGATAATAGTACGTGCTCATCTTAATCATGACCATCCACCGCCAAATTTCGTCATTCGTGGTGGTGTATTTATGAAGATCTAATTTTAAACGTTGTATAATGGTGTTAAAGACGATTAAGAAATATTTTCTTAATAAGAGTAGATTCTTAATAAGAGTTATTATAAAATAAACTATCTATGCATTCCAAGTAAAAATAAAAGTGTTTTATTTTGCATTGATTTGCGATATATTTTAGAATCTGCTGCAAATGTTGTTTCTTGTCTTGTCTAGGCCTTGCTTATTACTTTTAATATTTTCAAGATAATTTATTTTGAAGCTTGAAAAAATTAGGTAATATTCTAATAGTAATATTTCTGCTTACGTATTGGCTAAGGTTTTAAATTTCCGAAACTGCCTTGTTTCAATGCAGGAGTAAATGTCGGGAAAGCTAGATCTGCCAGGATTGTGACACTTGACTCTCGACATGCTCCGCATACCCTGTAAGGAACTTGGTGAAAAGATACAAATGTATGTACATATGCACGTTTTGGATGTTTTAAAGACTTACATACTGTAACAAATACTGTCCGCTAGACAAACAACTCGACGTATGTATTTTTTGTTATATTGGTAGAATTAAATGTTTAAACTATTGTTTTTCTTTTTAGTCCGATGGGTTAAAAACATTAATGGTAATGCTTTGGCAATTGTGAATGGATTTACCTTCTACAAGAAGTACAAGCGGAAAACGTCTCTATGGCGATGTACCAGGAGCCGAACTTGCAGAAGCCGGTTTAGTGCTAACGATGATTTGGCGATCGTTCGCGCTTATCTAATTCATGACCATCCACCGCCAAATTTCATTATCCGCAATGGTGTATTTATGAAGGTTTAATTACGCCTGAAGATTACTTGTTATATAAAAATGTATTTTTTTTAACTATAATTATGTTAATAACTACTATATTATGTTGTCACAAATATAATTTTACTTTTGATTTTAATATTTCATTATTATCAGAATTTACAGGAATTTAAGACATGTGTCTACTTTCCTTCGCCTTTCAAATGTCGCCGAGTTCTATTTTATTTGTAATGCAAATCGCCAAACCCACGTTTTAACAATACCGCCGTGTACCAAACAACTCGGAAGATATAAAGCATTTGTTTACGACATTTTATGTAAATACCTGTTACTTTAAGAAACTTTTTCTTTTTTAGTCCTGTGGGCTAGAAATGTTAATGGCAAAGTCCTGGCGATTGTGAATGGTTTTACTTTCTACAATAAGTACACGAGGAAAACGTCCCTGTGGCTTTGTACGAGGAGCCGGACTTGCAAGGGCCGGTTTAGCGCTGACAATAATTTGGCGATAGTTCGTGCTCATCTGACTCATGATCACCTACCACCAAAATTTTTTATTCGTGATGGTATTGTTATGAAGATTTAAGTATGGAAGATATTTACAGGCTCTACTTTTTGGTGCTAATTGTGAATCTACTAAATTCAATTTGAATTAAAAATACTAACGATTGTTAGGTAAGAATTATTATTCTTTCTGTAAATGTCGCATATAAAAAGAAATAACAAACCTTTGAAAATTTTGCCTATTTTGACATTGCACCTTTACCGACCAGTCAATAAATATTTATTAAAGTACTGAAAGTTTAAGTTTACATTACTTATTATACTGCATCCAGAGTATAGTGCTAACTTAAATCTTGACGTACTTTACTATATGTTCACAAAGAAAGAAAAAATGAAAAAATATTTATTTGCGGAATATGCGTGTTGAAGTTGTTACAAAATTATTTAAGCATTCCAACATATTCTACCACATTGTGGTTTGCAAATATTTTAATATTTACAAAAAAAATATATTTAATTATGTACATGATGTTTTAATATTCATACAAAAAAGTTAGTTTTATTTTTATTACAATTTGACTTATGAATTATAAACAATTTTATAAGTAAATGTAAATGCAAAAAGCGGTTATATGTACAAACCTAGTGTTTGGTTAATATGTATTTTTTAAAATTGGTAATATATTTGTCTTTTTAGTCAAATGGGTTAAGAATATAAACGTCAAAGTTATGGCGATCATAAATGATTTTACTTTTTACAATAAACAAAAGACGAAATCAACAACTCAGTGGCGATGTACTAAGGGCAGGTCTTGCAAAGGTCGATTTATCGCCAACAGTGAAATGGCGATAATAAGTTCCTACCTGATTCATGATCATCAGCCACAAAAAAATCTTATTCGTAACAATATTTTCATGAGGATCTAAACTTTTTTATACGATTAGACCGTAAAGGACACAACTCTTTGATGGTAGCAGACAGCTTAGGTCTATAGAGATCATAAATGTTATAAGTACATGGCTGTCTCGTTGGCAGGTTGTTACGCCTATTGTACAAGTTTACTGGCTTACATTATCTTTGAACCGCACCATGACACTAGCTGTATGACAGTAGGAATAAGTAAGGCGGTGGAAGTCTACCCAATCATGTTGCTGCACAGCACTTTATCACTAGTTAAAATAACTGGTTGGTATTAAACCATTTAACCTATACTCGCTTTTTACGAGGTGCTTCTTGGTGGTAGATGGTCTATTGGACACAGGGGACCCGGAACAGCATGAAGCATAGTCATATAAAGGGGTCTCAATCTGCCATCTGCATATTTGCCTGGCAGCTCCTTGAAAACGAGCAAAAGTTAGTATATATAATGACCTACATACTAACTTTTACAAAATTTGTAGCGTAGTATAGTATATATTTTGAGTTTGAGTTTGAGTTTGGCTGTATATACTCATTCCAAAAATGAATTTTATTACATTTGGATTAAGTCTACAGTCCAGACGGATGCAAATAAATGTTTACAACCGTTTAGTACCCCTATCACAAAGCACCTTTTTGTGATGTTGAGAGTATTTTTTGTCATATGTGTTTATGTTAATAGTTAATTAATAAATAAGTGAGAAAAACAAGTATTCATTTTATTATAACATTCCGTCTAAAAAGCCGTTAAGTTAATCGATTTCTCCGAATTTCCTTTTATTTCGATTTCTTGACGGATAAAGAGGGGTGCGTGTGCGTATATAGCGTCATGACTTACGACTTTGACTTTTTTTGTTTGAAAGCTGACATAATTGAGACAGTTTTTATATTATAAAGTTTTTAACGAGGGTTCATTGTTTTTTTTTTTTAATTTTAGAATTATCAGTTCAATGGGTTAAAAATAGTCATGGTAAGTTATTGGCCATCGTCAACGGTTTTACTTTTTACAAGAATGGCAAGACGAAATCGACATCGGAATGGCGATGCACCATGGGCCGAACGTGTAAAGGGCGATTTAGTGTGGACAATACGATGACAATTGTTCGTTGTCGGTTAATACATGACCATGCACCACCAAAATTCCTCATACGTGGTGGTATCTTTGTTAAAATTTAGCTTATAAAAATCTGTTTTTAAGTAAATGTGACGATACCTCCAACAAATACTATGGTAAGTTGGAATGTAGATTTTTGGTGAAAACCACTTATTTAACAAATAAAAAACTTTAAATGTTTAATCTTTTTTTCTAATATTGTTTAATTAAAGAAGAAACTGGTTATTTAAAACACTTACCAATCCTTCTTTGTTTATACATACCAATTCCAACAACTATAAATAATTGAAATGCATTGTAATACAACTCTTTACTAAACAAAAATCTGTTTTTGATTGATATACACTGTAATAAAATTCTTTATTTGACGAAAAACTTTTTGTTGTCATCTGTGTTTTTTACTATTGCCTCCTTTAACCGCTTAGTAATTATCGCTTGCAGATCGCAAATGACTTTTTTCAATGATATTTCCCCTTCAACTTAACCAATTTCTTTCAAAACAAAACTTAAAAAGACAGAAGTCCAACTTAAGGAATTCTGTATTTAACTTTACAGTCTAAACAAAGTCATCAGATTAGATAATGAGATAAACAGAAGCTGATTTTACCTGTCATAAATTTCTCTCAAATTCCAGAAAATAGTGAAGATGAAACATATAATAACAATCATCATCATTGGCCTGAATGGACGGAATCTCGACAAAGATGTAAATACAAATGCGGACTGAAGTCTAAAATAATGTGTGAAAAGTGTAAAAGTCATTTATGTTTTAACAAAGAGCGTAACTGTTTTAAATATTTTCATACAGTAAAAGAATAAAAAAGTTTTTTATTTTTTTTTGAGTTTTACGAAATTCTATTAAAGTAAAGATTATTTTGTGGACGTATGAATGTGACGACCCTAACTAATGCAGTCAGTAAAATTAAATGTGTTCACGTTTTTTTTGAGTAAACACTTGTACTTATCCACTGTACACTTTATTTAACACTTTCAAAGCCCTGATGATGCTGTAAAAAGTGAAACCGGTTGGCTAAAAAGTAACAGAAAGTGTTGAATAAAATATACAGTGGATAAGTACAAGTGTTTACTCCAAAAAACGTGTATATACAATGGAATTCCACCCAGTGCCGACGATAGCACGTATAGATTCTAAGTGTGTTCACACTCAGTCAGTCCAGCTCAAGGTCCATGGAATTGGTATACACAAGCTTGCAGACTTGGACTACCTTGGCGATGCCTACTTATCTTCACGTCAAGTCCCTTGCTATCTAGGCGGAGTGCAGTGTGTGAATATTACATTATAGTTTTTTTTTATATAACATTGGAAGGCAAACAAGCAGACGGATTTTTTGATAGTAAGAAATTCCCGCCGCCTAGGGACACCAAAGGTAGTAATGGTACATTGCCAACCAGAGGCCGGGGTGTTAGGCCTCGAGCAAAAGTAAGTTTACCGGCTACCTTACCCTCCGAACCGGAACACGTCATGACGTTATGGCGGTAGGAATAGGTAAGACGGTGGTACCAATCCGGGTGAGTCGCTGCGAAACTCTACCACCTAGTCAGATGTCACGGTGCTAGTGACGGTAAGCCTATGCTCGCCTTTTACGAGCTGCCTGGCACAGGAAGGCAGATGGTCTATTCTACAAAGGAGCCCGGACCAACACGGGGTTTGTTTAGGTGTCCAATATCTATGACGATGTGTATATTACCTATTGTGTATACCTTTTCATGTTACTGCAAAATCAATGCTCGCATGTTGCGGTATTACTTGACCTTTACAAAAAAAATGCCGTCAACATTTTTGTATCGAAGGAGGACGTGTTGACCATATTGTCATACCACCTTTTTTTGAATGACTAATGTGTTGCCAACCTCGCGGTTTTTACAACTTCACCAGACTTTATCGTCATTCCACCTTGATCGTGGGATTATTCTTATTGTAGATTGTTCTATATAGGAAATTTTCGTGACACGTCTTAAACTCGCCACGTTTTTCGTAAAACAAAAATCTTTGTTTCTTTTTGTTTTTTTTTTAATTGTTGCTTGATATTTTTTTTGTTCTGAAGTGTTGAAGTTTAATTTGTCAAGAATTGGCATTACTTTTTGTATAACGTTTTAAAAATATTTTTTTTGATATAAGTATGCTATCGTTAGAGCGTATAGAGTTAGAAGCTTGGTTCTGAATGGCATCTAATATTTTTCTGACACTGCGAGCCATTTTGACTCGTCTTGTTAACATTTTTCTTGAGTTTTTACTTGAGTTCACTAATAGCAGTGTAAAGTCACATTGAAATTTGTTTTCCTATGTTCAAATTTACCATTGTATGACAAGGGATGCAACTAATAGCAATTGTTTTTTCAGTTACTTTAGTGACAAACAGAATGGGGAAACAAGTGGCTCTTATCAATGGATATACATATTATTTGGCGAAGATAAGCACTAGTACCTTAGCGTGGCGTTGCACGAGGGGAAAGTCATGCAAATCGAGGTTTATTTGTACCAAAGAGATGCAGATCATACGACAACATTTCGACCACCAACACTACCCTTCAGAATACTATATTCAAGATAAGAAGTATTATAAGCTAAATTCTTAAAGTGTGATGTATTTGATCCTGTGAGAAATTCTGTTATATTAATTTTAAATCTTATTCGAGTGAGAATGTATTTTTGATGCTTCTTTTGATAACTCCCTGTTTTCTTATTTATTTGTTTCTGAATTAGAAAAACCTTATTCTGTATTGTAACAATTCGATATCGCCTCTGTATTCTAGTTAGTTTTAGACTTGACTTCACGAGGTTCTGGGTTCGATTCCCGGGTCGGGCAACATGTTTTTTCATTGTGTCCTAGACTAGTCATTGGAGCTCTAGTCGTGCATTTGCCTACTTAATGTATTTTACTTGTTTTCAATTCTAAAGAAATTTTAGAAAAACAATTCAGGTATTAATTAAGCTCCATTTTCTTAAACATTTGCTTTCATGATGTACACTTGTGTTAATAGATATTAAAAAAAGTTATTTATTTTATGATTATTGGATGTCAAAGCGAGAGCAATAACATTCCGATTCTGTGTGAACAATATTATCAATATCTTTTAATCTCATAAGTTAAACTCAAAGCGTGTTGTACAGTCGATATATTAAGGTATAGTTATAATATTTATTTATACGTAATTATAATGCGTACAAAAACTAGGGACAGTTTACATGCGTCTGAAATGGCATTTAAGTCAGGGCGTTTCGTGTCCCCGGACGCTGTGGTCGGAAGTGATCCTTAAATTATTTGTAATTCTTAATGTAAAAACACACTTAACAGTTTTACTTAATATATTTTATTGTTTTAATTGAACAAAATAAGCAAAACAGGTTTCGCTTTTACAGCAGCTTTAAAACTAGGGTTATGATTCAAACGAAAATATTTAGCTCAGGAATTATAATCTGTAAAATTACATTGTAATTCAAAGGCAGCACCGCGATGTAAATGACATAACTCTAGTCAAAGTGAAGGTTGCACGAAAAGTATAACTAAGTAAGTATAAGTTCGAATTAGCAGTATTCAAATATTTTGCGGTCAATGTCCGTTGGTTGGGATTTTTTTAAAAGTAAATAAGAGCAATATTAAAAGAATAACAAAAGGGATTTTCCCTGAATCTGGGAAAATTCTAAATTTAAAAAAAATAATATCATAGTTACTTATTGAATTAATGCTACTTACTCGACGTCACAAAGTATATATCAACGGTTTTCAAAATTATGTTTATGACATTAGGTGATTTAAAAAGCCGTTGTCTATGGGTTTTTGTTGTCTCAAATAAATTATTTGTTCTTAGTTTATAGACTTTTTGTTACTGCTTTAGTTGTGGTATAACTGGTAGTATGATAAAAAATATAAAAATAGCTATGGCTGGCTGGTGTTCAGTTATTTCGAAATGAAAATAGTTTTGTGAAAAAATCCTCCTCAGATTGTAGGGAAAATCGACGCTTAAATGATAGCGCACACTTGTACGAGCTGCATCTAGGCGCATCACAGCGTAGTAATCCACCTAAATCGCTTTCATTAATTCTGTATAAAGCAACGCACACTATGCCGGGCCGTATTACGGCGGGATTTTTCGTTATGATATTTTAATGATAAATCTTTGTACGACAGTCACCACTATGCGCGCATAACCCACGAGACCGCACGCTCCGCTCTCTCAAAGGTGTGCGCCTTCCTTAAGAGTCTCATCTTGCAAATATTGTTGCCTAGCCGAGCGTGTAAGTCGCTAACGATCAATCGTTATTTACAAACTTACACCTTAATGGACATACCCATAATACGAGACGTTCACTTTCGTCTTCAAAAGACCACGCTTGGTTATAGAAGGCAGGACCTTTGATTTTTTTCACGAAGGGAATCGTTTGGAAAAATATATATAAGATTTTTCTTTGTGATATTTGTTTTGTAACTGTGTATTGGTATGAGCCGAGAATAAAAAAATTCAGAGTAATTTTTTTTAATAAAACATGCAACGTTAAAATTAAATTGTTGAGAAGTCTTCTTATAAATTGCGGGTGGTCACAAATGTTCTTTTTAAAAACTATTAAGAATGTGTCACATAGTGCGGGTACGTTCCATCAGGTTTTGTGTTCGGTTGTAAGACACAATTCCAATGTATTAAACAAACTAGTCATTTTAATTATTGTATCAAAATCAAATGGTTTTAGTATGTAAGTTTGTTTTAAAAGTTTGTGACATGATTTAATGTATAATAAATAACTCTAATTTATAATGACTATTTATTTTAACTAACATTTACTCGTGGCTTCGTTTGCATTTAAATTATCATTTTCATTCAATATTTTCAATTCAATTCAATTATTTCATATCAATTAATATTCCATTAAAATTATCATATGGTACTTTTAATGCTTTTAAGATTGTTTACAAAGATTTATAATGATTAGGTAAAATTTAATCAAAATTGATATGTGTAGGTGAAAATCAGAGTTCAAACAAAGTCTAAATTTTTTAAATTTTTTGTTTAAAAAGTCCAACCCCTACGGACTATAGTAGGGGATGAAATTTTGTATGAAAACCGTAACTATTCTACTTTGACGAAGTCGTGGGCAAAGAGCTAGTTTGTTATAATATAGTGTTTGTATATATAAGTTTAAACATAGCGTGTGTCAATGTATGCGTGTATGTGTGTGTGTGCGTGTGTCTACGAGAGCGTGTGTGTATGTCTCATTTTCACGTTAAGGCAGCTTAAAATATGCGAATGTATTTTGCGTAGAAATAGATAAGACGTTGACTAGTCCCTCTCAGATATCTTAATAGGTTTACTCGGGTGAATCAAGACCCTTAACTTGCGTGTGAAGCCGGATATCAATTAGTAGTTAAGAATGGAGGTATCCAGTGCATAGAAGGTATAGTATTTAGCAATTGGTATGTTGAAAGAAACAAAAAGCTCCAACTTTGTTTTAGTAGATTAGACATCAACGCTCTACATCATTATATTTTTCCTGTATCACTCTTTGAATGTCGATTACGTTTTTTTATATGAGAGGTCAGCGACGACAGCACAGACGTTATAGGTACGTCACTGTCCTATAGCCTATTGTGTAAGTCTACCAGCTACCCTACCCTCTGGACCGGAACATGACAGTCATTTTGGCGGCAGGAATGGTAAGTAATAACAGTTTGTTTCCCCATGTTGATACGGGCTCTTTTCCAGAATAGGCCATCTGCCTTCGGCCGTGTGCTTGTTCACTACATTATCACATAAAACGAACAATATCATCAAGATGTGTTAAGGGGACTGACATGTTCAAATGAATAAAAGTCCCAAAAAAAATAAAGAATAAAAAAATGGTTGCCTGTAAAGTCGGTTTTACGGGCGAAGATTTTACGTGACAACGTCTTTTTCTCGGTAGAATATTTATTGATATGAATATTATTAAAGAGTG
>NJDD01003445.1:187448-231633 GCA_002245505.1 Calephelis nemesis
TTTCATGAGTGACTCCGAGCCGCAACTTAATTTGAGACGTTGTCCCGTCAAAAAACATCAAGGTGATTAATACATTAATGCTTTGTTTCAGTCAGTTATTTCGAAAATGTCTCTGGGAAACCAGTAGCCATCCTCGATGGGTACACCTTCTACAACGAGCGAAGCAGTCAAACCACGAAGAAGTGGCGATGTACGAAAGGTGGTACTTGCAGAGCGCGGTTTTTCACAAACGAATATTACACCATTATACGGGCGATGAGGGTCCATGACCACATGCAGCCGAAGTATGTGATCCAGAACGGGATTTTTTTAAAAAGAGAATACCCAAATACTCAGAAACATTAACTTAAGTGACTAATATTATTAATATCCTTAGTTTTTAATATCGTGAGATTGTAGTGTAAAATTGTTAACTATAGCAAACTATTTGTTACTTTAGTCTCAGAAATGTAGACATCTAAATGTTCATTATACACATGCCTGCTCCCATAGGAATCGAACCCGAGCCTCGTGGTTGGTTGGTGTAGTAGGATGTGTATGTATCTCTCCAACGAGGTGATAGTCTAACTGCCAAATATATTTTTTGCAGCTTGCTTTAGCAGCTATTACTTAGGTTATGCCTTTACATACCTAATTGCTATTTGAAAATCCAAACCGAAACACAACAGTGGCGAGCACTGACATTATATTAGCAGGAAAAGGAAAAGCGTACCAACCTTTGTGAATCAACGTGTTACGTCGACAATCACTTGCAAAATTTTAACCACCTAGTAAATGTAGTAGTAGTATTCATGTACTCTTAGTATATACATAGCTATTTTAATATTATCGAGGTTAGATTTTAAGTATTTTGACTTTAAAATGTATTTTAGTTTAGTCTCGACTAAACAGCTTTTCATAATATTGACTTAACTGATAGACTTGGGCGTGTTATGAAATGATAGGAATCTTCATTAGGGTTGATTTCACCGATCATATTGAAAACCGAGTTTTTTTAGTTTAGTTTCTAAGTTCAGTTACGGCCAATGTTAATAATCAATCCTAGTCCAAAACTTGCTGTCTAAGATTGATATTTTGATCTATTTTTATGTTATCGCTTGCCAATAACATATCTGTGGACAGGATATATATGGCAATTAGGTATAGGATAGGCCGGCGGATACGCAGCTATCTAGATTGCTTGAAATCCATCTTTAGAGAAATATTATTAACATTAGCCGTATATCAGTTTTGGTGCCATCGAGAAAGAGGATGGCCGAAGTTTTTTCATGATTATTGAATTTCGTGTTTATATTGAGTGAAATTAGTCAATTTTGGTGGCATTTTGTACAATTTTGTTCAGTTAAACTAAACATGAAGAAATTAGCGTATCATGTATTTCCCCGTTGTCGCCAAATCTCACTATATGCGCTTGAATAATGAGGCCACCGCTTTACTTAAGACCCGACATGACTTTTATTGACGACTTGTGACTAATTTTGAGTAATTGAAACCCGATTTTGGTAAATTGGTTAACTTGGTGCAAATTTCTACTTGACTAATGGCAAAATTCTAATACGAATGCCGAAAACTTAAGAAAGAAATGAAAAAAAGTTGAGTATAAATGAGCTCAAATACCTGTTGTGATTCTGTTTATACGCTACTGCAAATAGTCTTTTAAAATGGACAATATTCATGCCATCCTCTGAGAATCTACTTACCACGTCAACTAGTTTAATGTTAAAATATTAACAATAACCAAAATTTCTTTGACAATAAAATTGACATGACTCTTGACAATTGACTTAACGTTTTTAACGTTACTTGCATTTAAATTCGATGGTGAAATCCACCCTTAATCGAAAGTATGTTTTTTTTATATATTTTGAACTGAAAAAGTATTAAAACACATCTAGTCCAAATTTTCTAAACTCATTTTATTCGTAAGTTTAACATTTTATGATAACTTGTAGTTATTTTTAAGTATATTAAAATTACGATATAGTCTTTTTTTGATCTTTTCGTTTACACTGTGAAATTGTAAAGGAACCGTTTTAAGTATTAAATATATTTGAAAGATTTTTATTTATTTATTTTTTTTATTTTTTAGCACTTGCCCTGTGCGTGGGATAAATTTCTATAAATTTTAAAGAAAGAAAAAAATTCGCCCCAGACAGGATTTGAACCTGTAAATACGATGCGAGAAACGAAAGTTATGTCCATTCTAAAAATGTGAATTTCATCGGTGATGAACTCATTTGGTGGGTACTCAGAATTGTGTATCTATAGGACATAAGTACCCGCGTTAAAGGGTTAGAAAGGAATTAAAAATTTCGCCACGGGACTTGAATCCTCAGTAGCTCAATTGGTTAGAGCATTCGTCGGCTTGAGACGAAAGGTTACAGGTTCAAATCCTGTCTGGGGCGAAATTTTTTTTGTTTTTTTTCTTTTTTTAAAATTTATAGATATTTGAAAGAGAAAACTTACTATTGCTGACAAAAACCTTTAGTATAATATTACTTTACCTTAAGTTTACGTAATATCACTTTCTCTTATTTTTTGTTTTCTTACACATATTTTTATGTATGCAAAATATGGATTAGGGCCAGAATTCGATATTAGTCGATATTATTTGGGACCTGGGCCTTCGATTACGAGCAATAAAATTTACTTTGACAAATTGTATTCTTTAATGCATCTTGAAGGTGGCAAAGCTAAATTTTTTATTACATACTTGTACTGTTACCTTTGTACATACATAAATTTAAATTTATTGCTTTTATTTTCAGGGCTATATAAGAAAAAAAAGTCAAGGAAGACTTTTTTATGTTATGGAAATAAAATTGTAGCGTGTATTTTTGTGAAGTTTAAATCTTATTTCTTACAGATGTGGTTTATGGGACTTCTCGTTTTGGCAAACCTGTTATAATTATGGGAGACTATAGATACAACAAATACCATAGAAGCAGAGGGTTAAAAGCCATATGGGTCTGCTCAAGAAAGGATAGCGCCAGATGTAAAGCAAGACTCATGACAGTAGAAGACACTATCATCAAAGCCAACATCTCACATACACATTGAGGACTTATAAGAGGATTTACCGTGACGCTTTAAAGCAATATTAAGTAATAATATAAAATGTCAATGCCAATTTAAGCGCAGAATAACTGCAAGAAACCGTCTTAGATATCAATGAGTCTAGGTACACAAAAATAACTATTTTCTGGTTTCTCTTCCTGGGATTTCGTTATCAGATCCAGATTTGATGGCATTGGGACCGCCACAGACTCAAATAAAAAATGTCTTTTCATACCCATATCCCTAAAGAGGTAGGCGGAGGCACAACCAGGGCATCCACGAGTGGCAAGCCTATTGCCAACCGTGTGCATTTCTAATGCCGGGCAGCGTTATTTTTACAAAATTGAATGTACAAATTTTCTATTTCTTTTTTGTTGCTCGACCAATGTTCGAACCTCAAGATGTGAAGATAGACGCCGGGCCTCTGTTTAACGGCGATAAAATAAATAAAATATCTTTTTAAATCGGTCCAGAGAAGGTTCCAGAGAACGGAGAAATCGATTGACATACATAAAATATGTAAAAGTCAAACCTACAACCTTTTTTCTAGATCGTCAAAAAGAATCGTATATCAAAGTGAAATAAAGTTTAAAGTTAAAAATTATTTACATAATATTGCTTTAAGACGTCACGGTGTAGGCTTTAATATTTAAATAATATTACACTAAGTATTAATTATATAATTATTAAATAATACTTTACAAATTTTGTTTTAACTGTACTAAAATTGTTCATTTTAAAAGAATTTCAATGAATGTGCTTATTTAAACATCTTTCTACGCTTTTGCAAGTCAAAAATAATTAAATAACTATACTTCATGCAACCAGTTTTTTTTCATTTTTACACCTATAAAACTCATATAGATAGAGGTCATTTAAACTGTGTCTAAACTGAAATAACGCGCCCTGCTATTTAATTACTTAACACAACGTGTTAGTACGGATATTATCCGAGGGTGGTGTCAAGAGTCTCCGAAACCGGTGTGTTTGTATGAAAAGGGTTATGAATGTGAAGGAAGCCAGACAGGTTTGTCAGGATCATGACGCCTGGCACTCGATAGTCTCTGCCTACCCCGTAAGGGACTTGGCGTGAAGATATTTATGTATGTATGTGTGTATGTATTAATAACTACATCATAACTATCGTATGTTATTTTTTTCGAGAATTCAATCTGTATGCGTACAGAACGGCCACCTGGTCAACAAGACGTCTACTCTGTCTTGCGTTCGGACAATCAATAAACTAGTTGGACAACAAATCCAAAGAAATTCGTTACAATCTAATAGGTAATTATTAAATGTCCCATTACAAAATTGTTGTTTGTGTACTGCATGCACAATAAAAATATGCTCGTATATTATATCATTTCATGTTAAATAACCTTTACGACTTTTTATCGTTTTATTATTTATATAATTGGTTAAAAATAGTATTTGTAATTTATTTGTAAAGGTAAAACAGGGAGAGGTAGGCGCAGGCACAACCAAGGCACTCGCGACAAACCGAAGACACTAACATCAAGTAGCTTACTTGGCTAAGTAATGAAAAAACGCTGTGCGAAGTACGACAATTAGCTATGCGTTTTTTTTACGTCAAGCCATCCAATTCATGAACAATACTTAGTTCAATAATCTTTGCTAAGTATTTTTTATAAATTGGATGGCTTGACGTGTAAGAACCGCATAGCTAGATAGCTAGAGAACCGCATAGTCTTACTTCGCACAGCGTTTTTTCATTACTTAGCCAAGTATGCTTCTTTAATACGAGTGTAAGTAGTCTGTGTACAGCGCAACTGGCTATCCCTGTAGGAGAGCCCATGTCATTCACTACACAAACACCATTTCAATAAAGTTAAAAACAATAACAGGAACCATTACGACTGCAATATGTCACAGTCGTATTAACATCTGGTTTCTATATTGTAGTTAATAAACACATGGTACGGAAAAAACAGACCCTGGAAGAAAAAAAAGAAAAGAAGAGAATTGCAGAGCGTATCAGAATGGAAAATATAAGAAAAGATCCAGAAAAGTATGCGCTCTGGCAAGCGAAAATGAGGGAATCCTATCTAAAACGGAAAAGGGAAGGAAAAGTAGTTTCTGTTTATGATATGGGACTAAAACCGCAAATAATTTACAGAAGAAAAAGCAGAGAGATATCTAAAAGCTAATAAAAGTGAGAAAAGGTAAAATCAGTTAAACCAAGAAATAACTAAGGAGTGTAATAAAAAAATATAAATGAAATATGAAATTGTTGATCCTTTATGTTTTATTTTATCTTACTTGAGATAGAGTTACGCAACGACTCGCCCGGATTGGTACCACTGCCTTACCTATTCCTGCCGCCATAACGTCATGACGTGTTCCGGTTCGGAGGGTAAAGTAGCCGGTAAACTTACTTTTGCTCGAGGCCTAACATCCCGACCTCAGGTTGGCAACGCACCATTAACACCTTTGGTGTCCCTAGGCGGCGTGAATTTCTTACCACCAGGAAATCCGTCTGCTTGTTTGCCTTCCAATATCATAAAAAAAAAATCATAATACATATACTAGCATTTGGATCATCATCGACACTTATCATATAAGGCTGAGCACTCATTGTAGTCTTCTTTTTTTCTTCACTTCAATTGCGCCACGATGTCCTGAAATGCCTAACTTACCATAGTTAAATCTAGCTTTGTCGCTATCTTTAACATGTTATAAAACGGTAATGTAATCTTTAAATTAAAAATTTTCAATAACCTTACATAGACTTAACCATCTAGATCAAATAGCTTTCAAACAATAGAATCGGTTCATTATTTAAATCTACTATGATGTCACACACAAATAAACACAGACTTATCAAACTTATGACACTCCTCGTTTTTGGTTTTTCTGCTTGGCTTTTCACTTTTTCCGCAAAAACTGTTAACTGGATTTCCAAATTTTGTGTTGAAGAAGTTTATAGTCCAGATCAAAATGTAGCATACCTTTTACTATTGGAGTACCTTTTGTTCCTATTACTAACCATAAGTCAATTCAACGTATGTATGAAGTCGCGGGCAATTGCAAGTAATTTGATAAATGCGTTTCTTTTCACTCTCTCAAAGTTTGTCTCAAAAGAGTTTTGGCGCCATCGAGAAAAATTATGGTCTTAGTTTTTTTGTAATAATTGAATGTCGTGTACATATTTAGCGAAATCAGTCAATTTTGGCATTTAAAAGGCAAGGCTTTTTTTATCTAAAGACAAGGCATTTTGTACAATTTTATTCAGTTAAAGTGCAAAAATGAAATAATTATCAAGACATTTCTGAATTAAGTATCTTCTCGTTCCCGCCAAATCTCACTAAGTGAGCTTGAGTAAGGAGGCTTTATTCAAGACCCTGACTTGACTTTCTTTGATTACTAGTGACTAATTTTGAATAATTAAAGCCTGATTTTGTTACATCGAGTAGTTTGATGCATATTTCAACTCGATTAAGGGCTTATGTCAATGCCAAAAATTAAAAAAAATGCATAAGGAGATTTACATGTAGGAAACAGAGAAGTCCTAAGATTGGTTGAAACAATATAGATCAAATTGACATTACATCTACCACCCTTTTAGATACATATATATCTTCACGCCAAATCTCTCACGCGAAGTGAGTGTCGAGTGCCAAATGTCAAGATCCTTGCATACGTGCCTGGCGTCCCTGTACATCCTTTCAGATCCTTGAATTTGCTTCCACCCCAATAGCATATTCTCCAAGATCATAAAATCTACAAAGTAACACCGTGTTGGTCCGGGCTCTTTCGCAGAATAGATCATCTGCCTTCCTGCCAGGCAGCTCGTAAAAGGCGATAGATACCTATATCCATAGGCCTACCGCCACTAACACCGTGACATCTCACTAGGTAGTAAAGTTTCACACTGATTCGCCCAGATTAGTACCACCGCCTTATCTATTCCTGCCGCCATAACGTCAGCGCTTGTCGTTGACGTGTTTCGGTTGGGAGAAAAAGGTAGCTGGTATACTTACTTTTGCTCAAGGCCTAACGTCCCGGCCTTTTGTGTGGGCTTGACCTGGAGAGCGGTCTCTTAACATGATTTCAGATGTCCTTAAGGATACGCCCCACTACTTAATTTGTTTATTTACATGTGTTAGTGCTAATTTAGATGACGACATGTTATGTGTGTGTATTTCTTTTTTAAAAAATAGTAGTCTGCCTAAAGATTGGTTGGTTTGCATGTTGACATCTGCAATGTTCTTTGTTTATATTTACTTCGTATCTCTAGACATTAACAGCTACTAACAGTTTGTATGGATTAAAGCATTTTTTTTCCCATTTTCCATGCATTTTTGCCGGTTTTTATTTTTATAGGAACCTTCTCCTAATAAGAACTAACACAATTAACAAAATTGGTACATCCGTTCAGGCGTGATACGATGACCACGCGGAATGGGAAATCATTTTTGCATTCATAGATTAAAATGAAATTTGCGTTAGTGTTTTTACACACGAGCAGCCTGTCAACAACGACATCTAAGGTAACTGCAGTCGTTGACACACTTGGGCTGCAGTCGTCGACGCGTCAACGGCAGTGGTCGACACACGTCGGCGGCAATCAGCGGCAGTCGTCGACACGCGACGGCAGTCGTTGACAGGCTTGCCTTCACAATTGCGTCGCCATTTGACTGCCGCCGACGCGTCGACGACTTTAGTTACCTATGCTGTTGTTGACATGCCGTTCGTGTGTAAGAGCTGTTAGTCTCTTAGTATAGTTTTAGTATTCGACTAATGATCTAATTTCTTTCAGATGTGGTATACGGAATGTCTCGTCGTGGAAAACCTGTCATCACTATGGGAAACTACAGGTATAACAAATATTGTAGGAGCAAAGGTCCGAAAGCTATTTGGACATGTTCAAGGAAAGTTAGCGCCAGTTGTAAAGCTACACTAATCACAATAGAAGATGTTGTTTTTAAAGTCAATAATTGTCACAACCATTAGTCTTTGAGACATACCACTGCACCCAGAGACGTCAATTAACATTTAATCTAATGTTGGATTAAAAGTGCAATTTTAAAAAGTACAATTTTGTTTAAGAAATGTTGACTTAATGACTGATTTAAAGATTAATATCTCTGGGTGCGGTCGCAATTGTTTATATTATTTTACGTTATAGTATTAATTAATTTTAAGTTACCTTTTTTATGTTATAAAATGGAGATCAAGCTAGTGGTTCACCTGACGGTGAGAGAAAATAATCACCAAAGTTGTTTCTGATCAGTCTTGAATTCTAGTCTCAGTTAGCAACACCATTAATAGCTTTGGTTGCAGATACAATAAGTCTTACAGGTGTAAAGGACCCAGGGCTATATGGACCTGTTCAAAAAGAGTCAGCGCCAGCTGCAAAGCTACCCTGACGACGATAGAGGATCTTGTTATTAAAATTAAAGATTGCCATAACCATTAGGTAAAATTTTACTATTTTAATTCAATAAATAGTAATCCGTAGGATAGAATATACGATGTTGATTGTTGGGGGTTTATTCATTTATAATACGCATACATTTGACATATCATTGGGTTTTTAAACTTAAGAAGTCTGTTCCTGAAATAAACATTTTGTTAGTATCATTACGTACTATCAATATAATATATTATCCCTTATTTTATACTAATATTATAAACGGTCTATATGTTGTCTATCACACTTTCAAGACTAAGAAGCTGGACCAAATATGATGAAATTTGATTTGCTTATCGTTTAAGCTTACTCGGGTTGAGTATAAATATTTAGGGTTTTCGTGCATATAATTATTATAAAATGTAGATAAGCAAAATTCCGTATTGAAAATCTATCTATTTGTTCAGAAGCTAAAGTAAAATTCATAACACCTTATCATTTTTTTTCGTTTGGTGAAATATTATGAAAGAAGATTTTTTGGGAATAAAAAATTGCAAGTTAAACCGAGGGTAACAAAATGTTAGTTTTGCACAACATAAAAAATAACGATAACGAAAACTTGTATAACTGTCAGTTGATTGAAATTCGAATCTAATATTCGTAGTTAAGACGGAACACCGTCTCTCGGATTAGCTAGTTTATAATAAAAACTGAAAATGTTTGGAATAATTATTTAAAAAATTTTATTTAAAGAATGATTTATTTTGATACAAATGTGATGTATATTTTAAACTTAGTCCATAGTCTAAGAGTCGAGCACTGATTTCAAAAACTTAATTGATTCACCTTAAGATAACTTTTTTTGCAGCTTTAAATGTGGTTTACGGAACCTCCCGTTTTGGAAAGCCGGTTATAATAATGGGCAAGTACAGATACAATAAATATTGTAGGAGCAAAGGTCCGAAAGCTCTATGGGTTTGTTCAAGAATGGCTAGTGCCAGATGTAAGGCTACGCTGCAGACCATAGACGATACCATTATTAAAATAAATAATTCTCACACTCATTAACCGATTTAATAAATATGTAATCTGTGTTTAATATGAAATAATGATTTCAAAATTATAAAAAAACTTGGATGAGTTTGCGTTAATAAATGTTGTTATTAAAGTAAATGTTAAGTGTTATTTTTTTATATATTCCAAGATCAAATTGCTCAGGCTTTTGACCGAGGGTTGTGTCGAGAGTCTCTGAAATCGATTGGCGTCTTTGTATGAAAAGAGTCAAGAATGTGGCGAAAGCCAGGCATGTCTACCAGGATCGTGATACTTGTCACTTGACACTCTTAACCTCTCTTGTAATGGACTTGACCTACTCCGTAAGGGACTTCTCGTTAAGCTATGTATGTATTTATTTTCCTTCAGCGTATCTGGTAAATGTTCACCACTCCTGGCTAAAACTAAGAACGATTTATATGAATTATTTTAAACGTTCGAATATACAAAAATACGTGGAATATATACTTATATCCACAACTGAACTGTAAAAAATCAAAATTTAAGTTTTTTTTAAATAACATAATAAAAACATACATATCTTCCCGCCAAGTCCATTACGAGGCAGGTAGAGAGTATTGCGGACCTATGAGACTGCTCTTATTATAGCTGGAAGCTATTGTGGACTTCTTACTCTCATTTGTAGTATGTCTATGTATAATTTAAAAGCATTTTACTGCTAAAACCAACTTTAATTTTAATATTTTACCGTCTAAGAATACAATTTTTTTATCTCAATTGCTCTGGTATTTCATCATTACATCATGACTTATTTGCAAATATAGATATATTGGCTTGAAAATCGATTTGAACGCGTAAAAATATATAGGCGTCCTCCTCTTATGTTGAACTCATTTAAAAATTAAATAAATTTTAATGAGAGTGTCACAATGTATGATCTCACTTATTGGTGAAAAAGTTTGGGGTGCTATTCAACTAGCGAGATGTAAATTTACAGTATAAGGTGTAAAATTGTTTACAGAGTTAATCTTTGGAACATCGCGCTATGGGAAACCTGTCATAATAATTGGGAAGTACAGATACAACAAGCATTGCAAGAGTAAGGGGCCGAAAGCTCAGTGGTTTTGTACCAGAAAAGACAGCTCGAAATGCAGAGCGTCCCTGATCACTGTGGAAGATCAGATCATCAAAGTGAATCATTCCCATAGCCATTAGCGTTTTATGTCTTATTATTTTAGTCGGTAAATTGTTCATATAGGATTAGTATAACACAGTGGCGTATTATCCCTAAGGCAAAGTAGGCACGTGCCTAGGGGCGCGAGATTACAGAGAAGCGCGCGCGCGGAAGTTTTTGAACAAAAAAAATAACAAAATTATGTTGATGTCAACACATACACAGTCAGATCTGGTTCCAGAGGGGCATCATGGTTTTCCATGTTTCTTCTGTCCTCTTTTCTTTCTTCACTCTCACCAAATATTTCATTCAGCTTAAGTACACGTGTCCTGTGGTCTACCTAGTTATCTCTAATAGAGGGGCGCCAAAGAGGTGTTTGCCAAGGATGCTCTCGTTATTCAATCCGCCTCTGGTATGACATCTTACAGCCAATATTAATAACATATCTAACGATAGAGATAGGCCTTCTAGAGTTTTGTTGCTAAGATATTTTTATTAAATTTGAAAAATAACAGTGGTTGCTAGGCTATTGATCTAAAGTAGTCGTATCTTTCATGTTAGACAGGTTATTAATATGGTCCGTTAATGGTCAACTTCAAAAACGTACCTATCTATGACTGTATCCAAGCAACTACTGCTATTTCGCATTGTTAGTAAAAAACTAACAGGTTGCACGCCGGGAGTGCCGACAGAAGTGAAAATTTGAATATAACGTTGTGCATTTTTAATATTTTGGAAAGGTTAAACGATAGCTTTACAAGTATTGCTCTTATCAGTATTCATAAAGTGCTGTCATTTATGTAGTAAAATACAGTATTCATTTATTGCATTTTATTCGACTAAAAAAAATATACCGGTCGGCGAAACGAAAACCACAGTATGAAATGCAGCGAAAACATACAGTGGTTTTAGTCTCACTCCGTCTCACACATTTTCGATCAGGTCACGTGTCGTGACGCGAGTTTAACATTTTATCACGAAAAGTGCACAACGCTGCTAAAGAAGTTTTTACTTCAAAAATGTCTAAGATCGCCTGTCTAACGACCCGGTGTTGAAGTTGAAGGTCACGGGTTTAATTACCGAGGCGTGCAACTCAAAATATAATTTTTCAGTTTCTTTATTTCAAACGGATTTCCTGAAAGTAAGAAATTCACGTCGCCTAGAGACACCAAAGGTGGTAATGGTGCGTTTCCAACCTGAGGCCAGGATATAAGGCCTGGAGCAAAAGTAAGTATACCGGCTACCTTACCCTCCGAACCGGAATACGTCATGACGTTATGGCGGCAGGAAAAGGTAAGGCGGTGGTACCAATCCGGGTTCCATTTGCTTACATTTGGGTTAATTTTTTCAATATTTATTTTTGACGACGCGGACGTGGATGCTATTTAGGTAATTAGGTTTTAAATTTAATGTTAGGCTATTTTAGTTAATAAATTGTTATCAGATTTTAAATGTTTAAGTGATGTCATTAAATATTTTTTTGTTTTAACAAGAACATGGGATTTTAAATAAATATTTTGTCATTTTATCTTATGTGTTTTACTTTTTCCAGCTAATGTTACTTGTGTTTTTCTTTTACAATCGACAAAAATCGAAGGGGCTCTCTGGACCAAAACTCGACGGTTACAGTATAGCGGCATTAATAGGTTAGGCTTTGACAACCTACCCAGGTAATTGCTTCATAGCCACCAGCAAAATGTTGAAATTTAATGCCCGTTTCCTATAATCAACGAACTGTAATCCGTCAGTTTCACCATTGGTAGTTTGCTTAAAAGTGACGCAGCGTTGCTCATAGTTACACAAAATGTTTCTAGTAAACAGTCGATGACAAACGACCGTAGTTAGATTTTTTACTATTTGTACAAAAGACTACCATTCGTAAGCAAAACAACTCGTATCTTGAGTACAAAAACTGAAAGTTTTGACGACAGGTCGTACTCAGAGACGTCAATCAATATTCAATCAGTCGTGAAATCCCAATTTCAAATAGAATGAGTCGACTTAATGATTGATTAAAAATATTGACTTATCTGCGTACGACCGTTAGTGACTGTTTTTTAGTGTTAATAAATATATTTTGAGTGATATAAAATATTTTAACTTAAAATGCGATCTATTTTCGTTTTAGTTAAAGTGCATTAGTAATGAATTCATCATCATCATCATCAGCCGGAGGACATCCACTTCTGGACATAGGCCTCCCCCAAAGAGCGCCACAAGACACGATCACCAGCCGCTTGCAACCAGCGAATCCCCGCGACTTTGACCAAATCATCAGTCCAGTGCGGGGCCGCCACTCGAGAACCTTTCTTCCCCAGCGGTTATCGGTTCTGCGAGCAATATTGCCTGCCCAGTGCCACTTTAGCTTGCTGACTCTCTGGACTATGTCGGTTACTCTCGTTCTCTTGCGGATCACCGAATTACGGATCATGTCTCGCAGAGAAACACCAAGCAAAGCTCTCTCCATAGCACGCTGAGCAACTCTGAGCTTATTTAAGAGGCCCACATTTAGCGGCCAAATCTCAGTTCCGTATGTCATCACTGGTAACACACACTGGTCGAAGACTTTCGACTTTAGGCTCTGCGGTAGTTTGGACATGAAGATACCCTTTAACTTCCCGAACGCTGCCCATCCGAGTTGGATTCCGTTAGTAATGAATTACACATAACACATTATGTAGTCAGTTTGTATATGAGCATAAAATAATATCTGTTGTTAAAGCCAAACCTGGGAACATATTATCAGCCGCGGCTTACGGACGCGACTTACAGTCACGACTGATAAGTGTGCACATGCCGTCCGCGGACGTTTACTGCTGGCATAATCCGAGCACTCCACGTCACGTCACGTCCGCGGCTTACGTCCGATAGTTTGTCTGGCTCAGTGTACTATCATTACCTAGATACCGTGTAAGTCGCGGCTTACAGCCGCGCCCGATTGTTTGTTTCCAGCTTAAGAATATAATAATTGTAAATGATATTTTTTTCAGCTATGAATATTGTTTATGGCACGTCTCGTTTTGGCAACCCTGTGATATTAATGGGTAAATACAGATACAATAAACACTGTTCCAGCAAAGGACCGAAGGCTCTATGGGTCTGTTCCAGAAAAGACAGCGCTAAATGCAAAGCCTCGTTGGTGACTATAGAAGATACTGTTATCAAAGTTAATAATTCCCATACACATTAATACTTCCAAAGAGGAAGGCAAAGTTGCAACTAGGACACCCCCGATTAGCCGAAGATACCTTACCCCACAAAGTGATAGGTGTCAAAATTATCGCAAACCGGGCACTTGTCCAATCTCAGATAACGTCGTTTTTATTGCAAAAAAAAACAAAAAATACATATTATTTGGCCTGACCTCGGAATTTAACCTCTAGACCGATGGACCAAAAAGGCGATACATATTCATTAAATAAAGAAGAATAACACTGAGTTCTCAGTTCTGTAAATATTAAGCAAATATTATTAAGCAAAAGTATAATATTATTTACACACACAAGAAAGTGACGTCTGGTATTGAAATAATATTGCTTTATGAGGTCACATCTGTATAGAGCTTTAATGTTCGCTGAAGTCACGTGTTGTACCTACCTATAACTACAGCTAAGTGAGCATCTGAAATTACGATTTATCAATCATTTCCATTTGAACACTAACATTTTTAACTACATGTTCCAAAATATGCTTTATTTTTTATAATGTTTGTAAATTTTGTAATTAAAATATGCTACTAATATAGCTACTGATACTTAAACTTTTTGTATTTTACTAAGAAAAGGATTTTCTAAAAAATGGTCGTATCTTTAGTTGAGTAAAAACAAATTACATATATTATACACTTTTATAGTTCTGATGTAAAATCTATTTCCAATGGCAGTATTTACAATTTTTGCAGATACGACTTTGGAATTTTTAAGGTACAAGCGCGCTCATTCCTAAAACGTCAGGCTGTGATGTTTCGGGTGTTCGTGAGTGAGGGTGATAACAAAAAATATAGTTTGTACTAGCTGACCCGGCAAACGTTTTTTGCTATATAAATTGTTAAAGTAAAATATCTTCACGCCCTTATCCCCGAAGAGGAAGGCAGAGACACAACCATGGCACCCAAGACTAGCCGAAGACACTAAGTCCTACAATGTGATAGGTGGCAAGCCTATCGCCAACCGGGCACATTTCCAATCCCGGGCAACGTTTTTTTTATCCATCCATATCCAATTTTCTTTTGTTGCCCGACCCGGGATTCGAACCCGGTTATCAAGCAGTCAAGTCCAACAACTGAACCGCTAGACCACAGAGGTGACTTGTTAGTAGGAGATAATGTTAAGGGTGAACCACCCTTATCACTTAGGGTTATGAAAAATAGATCGTAGCCAATATCAGACCTACTGAATATGCATATAAAGTTTGGTGAAAATCGGTAAAGTCGATTCAGAGAAATACGGTAACTAATATTGTGACACGAGATATGTAAAATAAACAAATATTAATGTATATATCAATGAATATAAATAGGTATTACAAGTTCTAATACCTTACCGTGACGCCATAAAGCAATAATATTTCAGTAAGAAAATTGGACAACGTAAAAATAATGACTTGATTTCGACAAAAAAAAATATTGAATTAATATTGCTTAAAAGCGTCACAGTGAAGATGTTTATTTGTTATTTAACTGTATTAAACAATTGAATGATTTTTACAGAGGTTATTTACACGACGTCTCGTTTTGGAAATCCTGTTATCGTTATTGGAAGTTACAGATATAATAAATATTACAAGTGCAAAGGACCAAAAGCCCTATGGGCTTGCACAAGAAAAGATAGCGCCAAGTGTAGAGCCACCATTGTGACAGTAGACAATGTTATTATTAAATTTAATAATTCCCATACTCATTAAACACCGAATGAACACCAGAACCTTTATTGCTCTCTAACTATAGCTCTAATGTTATACATTAAACACTCTTTACATTTACTTTATATCGAAAAACTGTCGTCAAACACTTTATAAACACTAGCCGCCTTTCAACAAAAATAGTTTAACTAAACACTGTCTAAAATTCAACCAATAAGATCCACTACTAAGATGATGTCCAATATTTCACTGTCTAAAATTCAACCAAAAAGATCCACTACTAAGATGATGTCCAATATTTTGGCAGACATGTGTTCAACGAGCGTTTAATTAGTTTTTTTTTAAAAAAGATTTTACGTCTTTGGAAAGCTTAATATTTTTAATATTTCGTAGGATGTAGTCACCGCATATGGCTTTTTTAATTTTTAACTTATTTGTTTTTATGTATCGTTTTTAAACAAGGCGGTAGGTGTTGTATATACATATTTAAGTCCAGGTTAAGTTTAAATTTTATACTTGTAAAATTTATTGTTTGTCTTAGAAAACTATTTTCTATTATACTTATATTTTGTTATAAAGTTGTTGTTTTTTTCTTCTTATTTAATATGCATTTGATGTGTACAGCCAGCAATGCAAATATGTGAACTTTTTGCTACAATACTACAGTAAGTCTAAGCATCCGTTCTGTCCGTCCGTCCGTTTTGGTCATTTATTTTTGGACGACATTGCTATCGTCGATGAAACCATGACAAATAATAAGAAAGCGTGTAGTGCTGTACAGAATAGTGTGCCAGAAATCTGGTATTTTTTCTTGTGTCACTTGATTCTGTACGGCATCAGTTTCATACTGTTTCAGTACAGCTTCTAATCCAAAAATAACAATGCCGTACAAAAATAAATGACCGAAATGGACTCACTCTACCTTCACTTATGAATTCTCACCTGCACGCAGTTGGACAGCTTATAGGTGACGGCATGGCATCTTATTATTTTATGCTCTTATATCGTCCTATACACGTCACCTGGTGGTTCATATGACCCATCTATTTTTGGCATTTGCCTGTAGTCTAATAATATTCTTTAGTCTGTTACGTTAGAATCATCATAGTATAAAAAGAAGTTGCTTTCTTCTGTCTGTCTCTATGTGTGTTTAGATCGTTAAAACTATGCAACTAATTTGAATGTGATTTTTTCAAAACATAGTGTCATTTAAGAATCAAGACTAAGGTTCATATGTATGAAATTACATAGCATATTGTCCACGTGTGCGAAGCTAGGACCGGCTAATTAGTCTTAAATTTGTGAATAACACTATCACTGTTATTTTGTTAATAGTTAATTTTTTTACAGGAATTAGATTCACTACGTCCCGTTTCGGTAAACCGGTTATAATATTGGGTAATTACAGATATAATAAGTACTATAAAAGCAAAGGACCAAAAGCTCTTTGGGTTTGTTCAAGAAAAGTGAGTTCAAGTTGCAAAGCTACCCTCGTTACCATAGATAATACTGTTATTAAATTTAATAATTTTCATTGTCATTAAGTGGCTACAAAATTTCATACTTTTTTTCATTCTTTAACAAAGATTTCCTACTTTTTTATGATGACTTGTTAGATATTCGATTTGAAATGCTGTTAACATTGTTATTAAATTAGTTATAATTATATAATATAATGTTTTGACAACTCTTTTGTTTATTTTTTGAAAACAAGAAAAAAAAATCCATTGTATTTTTTCGAAGCATAAAAAGACCACCTTCCTTCCAAGTGGATTGTGAGAGGCGAGCAAAGGTTAAATGTGTCCTTGGGTGTTTCCGCAAGAACAATAACCACAAGACAGCAACGCACCTACAACATCTATGGTTTTCATACCTCGGCTATGGCCACAGTTGTGTCTTACTGTCAGGAGAACTGTGTGCGTATTCACTATCACATAAAAAAACCAAAAAGAACAGTTAAAAGTAGATATAAAATAATCCTCCACAGAAGCCGTTTTCATACTTATTAAACTTTGAGAATTGCAAAATTGGTGGTGTAACTCGTATTATTAAAAAGCAACAGAAAATATAATCCATCTTCCCCGTATTGGTCCGGGCTCCTTTGCAGAATAGACCATCTGCCTTCCTGCCAGGCAGCTCGTTAAAGGCGAGAAAAGGCTTACCGTCACTAACACCGTGCCATTTGACTAGGTGGTAGAGTTTTATAGGGACTCACCCGGATTGGTACGACCGCCTCACCTATTCCTGCCGCCATTACGTCATGACGTGTTCCGGTTTGGAGGGTAAGGTAGCTGGTAAACTTACTTTTGCTCGAGGCCTTACATCCCGACCTCAGGTTGGCAACGCACCATTACCACCTTTGGTGTCTCTAGGCGGCGTGAATTTCTTACCATCAGGAAATCCGTCTGCTTGTTTGCCTTCCAATATCATAAAATAGAATTCTATACTGATGAAGTCGCGGACAAACATTCTAGCATTTAATACAAGCTAGTAGCTACTAGATATCTACAGAAGATATCTATATCGTCTAGATATCTGTGGACAAGTCACACAAATTGAATCTAACCCCAAAGTGAGCAAATTATACGCTTGTGTTATTGGTGTTAGTCAACGATACTTATACATAGATATACTTAAATAGATACCAGAATAAATTTAATTAACACCCAGACCCAGAAATGCAGACATCTAAATGTTCATCACACAAATGCCTGTCCCCGTCGGGAATCGAACCCGAGCCTCGCGGTTGGTCCGTGTAGTTAGGCATGTATGCTAGCCACTCGACCAACGAAGCGGTCAAAGTTTTTTGTAATTGTATATTAAATGCTATAATCATTAATATAACACTGGAGTTATAATCTTAGATGAACATTAACATAGAGCCCACTCTGAAGTTATCATATTGCAGCTTACTTGTTAATCGAGTTGTATTATGAACAGACTGTGAAAAATCTTGACATTAAACTTTGTCATCACTTTGTAATTTTGCATATATTTGCAGGAATATTCTACGGAACGTCACGATTTGGAAAACCTGTAATAATAATGGGGAACTACAGATATAACAAGTACCATAGAAGTAATGGACCGAAAGCTCTGTGGGTCTGTTCCAGAATGTCCAGTGCTAAGTGCAAAGCCACATTGGTGACTCTAGACGACACTATTATCAAAGTGAATAATTCCCACACTCATTAAAAAAAACCTAAATACAACGAGATTTTTTAAATTAGACATAATTTATTCTCACATTCATTAATAAGTGCCTGAATACAACAACCTTTCTCATATTAGACATAATTTATAAATAACTCTAGTACTTTATTTAAATAATTGAAATCCTATGAGGTTTAGCGGTCCAGCGTCGGACTTGACTTCTTGAGGTCCCGGGTGTGATCACCGGGTCGGGCAACTAAATAACTAGAAAATTTGTATTTTCAATTTTCTAAACAAGATAACGTTGGCCGGGCTTGCCATCTATCACATTGTGAGACTTAGTGTCTTCGGCTAGTTATAGGTGTCCTGGTAGTGCCCCTGTCTATCTCTTCGAGGTATGGGCATGAAGATACCTTTTTTTAAGTTTTAATTTGTGTCGTAATCGCCGGGACGTAAGGAGTGACGAAAAAAATGACTTAAAATATGTGTTTTTGTGTTAGTGTAATTACGTAAGAAGTGAAACTTGTTTATGACGTCATTTATCGTGGAGGTTAAAAAAATGTGTGTCGCGTTGCAATTTTCAAGCTCGCACAGCTCGTCGGACACACGGAAAACGCAGTATGTTATTCGGCGATAATATACAGTGGTCTTTTTGTGAAGCGTAAAAAAAAGGTCAATGAACTTATCAGAGAAATGAGAGGGCATTTTTTACTTATACGTCGATAAAGAAATTTCACTTCGATAATCATTTTTGGAAGGTACAAGTGTTATTTATAAACTGTGTCTGGAATGGAACTCTACCAAGCATCGATGATAGAGTACGAGTATAGAAGCTTTCTCATACAAAACCGTCAACCTACCAGGGTTGCAGTTGATAAAGGAACTGTGGTGATCACTGACACAAGTCCATAAAAATGTTATATATAATATTGTTATTTGTATAATATTTGCAGTATAAAATATGTTATGTTGGCCTTTGTTTAAATAAATATTTTTCTATGAGATTTTTATTTTCTTACATCATTATGAATAGTATAAGAGCTGATCAAAATTTCCCAATTCAGTGCTCTGCCTGGCGAAAAGAAATTGTGTGATTCCTTTTCGACCTTTTCTTTCTTTTTAGAATTATCACACACTGTATGAGTAGTTTTATATATGTATGAGATCCAAAAACATTTTATGTATTCACTACTTGTAAGAAAAGGTTTAATACATATTATGCTATGTTTTATCATAAACCATCGAAATGTAGAACCAGATATATTTTGTGGGATTAAAACTCTGTAAGATTGAAAGTAACGCTGACAAAACCACGGTAGTAGGTTAGCCCACAATTTTTGGATCAAATATCAAAATTTGTTTTATGAAATTGGAAGGCAAACAATCGAACGGATTTCCTGATGGTAAGAAGTTCACGCCGCCTAGAGGCACCAAAGCTGGTAATGGTGCGTTGCCAAGCTGAGGCCGAGATGTTAGGCCTCGAGCAAAAGTAAGTTTATCTTACCCTCCGAACCGGAACACGTCAACGGCAAGCACTGACGTTATGGCGGCAGGAATAGGCAAGGCGGTGGTACCAATGCGGGTCAGTCGTTGCGAAACTCTACCACCTAGTAGGATGTCACGGTGCTAGTGACGGTAACCTATGCTCGCCTTTTACAAGCTGCCTGGCAGTAAGGCAGATGGTCTATTCTGCAAAGGAGCCCGGAGCAAGACGGGGAAACACGGGAATATGAATGTAAACTTGAAAAACTTGCGAATGGTTCACCTTATGGTAAGCGATCACCGGTGCCCTTGGACATCCTTAACCCCAACCGTCTTATTAATAAATTTGGTGTAGGGTAGGTGTAAGATTAAGTTTATATTATACTCTGTAATAAAGATTGTAATAAAGACTATAATACCAGGTTTAACCTTAGAGTACTTTACTCCGTGTTTATTAATAAGGCAGCAAGAGTATCACAGATGCAAATTAAGTACTTATTGGCAATTCAATTATATTCTTAATCGCAGAAACAAGTAGTTAAAAATTATTGTTTCCTCTAGACACTATAGATGTCATTTTTTGGATTTTAAAAATCAATGTTATAGGATATTTCATCACTTTTTTGTTTCTATAAAAAGTTGAGAAAACATGTTTTGGTCTCAAAAGTTAATATAGTAAATTTTTTGAAGTGATACTTCTGTATCGACATGTGAGAAAAAAACACCATTACATTTAATTGTTTTTTTTTTATAGAAGAGGAGGCAAACGAGTAAGTGGGTCACCTGATGGAAAGTGATCACCTCCGCCCACGGACATCCGCAACACCAGGAGTGACACAGATGCGTTGCCGACCTTTAAGGAATGAGTACGCTCTTTTCTTGAAGGTCCCTAAGTCATAATTGTTTGGGAATACCACCCTCGGTAACTGATTCCACAAAGGTGTTATACGGGGTAAAAAATGTCTTCGGAATCGCACAACTGTAGATCGCCACGAATTGAGATGACCTCGAGATACAATCTACAAAAAAACTACTGTATGAAGTTGCCGAATTTTATACTGCATTCTTCGTCATTGTTTCAACGACCGTTATACGCTCTAAGAAAAATTTAGTCATAAGCTTCTTTGGTGTGTACGGTAATATGTACACACACATTTTTTCACATCACTGTACTGTTTACTTTGATAACAACTAACGTTGTATTTTATTTTCAGTGCAATGGGTGAAGAATAAATATGGTAATCAGTGGGCACTGTTAGATGGTTATACCTTCTATTTAGCATTAAAAAATTTAAAGACACAAACGTGGAGATGCACTAAAGGCCCTACATGTAAGGCTAGATTCACATGCACGAAAGATACAATGATGAAACGTTTGAATTTAGAACACACTCATCCAAAAGTAAATTATTATGTTGAGAATGGGTATTATTTTAGGTGCTAATTAACTGGAAAAATATTAAAAACAAGTAGGCTGTAACGTAAATGTTTAGATGTTAATCTCTAGGTAGGTAGGTAAAAACAATAGACGATAAAAAAGGTCGTCACAAGGAAACGTTACCGTGGATTTCGACATATTTTCAAATAAACTTATTACGAACATTATTAGGATAACGGAAGACCGTGTAAAGTGGAAAACAAAAAAAAAACTTTGATTTTTCGAGTTTGAATGTCACAGCAGGAAAATCAATACAGTAGTGATCATAACAATTAAGATTAATTTTAAATAATAACGAGTATACGAATATGATTCTATTTTTAGACATGCTGGTATATTTGTTATTTAATTTTTTTTTGTTGTATCCTTAAGTTCTTAGTGCATGTGACTAATAACTAAAAAACCTTTTAAGTAAACTGTTTTATTAAAATTTAATATATTTTAAATATGTTGAAATTATTTGAAAATAGTTTATATAGCTCCTTTCAAAGGAGTTCACTGTCTAGTTTATCTGCGATGATACTAAATGTATGTAGGTATGTATACAATGTAAGTATTGTATTAAAAACAATAGCTATTACATAATCAAAGCACTGATTATTTATGGCCGATGATATTTTTAGGCAACAAGTATTTCTTATCATCGGGTTATCGATCAGCTGTTTACCTTCCAATTACGGAACGAATTATTAAATAATTTAGTTTTTTGACAGTACTTAACCATCCAGACAAATTACTCTCTGTTTTAATTTGCAAAAACTTGAGCTATCGCACCTATTTATTCAGTTAATGTCATGATTTTGCTTTTGAGGAGAAGGTTCTTATGTAAGAAAGGAACATTACGAAACTTGAGAGTAAATCGAAAATGTAAATGTTTCACAAATGTTAGATTTTTACAACATCACGTTCGTCGAGACAGCTAGTTTGTAAATATTTTGTAAATACAAAATCTGGGTTGAATAACGCTAGTGTGGTTACAGCCTTAAGTATTGGTTGTTATAGCAATAAACAATGTTTTTATTATTACTGTATTTCTTACTTATTTTCTGAACACAACATTTCTGAAGGTTACTTGTTGACGGCTGGCGGTCCATCGCATTAAGTTTAAAGACTATTTAAGGCTATCTCTTAAAAACATGAGACCCTGAGTACGTTACCAGTAATCTCCTGCAGGTTCCCTAGCCCTATAAGATCAGCAGATTAGCAGATCTTGAGAGTACGTGGTTTGCCACCACCTTGTACCGAGATACTAATAGTACATCATGCAACGTTTATTCTCCTTCTATGAAAACTGCACAGAAGACTGTCGGTATTGATTGTTTAGTTTTAGTAGTTTTCTTGGTTATTAAATAACTACTACTATACTAAGATCAGACCTCTTCATTAAATTAATATGGGACCAGCTCGGAATCATTGATCTAACATATCCCTCGACAAATTAAGAGTGGAATGGATGTAGATTCCGGAGAAATGAAACTGTTGCACTTACCCTAACAAATCTACGGTCCTGATCGCAGAAATAAATATTTACAGTAGAAAATATTAACGTTTTTTTATAAAACTAGCTATGCCTACGACTAGGTTCGCATGTACTATAAGACTCTGTCTTGTATAATACTACTTAAAGTACGAGTATACTTAGGTATAGTCTTTTATATAGTACTTCTCAAATATACTTCTGGAAATATCCCTTATATAAGAAACTTAACACAAAAATATATTTTTTGAATAAATCAGTTTAGTTTAATTTTATAATTTGCTATTCATTGGAAGGTTTTTTTTAAAATTTTGTAAAAATAATAAACGTTGAATAATTTTCAGTATTAATGTACCAAAAGGTTGGAGGAGCAGATATTGCAGTGTATGAAGATTACACTTTTAATAAAGAAAAGGTTTACGCTAACAATGTCTATTGGCGGTGTGCTGCAGCACCTGCTTGCAAATCCAGATTTACTCTAAACAGCGACCAGGTGATGATAAGGTCCTACATAGTGCACAATCATAAAAAGCCTAAATTCATCATAAGGAATGGGATTTTTTACAGACTTTAATGATAATGAGTGATGGAAAGAAGAGATTGGATTTTATGGCAAATATCAGATAAATGCATATGGAAGTGAGTTGTTCTTAATGTTCATGATCAAATTATTGAAGGAGTACTAAAATATGAGAATTGGCGGTTAAAGGTAAAACTCTGATCTGATAGATTTTTCAGAACATATTTTAGTATATTTATGATGTTAAGAACGGAACACGCATACGAATTTAAGAACACAAGCGTTATTAGCAGGGAAAGATAAAGCGGTAGCACCAATCAGAAGTCAAAGTCTTTTTTATAAATGGTATTATATGTTTTTAACTAAAGTCTGTGGTCCTGACCAGCCCTACTTGTACTTTATAGTTTATAGTTACCTGTTACATTTCAACGAATATCTTCGGATTTGTTGTCCAACTAGTTTATAACTTGATCGAGCGCAAGACTGAGCAGACGTCTTCGTTCCGTGCCATTTGACAGCGTTACTATAAAAAAAGCATTGTGGGCGTCATCATATAAGACCAGTTTACCAATCTATATGCGGATCAATCATGCGGACTAATATACCAGTATTATATATTTTTAACTAAAGTCTGTAGTCATGACCAGCCCTACTTGTACTTTATAGTTTATAGTTAAAGGATAATATAGTTGTACTTTGTTTGTTTGCTTCAAATTTACTGCTGAAGTATTTGTAATTTATCAATAATTTAATTGTTCCTTTTTTAAACAGTCATTTAGAACAGTCCGGCAAAATACTTCACTTGTTGTCACACTATGTTGTACCTCTACCTATTTTCTATTGTAACCATGCATCTTCTATATTGCGTTGCATAAAAATAATATTTTATAATTTGTTTTTCTTTTAATGTTTCAAATACCGAGCGTTATTACTTCTGATTCTTCTCTTAAAACTTAGCTAGTCCTTGAAATCTAACCCTCTTTAGGCTAATTCATAAGTTATGATCATCCTTGTTTTTTAAGTTGTTTTGTATGTTTGTTACTACCGCGTCAATTACTATTGTTTTTTTTTTGTAAAGTGAGTCGTAATTAAAATGTGGTCATATATAAATTCATGAAGATTCTGAGTTATTTAAAAAAATATTTTTAAATATTTATTATCTGGATGACGTTATAATGAAATCGTTATCGTTATAATGAAAAATGAAGTCGTTTTTTTCAAGTTTTTATGCACTCAAATTACATATCATTACCCGTCTTATTAATGACAAGGAGTAAATGACTTCAAGGTTCAACCTCGTATTACAGTCTCTATTACAATGTGGTACAGGCTATAATAACAACCAACTTAATTTTACTCCTACCTTAGTTCATGTTTATTAATAAGGCGTTTCTTATTTAAATATAAGTCTTGAAATGAACTTGACTGATATTTTTTTCTTAAGTATTTATAATCATAACAAGTTCATTATCAACGCAGGATTCTATTAAACTGTTTTTAATATATATATATATTTTAAATAAAATGTTTCAATTTTGATTACTTTTATCTTTTATTTTGTCTCCTATTTTTGTTTATAAAATGCACATAAAACATTTACATAATTGAGAATTCAGTTATCTGTTACATTTCAACGACTATCTTCGGATTTGTTGTCCAACTAGTTTATTACTTGATCGAGCGTGACACTGAGCAGACGTCTCCGTCCCGTGCCATTTGACAGCGTAACTATAAACAAGAGCGTTGTAGGTGTGATTGTAAGACCAGTTTATCAATTTATATGCGAATCAATACAAAATGTTTTTTTACCCAAGAGCGTAACACAGATTGCAATTCTCTAAAAAAATACACTCACACACAGAAATGTCGTCATTCATATTTACACTAACACATCTTGATAAGGCAATGATAGAACGCTTTATTTCATCTTAGAAGATCTCTATCAATGTGTACAGTTCAGTTACGTCATCAATCACATAACAGTTCCAAGTCTCGCAACTGTGAAGCTTTATTACTACTGGATTTTTTTGAAGTGAAAACTTCTTTAGCGGCGTTGAGCACTTTTTTTGGAATGGATAAAAATTTCTAAACTCGCGTCAGGACATGTAACCTGATCGAAAACTCGTGAGACGGCGCAGGGCGCTTGCGCGAATGTTCGTATTGTCATGTTTGTGTACAATAGTGCAATAAATGAATATTGTGTTCTACCACATAAATTATAGTATTTTCATACTGATAATAAAAGCGCACGAATCGCTTTAAATTATTCCCTAACCATTCCAAAGTATCAAAAATGCACAACTTTAATATTCAAGTTTTCACTTCTGCCGGCGTGCAACCCGTCGTTTTTTTTGGAATTAATGTTAAGAATACCTGAAATCTCATATCCGATTCTAATTACCAATGGGCATGAAATCGAAATTCAAGATTAACCCTACAGATGTCATTTCCAAATATTGCTTACTCATTTTAATTTGCTGACTTCTCTTTCTAATAGTCTTGTGGTGTCAACGTCATAACAAAGTCAAAACGAAAGAGACGCCAGTACGTTAAGTGAGCAATGAGTAAAGTATCTTCACGCCTATATCCCCAAAGAGGTAGGCAGAGGCACAACCAGGGCACCCACGACTAGCCGAAGACACTAAGTCCCACAATGTGATAGGTAGCAAGCCTATCGCCAACCGGGCACATTTCCAATCCCGACCAACATTTTTTTTTATTAGGAAATTGGAAAAATCCAAATTTCTTTTTGTTGGCCGACTCGGGATTCGAACCCGGGACCTCATGCAGTCAAGTCTAACACCCGGACCGCTAGACCACAGAGGCGACCAATGAATATGTTAAGCAATTTTATGTATGGCCTCTCTTGTTTAGCGGTGCGGTGTTGGATTTGACTTCATGAGGTCCCGAGTTAGATATCGGTTCGGGCAACAAAATGACATGATGTTTCATTTTTAAATTTTCTAATAAAAACTACCCCGCCCGGGTTGAATAGGTGCTCGGTTTGCGATAGGCTTGCCACCTATCACATGGGGCTTGTGTCTTCGGCTAGTCCTGAGTGGGTATATGTGGGTGGATACTTTTACTTTTTTAGGAAATAACATCCCGTTTGTTAAGAATGTAATCTCCAGAAGTAATAACTTCATGTTTACAAATCATTTCTTTTTTCTAAAAATATGTTATTTATATGTATGTATTTCCAAGTCGGTTATTAATTAACTTACCTACCTTACCCTACTTACTTCTGTTTTAAGTTATCAAGTGATTTCCTAACTCAGCAAATATATTAACTTGACAGTTGCAGTCAAGAATCTTACTTTCCCTGTGTTGGTCCGGGTCCTCTTACAAGCTGCCTGGTAGCGAAGCAGCTTCTGTGCCAGGCAGCTCGTACGAGGTGAGCACTCGAGATATCACCTTTCAAAATAAACAATTAAATAACAATAAAGTAAATATTAAAGAGTCCCCCTTAATCCCATACAACAAACGTAACTTTTAATAGATGATAGTACGGAATCCTTCGTGGACGAATCCGACTCGTACTTGGCCGGGTTTTTAATATTGTTATGGATTTAGTTGATATTAGTACTTACCGCTAATATTACTTTACTACCTTCAGTGCAATTCGTGAATAAGAGCAACGGAACTCAGCTGGCTATCCTCGATGGGTTCACCTTCAACAATAACGGCAGGCACGGCACCAAGACCTACTGGACCTGTTCCACCGGCAACTCCTGCAAGTCAAGGTTTACTCTGGATGACAAAAATAACATTTTGCGACGACAAACTCTTCATAACCACAAAAAACCTTCTTTTATTATCTACAATGGATTGTATTACAAAGTTTAAATTATTATTTAAATAAAAGATTACTTTCCATGCTTGGTAAAACTCTGTTATTAATATAGGAAAACACTTGTACTGTTTTACTTGTTTCATTTTTAATGGGGTTAGACAGCTTGCTTGATAAACATCTATCCTGATGGAAATAAATAATCGTGACATAATATAGACACCAAAGATGTTATACCTAAATTAGTTGATTATTAAGACATAATGTCATATAAATGAGTTGATTATTAAGGAGGGAGGGAAAGAGGGAGGGAGAGAGGGAGAGGAAGAGAGAGAAAGAGAGAGTTTCAATTCTACCGTGTGTGAATCGCACACACACCTTTCTTTTTTGGAATGATTAATGTGTTGCAAACCTCACGGGTTTTACAACTTCACTGGGATTTGTGGGCCGAGCAGAGTGCTCAGGCCGAGACATCATTATGTAGATGGATTGGACTGTTACCTACAATGTCGGCAACAAGGGCTATCTCCCGGGAGACCTTACCTCGACTTGGTGCTGCGTTTTTTTTTGCTTAAGTATATTAATACTTTAAAGAAACGCCTGATCGAACAAAATAATTGAAATGCTTGTGTCTCTCATATTAATTTCAATTATGTTTCTTACAGTGACACTTGCACGTAAAAGCAATGGAATGGAAGTGGCTATATTAGACGGTTATACGTTCAACAGGAAAGGATCATGCGGCAAATACAGATACTGGTCCTGTTCACTTGGTAACTCCTGCAACTCAAAATTCACTTTAGACGAAAAAAATAACATAATTAGTTCAGCCATTACACATGAACATGAAAAGCCTCGTTTCGCTATCTTGAATGGATTTTATTATAAAATGTAAATACGGAATATTGTCGCCTCTGTGGTCTAGCGGTCCGGGTGTTGGACTTGACTGCATGAGGTCTCGGGTTCGAATCCCGGGTCGGTCAACAAAAAGATAATTGGATTTTGCCATTTTTCTAATTAAAAAAAAATGTTGGTCGGGATCGGAAATGTGCCCGGTTGGCGATAGGCTTGCAACCAAGGCTTGAAACCGGTACGAAAAGTACAGGTTCTATACCGGTATTTAGCGGTTCTTGCCATTTCGATACCTGGATACCGGTTCCAAAGTGGGTACCGGTACTTCGTATACCGGTACTGACCCGATACAGGTATCTAACAAGTACCGGTATTAATACCGATAAAAACCGGTATCCAATAAAGGTACCCGTTAAATACAAGTGCGAAGTTGCCAATGTTCCTTTTTATGTATCGGTATTATTTTAATCTCCCATGAAGGAACAGAGATAGCTTCGATTGAAGAAAAAATAATAAGTAATATGTTTTCTAGTACCGGTATTATTGAAACAGTACCGGTATCAGAACCCTTAAAGCAACAGTACCGGTACTAAGTCTGGTACCGGTACAAACAGTACAGGTAACGCCTTGGTATCGGTATTGCTTCAAGGTCATTAATACCGGTTCCTAAAAATACCGGTATTTCAAGCCCTGCTTGCAACCAATTGCAACTTTGGAATTGCATTGCAATCACATTATGGGATTTAGTGTCTTCGGCTAATCGTGGGTGCCCTGGTTGTGCCTCTGCCTACTTCTTCGGGGATATAGGCGTGAAGATACTTTTTTTTAAATACGGAATACATGCTAGGAACTATATTGGGATTGGCCAAATTCGGTGGTTAATTTTCGACAACCAATAGGCATGCAGAAAAAAACAGGTTGCACTCCGGGAGTGTCGGCAGAAGTGAAAAATGTTAAAGTTGTCCATTTTTGATGTTTAGGAATGATTAGGGAATAATTTTGCACGAATTGCTTTAATTATCAGTATGAAAGTACTATAATTTATGTGGTGGAATACAATATTCATTTTTTACACTTTCGTATACAACCATGACAACGCGAACATTCACGCAAGCGCCCTGCACCGTCTTAGGAATTTTCGTCTTCCGAAGTTTCAGGTCACGTGTCCTGACGCGAGTTTAGAAGTTTTTACCCATGCCAAAAAAGTGCGCAACGCCGCTAAAGAAGTTTTCACTTCAACAAATACTGGTATAGTTGCACTGGAAATTTTTCAAATTGAGAATATCTTAAGATTAATGATAATGTTTTGCCTTTACCAATAAAAAACTCGTTTTATTCGTAGTTGAGTGTATTATGAAATAATTACAATTTTAAATAACAACTTGTGAAACATTTTTAATTGTAAGGACCACTAAATTAGTAAAACATGCATTGGATATATAGTTCTACTAGCTGCCCCTTCCGGCTTCGCTCGGATGGTATTTTTTTTACCATAAATTGAGATATAAGCTATCGTATCTCTCAAGTTGGATCGAACTGCACATAGTGTGCGAATTTTATTATAATCGGTTAAGTGGTTTAGGAGTCCATTGAGGACAAACATTGTGACACGAGATTTATATATATTAAGATACGGTTATAGCTGATCTTGGATAATGAAGTAGACAAAAAAGTAAATCTGGAAAATACTGCCAATTTAATCACAAACTCAAGCAATCAACTATTATGTTGATAGGCTATCGCCTCCGCGGTCTAGCGGTCCAGGTGTTGGACTTGACTTCATGAGGTCCCGGGTTCGATTGCCGGGTCTGGCAACAAAAATAAAATATGCTTTTTTCCAATTTTCTTATAAAAATAACATCGAGATTGGATATGTGCCTGGTTGGCGATAGGCTTGCCACCTATCACACAGTGGGACTTAGTTTGTTCGGCTAGTCGCGGGTGCCCTGATTGTGCCTCTTCGGGTATATGAGCGTGAAGATACTTCTTTCTAAGTTGATAGTTAATATTAGTAAAACATATTAGTTGATCAAGTGTCATGAGTTGGGCGTGAAGCGCCCATATCCCAAACGAGAAAGACAGAGGCACAATCAGGGCACTCACGAATTATTTATACTATTTTGTAAGTATGTATCATTATATATTTTTTTTAATAAAAACATAATAATAAAATAAATTTGAAATGAAAATGTAAGTAAAAGTTAGGCAGAGGTAAATATCAATATCAGCAGCAGCAGCAGCAACCATGATCAATAAAAAAAAAGTATCTTCACGCCCATATCCCCAAAGAGCTAGGCAGAGGCACAACCAGGGCACCCACGACTAGCCGAAGACACTAAGTCCCACAATGTGATAGGTGGCAAGCCTATCGCCAACCGGGCACATTTCTAATCCCGACCAACAATTTTTTTAATTAGAAAACTGGAAAAATCCAATTTTCTTTTTGTTGGCCGTCCCGGGATTCGAACCCGAGACCTCATGCAGTCAAGTCTAAGACAAGGACCGCTAGACCACAGATCAATCAAGGATACGTAATATCATGATTTAATAAGTGGCAGCCGCATCGCTGACCTGGGGGGCTACCATAAGCTCCTAAAACAGTATTATTTTAATTATACTTATTGTCACCGGAGAAAGGCAACCTTATGATGTATACCCTTAAGTTGTTTATAAAGGCGGACATTTAGCAAGATGGAAATAATACTGCTATAAGCGTTCATGGTTATTCCCTGGTAATTTTTCAATCCCGGACGACACTGTTTTGGTTAAAAAATTGAAAAACACGTTTTTAGTTGCCTGACTAGAGTTTCGAGTGATGTCAAAATGTTTGAAATAAAATATAAATTTTCATAATTTTAGACCATGCTTACTTAGTTATTACAAGAAATGCTTCGTTCTTAAATGACAGGTAGTCATATATAAATAATCTCTTTTTCATATTTATGTATCTATAAATATATAATTCTTCTGTGAGTGTGTATGTCACTGAACTCCTTCTAGACGACGGGACCGATGTCGATGAAACTTTTTGTATGTGTTCTAGGGAATTCGAGAATGGCTTAGATTCACAATTTGGTCCACTGGAAAATGTTTTTTTTAATTATTTTTTTAATTATAAGTAGTTGTTGATTTTAGAATGTTTCACATCGGATCCGACACACTGCGCTACTGTCTAAGCATTAATGTCAAGCGATACGAAGTTTGCTGGGTCAGCTAGTCTCTTTATAAAATAGTTCTTAAACTATTTGCAACAAATGCCTAATTCTTTTCAACATCTATTTGTCATTTTGGTCTAAAGGTTTTCCGACAGATGTCGCTTATTTTTGATAACTTCGCCTTAGCGTTTAACTTAATATAAGTTTTAATGTTGTAATAAGAATTCATGTATGTTCAAATGTATGTGTATTGGTAAGTAATAAAGTTTTTGTAGAAAATTAATTTATTTGTTATACAAAAAATGTTCCAATTCTGTGACATGTATAATATTTAATCCACATATTGCGAGATAATCATCGTATTATGCCGGAACGGATGGACCGATTTTCCTGATTATTTTTTTTTGTGTTGGTATATTGTCTAAAGAAGGCTCTTATTAGTTTTTCTTATTATGAAAAAAACCAGGAAAATTGCAGGAAAAATGAAAAAAAAGGTGTGTGTGCGATTCACGCACGATAGAAATGAAACTTCAGTAAATCAAATTGTAGAATTATATTCATCTCATTCTTTTGTATTTGTGTCTTTTACCTGTTGTTTTCCCGTTGCATTTGGTTCGAAATTACAACGATTCTAAAGAAGCTTCACTTCAAAAGTTTTTCATAAAACTGTCAATGAGGTTCGCCGGGTCGGCTAGTACATTACATTTAGACATTCTATGTAGAAATTAATGAAATGTACTTCTTCCAGTGAGGCTAGTATATAAACCAAATGGAACTCAACTGGCTATACTTGATGGTTATGTCTTCAATAGGCAAGGGGCTCGAGGAAACCACAGATACTGGTCCTGTTCTGCTGGAAACTCCTGTAAATCGAGATTAACTCTGGATGAGAGAAATAACATAATACGCCAGTTTATACTTCATACTCATGAAAAACGGCGGTTCGTTATTCGTAACGGGTATTATTTTAAAGTAGGGTAAACGCAACTATTAACGACCCGTCGAAAACCTGCACGTATCTTATTAATCTAGTTTGTAGTGTCCAATCGAAACTGGCGATTCAAGTGAACCGTAACCGAAACCAAACTTTCGGCCTTAATCTTCGGTTTTGACTGAAACTGACACTTACCTAAACATGCTACTAATTGCTATTGTTACTAGAATCTAGTGGAATTTTCAGAAAGACAGTCAATAATGTGCGGAAGTACATTTTTATGTAAATGTTTGTTTAGTACGTAATAAACTAAATAACGCCTAGGCGAGTGAAATTTGCGAAATAATTCACGTACACAGGAGTTTCTGCGCGGTTGCAAGTCTCGGTCATGTTTTGGCCGAAACTGGCCGAAATCGAAACCTACATAGAAGGCTGCAGTCGGTCACTACTAACTTGCATTTTATTCTTCTTTGGAAAGAATATGTAATAAATATACATAGATTGTTAGGAAGCCACGTGTATTTCGGTTTATGTATTGTTTGAATTTATGTTAGTATTCATGGAATGTGAAAGAAATATTTTCTTAGACGACAGCGAGTACGCAGTCCTTACCATTATCGTCTTTGTTCCTTTAAATAAATTAAACATATTTTAGTTACGACATTTTTGCACAATCATAATGGAGGTGATTCTGCGGTTCACAAACTAAACTTATTTTAGATGCCTACTGTCTTTTACAAATGAAAGAAAAACAAACAAGATGAAACACTAGAAGTATCAGATTAGTCTGGACATGTCAAATCAGATGTTTTTAATCAACTTTTTCCAAATGATAGATTAAACGTCTGTAGGAATAACTTTTACGGACTAATTCGACAGCACTAAAAGTGTTTTGTCTCTTTCTATTGCTCTCATGGAAAGAAGATAGCGATAACCTAAAATTCGTTTAGTAACTGCGCAACAAAATTACCATCATTAGGTATTTACTGCTATATTATATTGTTAATGTTTATGGAGATGTTTAATTTCTATTTCACAACGTATTTCAGAGTATTTGAATTATTTTATAGGATTCTCATTTATAATTAAGAATGAGTTGAATTGAGGTACCTTATAATTACCGATACATAATTCGTTAATAGCGGTATCAAATGTTTAGTTTTTTTGTCCATTAATATGTGACAATAAAGAAATTATTATAAACATATTTTTAATTTCCTTTTATCTTTAAAGTAGAAATCTGTTATGGACATATACCTACATTTATTTATCTGGTTCCTTGTTTTTTTAATTTATTTAAACACCACATGTTATGGAACTTGTTAAACTACTACCTAATACAAAATTACGTTAGTGAAATTACTTATATAAATAGTACAATTATATTTTGGCTTATTAGCAATTTTTAGTTTATAAGTTTATAACCTGCTGCTCTCCCTCGAGACCGGCTAGTGTTCGTTAGGATTTTCTAAACATTAAAAGAGGGTCCATCGCCTTACCTGTTCCAGCGGCTTTAATGGCCCTGTCATGTTCCAGTCTGAAGGGCAAGGTAGCCGATAGATTTGCACTATAGGCCTTCCATCCTGGACTCAAGACAGCAAATTCCTTGCAACATTTATGGTGTCTATAGACCACTGTTATATCTTACCATCAGAAAAGCCATATGCTTTCTTGTTCGATGAACTGTAACGTATAAAAATTAACCAGTCTTTATGACACTGTATCTTTACGCCCATATGCCCGAAGAGGTAAGCAGCGGCACAACTAGGGCACCCAGGAATAGCCGAAGACACTAAGTCCCACAATGTGATAGGTGGCAAACCTATCGCCAACCGGGCACATATCCAATCCCGAGTAACGTTTTTGTTATTAGGAAATTGGAAAAACCCAATTTTCTTTTTGCTGCCCTATCCGAGAATAGAACCGGGGACCTCATGCAATCTGTCGTCAAATTCGTCACATCTTACCTACAATTAGATCTCTTATTTTGAAATAACAGCATTTGTTATAGTTATCGAATAAAGCACAGAAATAAAGTTTCATACTTGATCATAATGTTATTTTGTTCCTATAAATAAATATTTGGATTTTGCATAGAACTTGGCACCCATTAAGATTTCCATTCTTTTTGCGGCGTAGTTCACAGCCAAGCATAATTTTTGTATTGAACTTGGCTCTCCTTTTTTACATTTATGTTTTTGGTGGGATTAAGTATAACTCCAAAACCACTTGTTGGACCCTAATCACATTTGTATAAGACCACATTAGAAACCTTATATATTTTCTTGGCTGTTAGAAAACCAAAGATTTTTTTTCTATAGCTATAAATCTTTGATCGTGTTTATTGCCTTCCAGTTGTCCAATTTGTACAAAAACATGGTGGCGCAGAGCTCGGTGTTGTCGATGGTTATACTTTTAGCAGAGAAAGAGTACGCGGGACGAAAGTGTACTGGCGCTGTACTTCGGGAAACCCTTGTAAAGCGCGATTTACCATGGATTTAGAACTGAACATTCTCCGATCGTACATCGTCCATAACCATAAACGACCTAATTTTATAATACGTAATGGAATGTATGTTAAAGTCTAACCAAGTGTTTTAATTATAAAGGTCTGAGGACTAAATCGAAAAGGGATCGTCACTAGCGATCGCGACTACGAATGATACTTAAACTCCATACTGCAGCGCACACTAATCGGAATCGTAACGTAATCGCTGCGCCCCGGAACAGGCTTGCGGTCGGCAGCCGTAAGCGCGGTGTCGTTTAGCCGTAGCTGAGTTGATGGAGCTAAGTGATACTGTTTGGTTACGTGCATACGTTAGGTTGACGCCTGGTCAACGGCGAGGCGAAAGGCGATACGATCACGATCGCTTTCCGAGTTGATATGTGTGCTGAGACCCTTAGGCGGATATCACACAGCGCTGCACGCCGGAGCGATCTACGGGCGATGCGGACTTTTACCTTAAAATATCACACGGTTATGTGGTATCCGAGTGTTTCCTATACAAAGTTAAATTCCGATTCACCGCTCGCCGCACCGGTGTGCAGCGTAGTGTGATATCCACCTTAGTTCACTTTCAGTTCGCAAAAGCACGCTAGCTTAAAGTGTACTAGTGCTGCACCTCAGGAAACTCTAAAGTGTACTTGCGCTACACAACAAGCTACTCTTGCAAGATAGCAGAATATTATAGAAACAAACTACTATATAAATAAACTACTACGTGTATATGTTGTCCATTACCTTAAACAAACTAATTTTATTTTAAGTAAAATAACAATAATAAAGAAATAAACGGGGGAGGAGGGTGGGGTAGGCGGTAGACATGCACATATTTGGCCTAACATCCTGGTCACAGGACAGCGACGCACCTTTATCTTCTACGGTGTCCATAACTCAAAGCACACCCAAAGTAAGCAAACTATATAATTGTATCATGGGTGCTAGTCAACGGTACTGATACAAAGAAATACTTAAACAGATACCAGAACAAATTTCATAAAACACCTCGACCCGGAACTACGGACATCTAAATGTTCATTACACAAATGTCGGGAATCAAACCCGAGCCTCGCATTTAGTCGGTAGAGTTAGCTACTCGACCAACGAGACGCTCATAAATATCTCTGGTCAAATTACACAAATTGATTCAACCCCAAATTAAACAATTTATAGACATTCATTTTTATCTATTATGAAATTGTTACTTGCAGTGATGTTCGTCCAAAAACATGGCGGAACGGCGATGGGTATTATCGACGGGTATACATTTTGCAAAGAACGCGCTCATGGGAGTAACTCATACTGGCGATGTACTTCTGGACGTAACTGCAAGTCACGTTTCACTATCGATAACTTTGGAAATGTCATCCGTAAACAAATTTATCACGCACATAAAAGACCACGATTTATTATACGTAACGGACTGTTTGTCAAAATATTCTAGACATAGCTTATATGCGTATTTTGTATTTAATAAATGCTTTATAAAGTGTTTTAAAACGTTGACATTTGTTGTTGTTTTTTAATTACACTAAAAGATCGTAATCTTATGATTAGTTTGTAATAAACTGATTCTGTAAATACTAGATTTATGTAAAGTATCTTCACGTCCTTACTAACAACTAAGCTACAGTATAACAACGCATACAAAATCTATGGTCCCAAATTGTGATATTTGCTTTTGTAAACATTCATTTAAAATAATGGAAATAAAGGGAATGCATAATTCCCAAATTGTAATATTTATTTTTATAAACACTTATTTAAAACGGTCCGCAAAAATGCTTCACTTGTTGTCACGCTATGTCTTACCTAGTACAAGTCATGACGTCGCCAGCCTGCGAATGCGACTGCGGTCATTAGGAACTAGTTTTATGCTTTGCTTACATCTTGTATTTTGTATAAATTTGTTTTTATTTTTAATTTTTATTTTTAATTAAAATCAAATCGAATGGTGAAAAGGTGACATTTGAAAACACTTACAGAAAAATTGGACTATGAAAAGAGTGTGATTATTTTTGTTCGAATTTTAAATTTACCCAAAATGTCAACTCTTGGTGTACCTAATAACTTATTTGTCAATAGACACAGAGTCTTCAAATAAGTTTTATTGGTATTGAATTTTATTTATACATATAAATAAATGTTTTGTTAGAATTTCAAAAAAAAAAAAAAATTATGACATCTTTATAAAGTCCAATTTTCCTGGTGTGTTTTCAAATGATGCCAACTTTTAACTATTTTTGCTTGATTCAACCATGCGCCTAACAGCATGTATATCTGTGATTTGTATCGTCTAAACTTTTTGGAATTTCATCATATTCTTACCACCTAATATACATGGTAACATTTAAAGGACCACCCAAAGTTTGAGAGAGGGTTAGGAATCGAAAACTCTTTCTATTTTCGAAGTAATAAAACTAAAAAATTAATCTGAAGCAAAATATAAGATACATGGCTATAACGTAAAAAAAACATTCAACTGATTCCCACCTACCGCAATCGCATGTGCAGGCTGGTGACGTCTTGACGGGTACTAGGTACGATATAGCGTGACAACGAGTGAAGTATTTTTGCGGAAATGAATGTTTATATCAGTAAATTTTACACTTTGGCAATAAACATTTAAAATTCTCTATCATTTTAGCTTTAACTCCCTTGTATTAAAATTTGGCCGTTCTTTTTTTAAAGTAACCCTGTATACCTGTATAATACCAGTGTTTGGTTTTGGCTGTTCGGTAGGATCTTTTTAACAACTATCTATATTCTTTGTTTTTCCTTTTTTTAACTTGAAACCTATCATCGCCATTTTGATGATAAATGTATGATAATTTATTTTTGTAGGTATCAAATTTATTCAAAAGCCGTGTGGAAGGGAGTTAGCTATAATCGACGGATATACATTCAGCAAGGAACGCGTGCATGGCTTCAATGTGTACTGGCGGTGTACATCATCAAAGGCAAAATCTTGCAAGTCCCGGATTACTTTAGACAATTATCAGAACATCATAAAGTCTTACATTAATCATACTCATAAACGACCTTGTTTTATGATTCGTAATGGTTTGTATTTTAAAGTATAGTATTCTGAACATCTCTATCTCAAATTTTTATGGAAAAAATCATTTGATTCGATGTATGTACAGTACTACTATTTAAATTATGCGCTTCGGCTTAGCACTTTTTACTCTTTTTACACTTTAAACTTTTATTTTTAAATTGGATGACCTAATCTAAATTTAAGCGAAATTATTAATTATGTAATAACAACTCTATATTCAATATCTTTAAAATACATTTGGATTTCCGAAGCTTGACGAATATAGCCGAAGCGCATAATTTAAATAGTAGTACTGTACAATGGTGTTATGACAGCAAAAGTACAAGGACCAAGACAAGGACAATTGAATTTACTATTATTTTAAGTACTCCTGTTATACATATATTAACTTTAACTTATTTTCCGTGTTAGATTTTTTTTTTCATTTTTCCACTATAAAAAAAGAAGTAGTATAAGAGGGCGAAAGAGCAGACAGTTTAGACATATATAGGCGTTGCTTATAAAGACCAAAAATAATATTATTAGATCGTTTCCAAATTGAATCTAGGGTATAACATCTCTGATTATACTGAAAATAACTTGAACGTGATAATGAGATTGGATGGTCGCAAGAAAAGGTAAAACCAGGGAACTTGTCCATACAATTACTTGGTCCTAGATGCGACTTTGTTCTTTGTCTGTTTTATTGATAAACACGGAGTAAAGTACTCCAAGGTTTAACCTCGTATTATTACAATGTGACACAGACTATAATATCAACTTAATTTTACTTTAACGTTTTCTGTGTATGATAATGAAAGGCAAACAATCAGACGGATTAATGTTAAGAAATTCACGTCGCCTTGATATACCAAAAGCCGTTGCCAACCTGAGGCCGGGATGTTCGGCCTCGAGCAAAATTATGTTTACCGGTTACATTATCTTCCGAACCAGAACACGTCAACGGCAAGCATTGACGTTATGGCGGCAGGAATAGGTAAGGCGGTGGTACCAATGCGGACGAGTCGCTGCGAAACTCTACCACCTGTGACAGAAATCCTATGCTCGTCTTTTACGAGCTGCCTGGTAAAAAGGCAGATAGTCTATTTTGCCAAGAAGCCCGGACCAATACGAGAAAGCCGTCTTATTAATAAAAAAGGAGTGAGGCAATAAAACAATACTGAACCTAGGAGTAAGTACTACGAAGTAAGTACGAAGTAAAGTTACTTCGTGTTTATATATACGTCCTATAATCTACAGTTATTACTTCTAGGCATTTTATGATGTGTGTGAATGTTGATCTTCTATTATTAGTTAACGATTAAATTTAAGTAAGTATAAATAACGTTGTAAAACGTTGTTGAGTATTTTTACTAAGTAGCTATATGTAATATATTTGAAGATTATTTAAGTTTATACTGTTTTCAAACAAGAAGTCGTTAATAAAAAAAGAAATGGACGTCATGAACCAAATTGTTTTATTTCAAACTCTGTTGTTTTTAATAAAATTTATAAATCGATCTTGACAATCTTATTATTTTCTAAATTGTTGCAAACAGTTATAACAATTTGATGAGTATTAAAACAAAAAACTTTAATTTTAAACGAAAATAGTAAACTTATAAGTAAATTGAATAAATTTATTCACGAACTTGTAAAACTATCACATTTGGAGACTTAAATTGAAAGTTTTCTATACCTGGTACAAATATTTAAATTATGCGCTTCGGCTTGACACTTTTTACTCTTTTTACACTTAATACTTTTGTTTTTAAATTAGCTGATCTAATCTAAATTTAAGCGAAATTATTAACTATGTAATAACAACTCTATATAGATATCTTTAAAATACATTCGGATTTCCGAAGCTTGACGAATATAGCCGAAGCGCATAATTTAAATAGTACTATTAAACATACATTTAAAAAACGATTTAATCAAAGAAAAGTGAAAAGCAACAACTAAGTTATCTTATACTTTTAAATGAGCAATTCTTGTATATAAATAAATACATAATTGGAATCTCGGAATCGGCTTCAACGATTTTCATGAAATTTAGTAAGTAGGGGGTTTCGGGGGCGATACATCGATCTAGCTAGGAATCATTTAAAAAAATATCATGCCATCCAGATAGTTTCTAATAAAACTACTACTTACAAATAAAAAAATAATGAAAAAAAAAAACATTTTACAGTGGACCAAATTGTGAATCTTAACCAGTCCCGAATCCCCTTGAATATACACAGAAAAAATTATGAAAATCGCCCCAGTCGTCTAGGAGGACATAAGAAATATGTGTATTAAGATAAGTAAAAAAAATGAATAAACTTGGAACTTCCAGTTTCAGTTCAATTTGTCTCCAAGGGGCCAGGGAGACAAGTTGCTATCATCCAGGGATACACCTTTTATAGGGACGTGGTCAGTGGAAACAGGTCATACTGGCGATGTACGTTTGGACATGTTTGCAAATCTCGCTTTACCCTGGTCGGGGACGAAGTTACTGGAATAAAACTTTTACATACCCATAGTAAACCCCGTTTTGTTATTCGTAATGGAATGTTCGAGAAACTTTGGTAATGTGAAATATATGAAGTTTTATTGTTTTTAATTTTAATAACGTCCACTTTAAATATCATAGTTTGTACTTTTCTATTAAAGTACTAAGTAACTAGTACTCGTTCTATGTTACACCGTTCTTCAACATGCCAGAAATTTTCACAATATAATAAGGATGACAGCTTAGAAAGCTAAACTAAGAGCTTGAGCTAATATCTAATGCTCTAGACATATATATATATGTGTGTGTCATAAAAATGTTAATAATACGCGACGATTTAAGTTTAAAATCATATCCGACAATTATTTTTATCATTTTTTTTCTACATGCTCAATATTAGATTTTTTTAAAGCCATTATTTATCTAGACACATATATAATAGCAATCTTTTTAGCAAAGACAAATTTTGTCTAGAAAGATAAAACTGAAGAAAGATACGCTACCATAAATTCTAATCGCCTCTGTGGTCTATAGTTCCGGTGGTTCGATCACAAGCAACGTTTTTTTTTTATCAAACGTGGGACTTAACCATACTTTATAAAGTCCCAGATTTGACCAAAAAACAACGTTGCTTGTGATCGAATAACTGCCCGATTAGCGATACGTTTGCCATCTAGCACGTTGAGGGATGCACGTTCGGTTTATTAAGGATGACCTGATTATATTTTCGGGGATACGGCTGTGAAGATTATTTTATTAATATGGAATATACTGTAGCTATGTTGGTCTATCTATGAACTTACCTAAATATATTTAAACTTGGGTCATAGACAGGTTAATCATTGTTTATTGTTTCCAATATCAACATTTATATGTAATTCATAAAATTCAATCAATTTTCAAATATTTGGCCACAATTATTATTCAATACTTCCAAATGCCTTTATTTAATCGTGATTGTTCTCTGCCTTCTTGTTAGTGGATATAAGCATGAATATACTTAAGTCTTTATTACTCCCAGATCCCTTTATCACGAACTGTATTTTTTCAGACTACATACAATTTGTACGAAAATTAACTGGACAAGAATTGGCCATTATTGATGGGTATACATTCTATAGAGAACGAGTACATGGTCAGAATGCCTATTGGCGCTGCACTTCCACGAATGATTGCAGATCGCGGTTCACAGTGACCAGTGACCTCAACATCGTCAGGCAAAACATCAATCATCAACACAAACGACCACAGTTTGTTATTCGTAATGGGAAGTTTATTAAAGTATAGATTGCCTACCCCGTAAGGGACTTGGCGTGAAGATATGTATGTATGTATGTAAATGTATGTGTGTAGGTAAGTATGTAAGTATAGATTTGGATGAGAATGTGTTTATGGCAGTATCATCTTACCAGTACCTACTATAACGTTGGTGCTCGCCACTATCGTGTGGATTTTGCGTGTAGCTGGAGTTATTTGTGCAAGGTTTAGCATCCTAGCCTATATATCTTAGGTCTCATATTGAACCTATATATACCCTTCCATCTTTACTGTTTGTATTTCTGACCATCAAGTGGTTATCTATATTCCGCTTACTCAGTGACCCTTTACAGTGACTATTATATATACTTTGATATAGAAGAGTACTTGTATATCTCGATAAATAAATATTTCTTATCTTTTATGTTAAACGTATTATTTATATCCTTACATTTACACACAATCCAAACACAGATGTTGTATGTATAGAAAACAATGCCTGTCTGAATTATTTTCCAGTCCTCTAAGGTTAAGGTTTTTTTTTATTTTAACACTTGCTTTGTCCCTGTCCACAACTGAGTTCTAAGATTTCGTCCACACGAATCACAAAACAGCTAAATAAAAATAACCTGATAATAACTCAGTTGTAATATTTGTCCCACGCAAGTGACGAAATGAAAGTAATACTTAACAATTCTATGATTTTAGTTCAATTCGTCAGAAAACTAGGTGGAACTGAGCTGGCTATCCTGGATGGTTATACCTTCAACAGAGAGAGATCAAATCAGCACAGGATATCTTGGCGATGTACCTCGGCAAGCTCCTGCAAATCAAGGTTCGCAGTGGATACCCAACTGAATTTAGTAAATGCACAGCTGGAACATAATCATAAGAAGCCTAATTTTATTATAAGACAGGGAATTTATTTCAAAATATAAAAGTATACTGGATGTACAAATTAAAGGAATAAGTATCTTCACTCCCATATCCCCGAAGAAGTAGTCAGAGGCACAAACAACCAGGGCACCCACGACTAGCCAAAACACTAAGTCCCACAATGTGATAGACAAGCCTATCGCTAACCGGGCACGTATCGAATCCCGAGCAACATTTTTTTAAATCAGAAAATTTGAAATACCACATTTTCTATTTGTTGCCCGACCCGGGATTCGAACCCTATATCTAATGAAAGTCCAACACTTGGACCGCTAGACCAGAGAGGTAATAAAGGAATAGTACTTAATTCGAAACTTACCAAATTATTTGCTTGAGGTGCTACTGTTAAATCTTATGCTATTTTTGTATACTAACCGCCGTGTCGTTGTCGCTATTGTTATGTTTCATATTGAAGTGCAGAAACTGGCACACTAGGCCTAAGATCCTGGCTATAAGCGACGCGTATAACATCAATGTATAGAGGCAGCGGTTGTCTCTTACCTTACTTCGTTATCTTGTAACATAAATAAATAATGTTGAAGCTAATAAAAATTAGGTATATAAAGATTTATCGAATTAAAACATGACTTAATGCATAACATTCGAAGTATTGTTTTATGTAAATAAAAAATTTGGTATTTTTTTATAAACTGTGTCTTTATTCATGTAACAAAGATTGCAAAGTTTGTTTCGAAATTTAATATAAAAATAAGTGTAAGGCCATATCCCCGAAAAGGTAGCAGAGGTGCAATCAGGGCACAAATCAAGGCATTAAGTCCCACAATGTGATATGTGGCAAGCCTATCGCCAACCGGGTCAGTATCCAATCCCTAACAATATATTTTTTATTAAAAAATTGAAAATAGACAATTTCCTATGGTTGCCCAGCTGGTGATCGAACCCTAGACCCTAAGATATATTTATTTATCGACACATACAATTACTCTTCCACATTAAATATGTAATAGTCACAGTAAAGGTAAATGACTCTACGGAACATCGGACACAACTTGATGGTCAGAAATATATACAGCAAAGATGAAAATGGTACGAGTATATAAAGGTTCAGGATTACACCTAACATATTTAGGCGATAAATAAATAATAAGTTTTCGAAACAATTGTTGTTTAAAAAAACGTTGATTACTTACCCTTGCAGATTCTATACAATTTGTACGAAAGGAGAGTGGAAACGAGCTGGCCATAGTCCACGGATACACTTTCTACTACGATGGAAACACTTTCCACAACTCCTACCTCCGGTGTACTACGAAGAAGTGCAAAGCGCGTTTCGTGCTGAGCAAAGACGGGAAAATGGTTAAAGCTAACTTATATCATGAGCATGCTAAACCTAAATATATAATTATTGATGGGGTTTTCTATAAAACATAATGAAAATCCACGTTGGCAACGCGGCACTCAGAGAAATCATTTTAAATTTAATCTATCATTGTCACATTTTTGTTGAGATAATGACTATATGACTGATTAAAAATAAACTGACGTCTCTGAGTGCGGGTGTAAGTTTATTGGCAATACCGTCGTCGTGTATATAATTTCGTTGTATTTTTTATATTGTTTTAAGCTAAGGTTTGATTTTGTCAATAAATAATATATTGCTCTCAAATAAATCGTCTTCATTTACAACTTGAGGTCTCCTACCTCTTTTTTA
>NJDD01003445.1:231759-272398 GCA_002245505.1 Calephelis nemesis
CTTTTATCTTTCTTCTTTCAACTTTCCCCTTGTTGGTCCAAGCTCCTTAGCAGAATAGACCATCTGCCTTCCTGCCAGGCAGCTCGTAAAAGGGGAGCATAGGATTACCATCACTAGAAGGTAGATAGGTGGTAGGCTTACCGTCACCGCCTTACCTATTCCTGCCGCCATAACGTCATGACGTGTTTCGGTTTGGAGGATTAGGTAGCCGGTAAACTTACTTTTGCTCGATGCGTAACATCCCGGCCTCAGGTTGGCAACGCACCATTACCACCCTTGGTGTCTCGTGAATTTCTGCGGCGGCGTGAATTTCTTACCATCAGGAAATCCGTCTGTTTGTTTGCGTTCTAACATCATAAAAAATATATCATTTTTTACAACAACTAAAGGTGACCTTCTGGATATCCCTCTATTTGTTTCCATTGCTATATCATGAAACAATGATAAATGAAGCTGAACGTGATTTAAAATACCATTTGATTTCAGAATCTCTACATTTTGTGCGTAGAGCAAGCGGGCAGGAGTTAGCTATCCTTGAAGGGTACACGTTCTACCGGGATGGGATGAACTCCAAGAATATGTACTTCAGGTGTACTTCAGCCGGATCGTGTAAGGCGCGGTTCGTACTTAGCAATGAATTGGAAATCGTCAGGTCCAATCTTCAGCATAACCACAAGAACCCAAGTTTCATTATTAGAGACGGTCTTTTTATAAAGACCTAATGAGGCAGCTAAAAACTAAATCGTAGGATTTTGGTATATTTTTGATCATGCAAAATTAAGAAATATTGATCTACTTATACAAATTTTGTATTTTTTTGTATACGCTTCAAATAACTTAAAAGTTTTTTACCCATTGACTTCAAATTATAAGATCCTATAAAATTCGCTCCTAGAGCTGTTCGTATCGCCAACATGGCACTTTTTTTTTAATTCTAATTTCACATAGATTTTCAAAATCTTGTGGAAATTCGTATTCGTTACTTATATTTGAACAGTTATTACATAAAAATGTGTACTGTGTAATTAATTTCCATTCATTAAAAAAGCAGTGAAAAGTACTACATAAGTAAAAATATTTCATCTTAGGTTCATATTTTATACTATTTTTTGTATAAGTACTTATGCTACTTTTTGTATTGGATGTTTTATGGATTCAATCCAGATTCCTAAATTAGATGATTTCTAACATTTACAAGATACTGTGATTCGAAAGACTTACGGATATATTGTATTCACTAACGGCCAATATTAATAATCAATCCTAATCCAAAACTTGCTGTCCAAGATTGACATTGTGATCCATTTTTATGTTATCGCTTGCCAATAACATATCTGTGGACAGGATAAATATGGCAATTGTGTAAAGGATAGGCCGGCGGATACGCAGCTATCTAGATTGCTCGAAATCCATCTTTAGAGAAATATTATTAACATTGGCCGTAAGTCTTGTACAGATAAGTGTAACGCTAAAACCGTCAACAAAAAACTAAATCCAATTTTTGGTGTGTTTGAGGCTTTATATGGTATTATAAAAAAACTTAACTACTTAGAATCTCTGCACTTTTTTAGAAATATTATGATAATGTATAAGAAACAATTTATTCATATCACTTGTCCTTTTCACAATATATTTTCATTATTTTCTTTTAAGCAACCGGTTTTGCTATACAAACATCGTGAGGGTTATTACCACAGGTTAATATATCTGTTATTACAACTAAAACTCTGTTCAATATAATGCATATTAATTATCGTCGGCCCTGATTAATTGTCATCACCATTTTTTTTAAATCGAAACTGACACCGAAACCGGTCATTTAAAAGAAAATAACAAAAACTATATTGTGTGGGTATATGTGGAAAGTATAAGTGATATTAAGAAATTGTGTCTAAAATGGAATTCCACTAAGCGCCGACGATAAGAGGTATAGAATCTATATCATATAAAAAAATATAAGTCGTACTCTATAATTAGTAAATAGTAATTTTAAGTCATTAAACTGGTTGCTATGCACAACTTTTTTTTTAAATTCTGTAAATGTTTAATTTTTACTAATTGAACTCTTAAACTTAAGACTGTATGTGTTTTCTTAAAATTGTTTTTTTTATTTGCTATGTTGATACATTTTTCAATATTTTATAATCAATTATAAGTTTTTTATTAACAACATAACTGCAAGTCAATTTGACATTTTTTATACTCTTCCATACGGATTAAAACATTGGCTTTCATGTGTTAGGGTTGCAGATTTAATCTATAATATATATAATTTGATTTGTTTCAAACAAAGTTTCCACCAAGGACATCTTGTGCAAGGCGCGATTACAACCGTCTGGATAATGCTTTGTAAAAGGCAAGCTAGCTTTAAAACCCCCAAAATGTCATTCAATTCAATTCAGTAAATGATGGCTGAGGGTTAGTTAGGGAGCGTCCATTATTTAAGTGAGACATTGTTAGTCATTTTCCAACCCTCCCTTATACTTAGATGTTGTGAGATTTGGCTCAACCACCGCCCGCATTCCCAAATCTATCGATTTTTTTTTGAAAGTGTTATGCCTTAATGTTCTTTTTTAAAATAAATAAAACTGTTTTTATTTAAGACTGGTATTATAAATTACAAAGAAATCAGACTAGAATTACAGTGAACTTGTTGGCGTTCAGAAATATCTAGTGATGTTATTGAGTAAATGAGAGGAGTGAGACCATCTCGGCTATCTGTCACGATAGCCGAGATGGTCTCACTCCTTAAAGTGTATATGAGATGTGTCTCGACCCCTTCCTTAAACACTTCATGTAATTGGTGCATGCCCCCTTATAGCTTATTAACTTCATTTAGGTACTGATAATATAAAAAGCAATCCATTATTTTATTTATTTCTGTAATGTTCTTAAATATCTATAATTTTGTTATTATTTTATGATGAATTGTTGATCCGCGACAGTTGTTGTACCTATATAGTTATTTAGAATGTAATATCATCAATTTGTTTAACATATTTTAATCGGAATCTAATACACTTTCTAGACGGTTGTAAACACGCCCTTCAAAAAAGTAATCTTGAAAGAAACTTTATTTCCATTGACTGATTTTATTAAATTTAAATCTTAAGTCTAGACTGAATACTGATACAAACCAATGTTTACAACTAGTGTTTACATCCCGTCTAGGGCTCCTAATTTTTGAGGGACTAGTTCTTCATTTCATATTAATAAATATGAGTAGATATCATCTTTAATTTAGCGCCTTTATTGCTAGCTAACTCCTGCGGTTTTACCTGTGTGGCGTATAACTTGTCATTTACCTTCAATGGAAAATTCAATTTAAAACGAGAATATGTCGACTTTATCGCCCTTCAGAGGTTATTTAGTGTTAAAAGTTACTGCTTTTGTATTAGTTTTTAGTATCTAATGTGTTGCCAACCTCGCAGTTTTTAAAACTTCACCGGACTTTGTGGGCGAGTAGAGTGCTGAGCCTGAGTCAGTTATTTAGATGGATGGACTGTTCCATACAACGTCAGCAACAAGGACTGTTTCTCTGGAATATGTGTTTCTGCGATAAGCTCGTAGTCCTAAAGTCTTCATTCAACACCCTTTTACACCGTGGTTGTGCTTAACCCCATCTGAAGGGAAGTTTCTGCTTGCGGATGGGATTTCTTTGAATTTGTTTGGTCACCTTCAATAGCTAACAACCAAATACTAATCGTTAAAATGAAACGGACGTATTTATCCTTAGTTATAAAGCCCTGACGATGAATTTGGTTGGCTAAAGTGTAGCATAAAGTGTTAAATAAAGTGCATTGTGGAAAATTTGTTTGTACAAAAGGCGAATTTAATGCCTATTAACATTCTCAACCACTCAATATATTTGTTCTTATTATCAGCTTAAGTTTGGGCTAAACTGTCTTAAGATAAAATACTTTGGAATTATCTTTAAGTAGTGGTTGCAAAAAAAAAGAATGAAAAGATGAAAGCTCTTCTCTTTCAAAAAGAAGGAGGAGGTTGAAATTGATTATAAAAATATCTTAACTCAATTTTTCTTACTTTTGTCAGTTTGTCCGTTTGTATGAATGGTATTGCGTCACAGCAAGCAAGCGCAAGCAATTGAACCAAATTTGATAAAATATTCACGTTTTGAAGAACTCTGATCCAATATAACATATATCTACGTTTTATTAAAGTCGGTCATAGGAGAGGAGTTTTCTTTAAATGAAGTTAATTGTTATACTGAATAAAGATTTTTTCAGCTTCACTCCAATTCGTCCAGCGACCGAATGGCAAGGATTTGGCAGTTCTTCAAGGTTACACGTTTTACAAAGAAACTAGAAGAAAGAGGGAAAATATATATTATCGCTGTACTTTCGCTAGTTCCTGCAAAGCTCGATTTGTTGTGAACCAAAATATGGGAATTGTCAAGATGAACTTGGACCATACACACAAACCCCCAAGCTTTATTATTAAGGATGGCATTATTCTTAAAGTCTAAATATTATACCTATAAATACCACATTTTGAGGGATTTTGAACCGTGTTGGGTAGAAAAATGACAGTATATGTGCTTTTTTATGGTAATAGAAGGCAAGCAAGATGACGGATTTCCTGATGGTAAGAAATTCACGCCGCCTATAGACACCAAGGTGGTAATGGCTTAAAGTTAATAAAGTTTTCCGGCTACCTTGCACTCCGAACCGAAACACGTCAACGGAAAACGCTGACGTTGTGGAAGCTAGAATAGGTAAGGCGGTGGTACCACACTGGGCCAGTTGCTGCAAAAACCTACCACCTAGTCAAAAGTCACAGTGTTAGTGAAGGTAGGCCTATGCTTGCCTTTTACGAGCTTTCTGGTAAGAAGGCAGATGGTGTATTGTGCAAAGGAGCCCGGGCCAAAACGGGAAAAACTACTTTTATTACTTCGACTCGCCCGGATTGGCACCACCGCCTTATCCATTCTTGCTGACATAACGTCAGCGCTAGACGTGTTCCGGTTCAGAGGATAAGGTAGACGGTAAAATTACTTTTACTTTAATCCCAACATCCCGGCTTAAGGTTGGCAACGCACTATTACCATTTTTAGTGTCTCTAGACGGCGTAAATTTCTTACCATCAGGAAATCTGTCTTCTTCCAATATCATGAAAAAAAAAGATTCCTCACCTGAGATGGTATATGGATATTGGTACATAATACGATTACTAAATCGTTGGCATTTAGGATCGATTTCCTAATCGGGTGAACTATATACTCGAGTAATTCAATGAACGATAATTGTATCATTATTTATTTATTAAAAGAAAAGAATAATCGTACTAATATAATACGAAAGTTTGTGAGAATGGATGGATGTTTGTTACTCTTTCACTAACAAACTACTGAACGGATTTACATGAAACTGTGACAGGGTTGTAGTTTACACATCAGAATAACATAATATAGACTACAATTAAAAAAAATATTTCATTAGGCGTTCTGGTAAAGCTGCGAGTGGAACCTAGTATATAATATAATACATGATTTCTGAATAATATATGAAGATATAACAAATAAATGTAAGGCTTTCATTACCAGATTTATTTATTTTTTACAATTTTAACCCACACCGAAAAGAGTAGATTGTTAATTCTACCGTATGTTATATTTTTTATGGTTATTAAGCGATTGTTCTGCTAACAACTAATTGGTTTTGATCATTTGCATCCTAGAGTTTTGTTCACAATTGTTAGAGAAACCCCACGTATTGCTTTTTCCATGTTGAACGAATTTACCTCATTGTAATCATTAAAGCTAAACATTAGCTGGTGCTTTTTTCAGCCCGCCTTCGGTTATTTGAAGTAAATATATATTTATAACTTTTAAAAACAATTCTATCTGTAAATATTTTCTGATAATATCTTGTGTGTTTGGATAAACCACTTTTTGTATTTTTTTGGGTCGCTAAAGTCGCTTATGTCGCTAAAGTAATCCCATCTATAACTTCCCATCGAACCTATCCTATTACTATATCTAACGAGAGAGTGAGAGACATCGCTGCTCTAGGCTACTTTTAACAAGTCTATATACGTCAAGTACCGACTCTGGTCCCGGGTTACGCAAGACACCTTGTATATACCAACATCTACTTTGTTTATTCGCTACATTTGATGTTTAAATGTTGTGCATACATTTAATATTACAGTTTTTATTAGTTTTATTGTGTATGTCAAATAATTAATCGTTACCGGGATAATTCACTTTTGTCTTTATATCTAATTTAAGTTACGTTTTTGAATAGTTTGATCCAGGTCAATAGAGCTTAAACTAGCATCTAATATTGTAATAATACTACCAGAAGTAGTTCTGTCTGAAATACGTCCTACGCTCTGGTAGATTTTAAACAATAGTAATTTAGCTACTTGTTCCTTTCAAAATATAGACGGATACAAAGTATCTTTAGTATAGTAAGTTAGTGTTAAAACATGTGTCGAAATTGTTGTAAATATTTGTTAAAAATTTTAGTTGAAATTATTCTAAACTTACAATTTTAAAGTAGACAAGTAAAGTACTTCTGGAGAAAGTAGTGTATCGTATGTTTTATCTTTGCCACCAAATCTTAAAGAACGTGATTAACGAAGCAATCGTTTTATCCAAGATTTTGATTAATAATTCTATGATTATCTGAATCGGGTAACTTGATGCAAACTTAAACTCGACTAATGCTAACCTCAATGCCAAACACTAAAAAAGTAATTTCACACATACTTATTTATTAATCCTCTTTTAGCGAAAACCATTTAAACTGTCAAGATGCTTGAGTTTTTGCAAAACCAAGGAACAGTAACTAATTTTATTAACTAAAAAAGTAATTGCACACACACGTTTTCATTTATATACCATCCTCTCGTAACAAAAAACATGTACTTAAGGATAGCGCCCATTGTTGACGGGGCGTAGCGTGTCGGGTCGGGGCGCATCGCATTGTAAAGCTCACTGAGGCGGGTCGGGTCGTATCGCATCAACGGATTTCTGTTACTCAGCGTCAAAGACAAGAGCAAAAAAATAGAGAGGCTACTCGTCGTTAAAATCGTCAAGTATATAGGCCGCATCGGAGAAAGCTTGCGGGGTGCCTCGTGGAAATCCGCCGCGGAAAAATCCGCGCCGATACGAGTGAGCGTTGCTCCGTACAAAATGTATGAAAGCGATCTAGGTGGATTATTGCGCTGCGATACGCCCTTTCCCGGGCCCGTCCAAATGGGCGCTATCCTTTAAGCTGTCAAGCTGCTTGAGTTTTTGCAAAACTAAGCAACAGTAACTAATTTTAACACATAACAAAAGGGATACTATAAAAATAATGTCATGAATTGCAATAATACGTGTTAAAACAACAAATATTTTTGTTACAGTGACATTTGTTAAGAACATTAAAGGAAAGTACGTGGCTGTGCTTGGGAAATATACATATTATCGAGATTTGAGATACAGGAACTCAAACGCATGGCGCTGCACCCACAGCATTGACTGCAGAGCCAGGTTTCAGATGATGGGCGGCAGCAGCACTTATATTGAGGCAGGATTTTTTGAACATAATCACAAGCCCCCGAAATATATTGTCAGGAATGGAATTTTAATTAGAGTTTAACTTTGGTTTAGGAATGAGTTAAAAATATAGTAAACTTTACATGATTTTTAGTTTTAGTTTAAAATATTTCTCCCGTGTTAGAGTGTAACATTGGTTTAAAATTGAATTAAAAATTATACAACACATAGTAAACATTATAATATTTCTTGTTTTATATTAAAATATTTCCCTGTGTTAGTTCGTGTACGCTGAGGAGAATGGACCATCTACCTCTCTGCCAGACAGCTCGTCAGAGGCGAATACTGGTTGAAATGTAGATCAGTACCAATAAGGCCACTGATGGTAGGCTGTGCAGCAACTTGTTCGGGTGGGGATTCACCGCCTTACCTATTCATGCCACCATAATGACTCATGTTCCAGTTTTGAGGGTGAGATAGGCGATAGATTTGTATAATAGGCCTTCCACCCCAACCAAAGGAAAGCGACGCACCTATAATGTCTCTGATGTCAGCCACGGTATCTCTTACTGTCAAGAGAGCTGGTGCTTGTTCGTTATTTTGACGTAAGAAAAATTAAACAACAACTATAGTTTTATAAATTTAAAGAAATTAAAAGAAAAATAAAACCATATTTTGTTCAAAATATGCACCCAAAATGTACATGTTAAAACTAAAGTATTTTTATTTATAACTGTTGTTACTATAGTTTAGTTTTCATATGTAGCAGTAAAATAAAAAAATGTAATTTTTTCAGTGAAATATGTCCAGAATGTAAAAGGAAAACACTTAGCAATACTAGGACAGTACACATACTACAGAGATATGAGGTATAAACATGTATATGCTTGGCGCTGCACCAGAGGCAAAGACTGCAAAGCCTATTTTAATGTTGCCACTGAATTTGATCCTTACGTCGATAAAGGATATTTTGAACATAATCACCAACCACCGAATTACTTTTTACGAGGTGATGTTTACTTTAGAATTTAAGATACAATGTTATATCATCATCATCACCATCAGCTGGAGGACGTCCACTGCTGGACATAGGCCTCTCCCAAAGAGCACCACAAGTCACGGCCACCAGCCGCTTGTATCCAGCGACTTAGACCAGATCATCAGTCCACCGGGTGGGAGGTCGTCCAACACTTCGTCCTCCGCTGCAGAGCCGCCACTCGAGAACCTTTCTTCTCCAGCGGTTGTCAGTTCTACGTGCAATGTGGCGTGCCCATTGCCACTTAATTCTTTTTTATTTATTATATATTAAAAATTGTTAGACATGTTACTTTATTTTTTTGTATGTAATCTGGGGTGACAAATTTTGTTATGCTTTAGGGTCTTAACTCACCAAGACGCAATGGCGACGTGGCCAGCAACGTCGCCAACTAGTTCTTGGTCGCCATTCCCGAATGGCGACGCTTTGGCGACGCAGGAATGCTAGACCTAGCCATGGCAACGCCGCTGGCCACGTCGCCGTGGCGTCCCGGTGACTTATGGGCCATAATAGACTACGTGTATTGTGTTACTAAAATCAGTTTATGGGAGAAAAAATAAAATGTTTTTTTCTGTTTTTCTTGTAGTTTTATTTACTTTTCGTACCATTTACCCCTTTTTTTTAAATTTCAACAAATATTTTTAAAATCAAAGTGACTAATTCGGCGTTAAGGCGTTTTTTGTGTTAAATTATATGTATATTTGTTTTTAAGTAAAAACTTCTTTCACGATGTCGCCTTTTTTTTGTAATGTATAAAAAATGTTAAACTCGGTTGAGGATACGTGCTTAGATTAAAAATTCGTAAGACGGAGGGAGAGTAAAACCACCAAGTTGTCGCCGAATTTCATACTTTTAATTATTTGTTTTCAATACTCAACAAACATTAAGTTTCTCAACTGTTTTTTGACATATTTTTATGTATCTTTTTAAATTTAGTTTGACGTTATTGATTCTTTTTGTAGTTATACTTCTTTTGGCGCGATTGGGAAAAACGATGAGAGTGAATTTTTACGATGCGCGCGCACACCGACAGATAAATGTTACAGTCTGAAGTTAGTTGCTACCGACAGAAAAAGCAACACCCTAAAGTTAGTTGCGAATCTTTTTATTTTTTATTTGGTATTTTTGGATTGTTACGCCAAAGAAATATAACTTCTTACGTGTGCACATGAGTACGCACACTCTTTTATTCAAACAATGTATGCATTGGATTTGTTTTATATTACACTGAAATATGTACAAAATGTGAAAGGTAAATACATAGCTCTACTTGGAGAATATACATATTATCGAGATTTGAGGTACAAACATTTAGTATCCTGGCGTTGTACCAGAGGCAGAGGTTGTAAGGCCTCGTTCCAGGTGTCCAGTGAGTATAACACAAATGTTGATAACGTAAACATAGAACATAGCCACGAGCCTCCTATGTATATCCTACAAAATGGCGTCTTCTTTAGAAGGCATCCCCATCGAAGCCAGTTGAAGGTGAAAAACCAACATCCTTCAGTTAAAACTTGATAACTAATCAATATGATTTTATTGTTTTGTTAATTATCTTCTTTGTTTTTGACTGACCGTAATCTTTTACCATTAACGGCCAGAGTATGTATCTCATATCTGTACAATGTATCTTGATTTCAAGCAATCTGGATAACTGCGTATCTGTCGTCCTATCCCATACCTAATTGCCATTTTTAAGCGATAACATAAAAATGGACCAAAATATCAATCTTGGACAGCAAGTTTTGGATTAGGATTGATTATTAATATTGGCCGTAAGTCTGTCGATTTCACTCCGTCTCCAAGTGGATTATGATGCTGTTAGGGATCTTTAGGGTTTTTTTAAAGTCAACTTGAAGTTGTGATTTGTAAAAGGGAAACGTTAAAGGATGATAAAACTTTTATTAGGGCTGTGACTAAAGTTGGATGACACATACTTGGATATGTGATCCATCATGACGGAATGATAGATAAGGCTCCGTCTTTTAGTAGATTGACACTATCAGAAATCTCTTTGGGTTTTTTTCAGTCAATTTGAAATTATGATTTGTAAAAAGAAAACGTTAAAGGATGATAAAACTTTTATTAGGCCTGTGAGTAAACTTGGATGATACATACTTGCATATGTGATCCATCATGACGGGATGACAGAGAAAGGGTAGAGCATCCACCCAATATATAAATCTGATCAAGACTATCACCAACGCCAATGGCAGGCAGTTCTATAACTTTCCAAGGCATAGGCATAGAGACGAGAGTTGCGAATGTTTGTGATGAAGACTGATGTCATAAAGGAATGAGCAGTAAGAAGATATCGGCTAAGTGTGACATAGTTATTGGCCGAAATTTATTTTTCTTATTTTCTGAATCTAGGAGACCCAATTTCACCTTAATCTTTTTACGTATCGGCAGTGGTTATTTTTATGTACTTGTATCAAGGAGAAGACTAAATACTATTTTGCGATACGAGCATTCCAATTATACAGAGTATACAACCACTCTGGTACCAATCCCAAAACTCTAAGAAATTGGATTTTGACTTTTTTTTCTTGGATACCAAATTTAAAAAAAAAGTAAAACCTTTCTTCTTGCTTGGTGCTATGAAAATCATCTACGAGTGTGACTCGCATAAAGATGTTTAAACGTTAACATATTTGATATTTTTTTCTTGTTACATATAACAGAAATAGTACAGGTTTATATTTTTGGGGAAAATAGCATTAAAGAATATATTTTTCGTTTGATAATTTTTCAAAAGTTTTATTTTCATTAATTATTGTATATTTTAAGTATCTTCACGCTCATATCCCTGAATTGGTGGGTAGAGGCACAACCAGGGCACTCACGAGTAGCTGAAGACATTTTGTCCCACAATGTGATAAGTGGCAAGCCTATCGCAAACCGAACCGGGCACACATCCAATCCTGAGCAACATTTTTTTATTAGAAAATTGGAAAAACCACATTTTCTTTTTGTTGTCCGACCCGGGGGTAATCGAACCCGAGACCTCATGAAGTCAAGTCCAACACCTGGTTCGCTAAACTACAGAGGCGATGTATATAGTCCGCTTTATAAGTCGAGTATTTAGACTATAACCAAGATACAGAAAGCACTAATGTTGCATTGCTGTCAAGGAATAGTATAATGTCGAGGAATAAAGGTATAATTATAATATATAATAATATTAAGAGAAAGACTAGAAAAAATTGTTACTGCATAGACCTAGGTGTATTTAGTATCTAGAAGGCTTCCTGTAATGTTACGGGCTTAGAACATAAATGAAAACTTTAACAGTCTTATTAACAACTAGGAGTAAATTAGATTCTATACTTCTTATCGTCGGAGTAAAAGTACAAGTGTTTTTAAATAAATTACATCAAGGAGTAAATTACTCCAAGGTTCAACCTGGTATTACAGTCTTTATTACAATTTGATTTGTTGTCACGCTATGTCGTATTTAGTACGAACCAAGACGTCACTAGCCTGCGAACGCGTTTAGTAGGAACCAGTTTTATGCTTTATTTTCGTTGGAACCACGTATCTTGCATTTTGCGTCGGATAAAAATTGTAAATTGTTTTTTTCTCAATTGTATTTTCGTAGATCGAAAGTGTTATCGATTCCAAACCGTCTCTAAAAATTTGGCTGGTGCTTTAGATGTAACCCTGTATAAAAATTACAAAGTGTGTCCATTAACAAATTTAATTAATATTGGCAATGGTTTTATTTACAGTATATTTTGCAAGAAATATCAACGGCAAATTAAAGCAATAGTCCACCGTATTTTTTTTAATTTGCAGTATATTTAGCAAGTAATATCAACGGGAAAGTAATAGCAATAGTATACAATCACACAACCCTGTATAAAAATGTCAAAGGTTCATCAATATGTGTCCATTAACAAATTTCATTAATATTTGTCATTTTTTTTATTTACAGTATATTTTGCAAGAAATATCAACGGCAAAGTAATAGCAATAGTCCAAAATTACACATACTATAAAGACGCGAGGAGCAAACATGTCCAAATATGGCGGTGTACGAGAGGCGGCCACTGTAAAGCGAAGTTCAATCTCTCACACGAATTGGAAATGAAACATAGGTACTTGGTGCACAATCATTCGCCTTTTAATTATTATATACGAGACGGGATTTACTGTAAGATGTAGGATTTTGAAGTGAAAACTTCTTTAGCGGCGTTGCGCACTTTTTTGCGGAATGTGTAAAAACTTCTAAACTCTCGTCAGGACACGTGACCTGATCGTTGATAAAAATCGCCGTTGGTCATTTGTTATTTATTTTAAAATTTACATATAGAAGGTAACAAGGTAACATATACAAGATTTCGGAGGGTAAGGTAGCCGGTAAACTTACTTTTGCTCGAGGCCTAACATCCCGGCTTCTGGTTGGCAACGCACCATTACCAGCTTTGGTGTCTCTAGGCGGCGGGAATTTCTTACCATCAGGAAATCCGTCTACTTTACATACATCGGACTGCCTTGTTGGTCGAGAAGCTAGGGTACACGCATAATACCCCTGACCAACCGTGAGGCTAGGGTTCAAATCCCGACGGAGGGAGGCATTTGTGTGATAAACATTTAGATGTATGTATTTGCAGGTCTGGGTGCTTTGATACTATTATTCTGGTATTTAGCTAAGTATTCCTACATATTATTAGAATGTTTGACTAACACCTAGAACACAAGCATATAATTTGCTTACTTTGGATTTAGATTAATTTTGTGTTAATTGTCCAGGGATATTTATTTATTTAAGAACTTAAATAATGTTTTACTTATCAAAGATTATGTTAAAATAAGTTATTGATATTGTTGAATAAACAACTATGTTAATTATTGTGTAATTAAGTTCATCGTATTAAGATATTTATAATACTATAATTTTACTATAAAGTGTAAAACACTTGGTAAGAATTAAACTGAACTAAACAATATTTTACTTGTATAAAATTTATTAAAAGTGAACCTTTTTATACTTTACATTAAGTAAGTTAAATTTATTCGTTGGTTTTTTTGTAATAGGTGTAAATTTTTCCACTCCACTAGGTAGGTACTTATACATTTATTTGTTTTAATTACACTTGTGCTAATATATCAATGTTAAAATAATAAGTTTTTTTTATTTTCCTTTATAATATTCCGGAAATAAGTTTGATAAAGATAGAAGGTATGATGTCTTTTTACACTTATTTGTTTTATTCCACTGAAATTTGTTTTTATAGCCTCTGTGGACTAGCTAAGCGGAGTTGGATTGGTGACGGATTCGAATCTTAGGTATGGCAGCAAAAAATAGATTTGTAATTTTAATTTTCTAATAAATAAACAAATGACATTATCTTTACGCCCATATCCCGGAAGGGGTAGCCACAGGCATAACTATTGTACCCACGACTAGCCGAAGACACCAAGTCCACGTATGTAATTGGCGGCAAGCCTATCACCAACCGGGCACATAACCAATCCCGGGCAACATTATTTTTATTAGAAAATTTAAAATATGCATTTTCTAAGTTTTTGTTGCCCCCGGGAATTGAATCCGGGATCCCAACTAATCTAGTCCGATGCCGGACCGCTAGATCACAGACGCGATAATTAGGCATTAGTATATACACAATACTAGTACTGTACTCGTTTGTGGAAACATTTTTATTAGAGAATTGAAAATATACATTTTGTTAATTTTTGTTGCCCACGCGAATTGAACCCGGGACCTTAAGAAGTCAAGTCGGATACCGGACACAATACTAGTAGTGTTACACAATACCTATTTATGAAAACTTTTAACTATAATTTGTTATTTTCAGTGATGTTTGTACAAAACACGAAAGGAGCAAGGATAGCGATATTAAACAAATTCACATTTTACCGAGACATGAGGAACAAAAATGGCCACATTTGGCGTTGTACACGGGGCAAGCATTGCAGGGCGAAGTTCAAAATCTCGGACGAATTAAAAATTGTTGGAGGCTGCTTCGAACATGATCATCCACCTCTTGAATTCATATTGAAAGATGGGATTTATTATAGAGTATGACGGAAAAGGGTTAGTGTTGGACGACCTCCCACTCGGTGGACTGATGATCTGGTCAAAGTCGTGGGGAGTCCCTGGTTACAAGCGGCTGGTGATCGTGACTTGTGGCGCTCTTTGGGGGAGGCCTGTGTCCAGCAGTGGACGGCCTCCGGCTGATGATGAATGATAAAAGTCGTATTTGACCTCGTTGGTCGAATTGTTTGCGTATATGCTATTTATATGCTATACCTACTAACTATCCTCGAGGCTTGGATTGAATCCCCGACAGGGTTAGGCATTTGTGTGATAAGCCGTGTTACTGGGTCTGGTTGTGTTTATTAAATTATTTTTTTTACATTTAAGTATTTCCATACATTAGTGTCGTTGACTAACACTCATAACACAAATATATATTTTGCTAAGTTTGGTGTAATTTGTTCAAAATGTATTTTCACGCCCATGTCCCTTACTATGTGGGCAGAGGCAAAACCAGGGCACCTACGACTAGCCGTGCTACTAACACTAAGTGCCTGCTGTGAAAGGAGCAAAATTTGTTAATTACAAAATTGGAAAAATCACATTTTCTCTTTATTGCCCGACCCGGGGATTGAGTCCGAGACCTCACGAAGTCAAGTACAACACTCGTACCGCTTAGCCCCAGAGGCGATGTAATTTATTCAGGGATATATATTTATTGGTAAAAAAAGAAGATACTTTCGCCTCTATACACCACATATGTTACTGGTGCATCGCTGGTATTCAAATGGCGGCTCATAAGTAATTATATTTTATTTACTGTAATACTTTGTAGTATGATCTCATTTTATTGTCAACAGATGAATATTTTTTTTACTTATACTGTATTTTTGATATTTTTGGACATGTTAACTGACGCAATATTAAATTGAAATTAATTTGCCAGTTATTGTACATGAATACTAGCTTATAATAGAAACAAATTTTCCCGCATTTTGGGGAAATGTATTTTACTGAATTGTTTTCCTATATTCTGAGAATTCATTATTTGCTGGAAAACTAGTGATTATAATATTTTTAGATTAATTCATATAAAAAATGCTATGGCCATCAAAACGTTTACATGATTTGCTAAAGTAATAAACATATTGAAAGTATACGAGCGACTTTTATTGATCATTTATTTAATCTTAATTGTTTACGAGGTTTTACATACATTTTATGAAGAAATACATTTTAAATATCATAGTGATAATGGAAATTAAGTATAAGACCCAAATTGTTATTGTCTTTCAATTCCTGGGTATACTTATGGCTATGTTTCGTACTACGATATATTTGTAGAACGTCAAAGGCAGAATCTGTATTATCTGTATACATTGTGTAAAGTTTGCACCTGGGGTAGGTATCCTACTGTAAAACCTATCGGTGCTGACATGCGAAAGACGTGACAATTTATGTTGTTTCCCAAACTCTTACTGTTTTCGTGGTCTGGCCGCTTTGGTGGGCGGTGGGAACGTTAGTTAAGCTTGTGTGTGTGTGTGTGTGTGTGTGTGTGTGTAAGTGCTTATGTGTGTGTTGTCTTCTAAATGACTTCGCATTAAAAGTCACACTGTTTACATGGAATTAACAAAATATAGGCTTAAGGTACATCTTGTGCTTGTTTAAAATTCTATAATGTACCTAATGTGATTTGGAATCGTCTTCTTTATCTTCGTTTAAATCCTTTCGACCGTTTATAAGTCACTAGACAACCTCTTCGGAGATAGCCTGAACCATTTTTGATATTATAGAAAGTTTTTTTTCAGAAGCGTTACAGTGGGTATCCAATCATTTGGGCAAGCAGTTGGCCATTATATCAGGCTATACCTATTACCGAGCTGTAAACAGCGTCAAAACCAGTTCCTGGAGATGCACCAAAGGAGGTGATTGTAAGGCCCGGTTCACACTACAAAATGAAACACTGAAAATACGGCTTATGGACTTAAATCATGGTCATGCACCCCCTAGATTTATTATTAATAATGGTGTTTTAACGAAGATTTGAAATAAATGAAGTAAACATAATAAACTGTAATAAATTTACTAAAATGCTCTTTAAGTGTTTTATCCGCCATATTGAATTTCGAGTTAATTTATTGCCCACTATTTGACTTGGTTTAATATTTGATAATAAGGTTTTTTATTTCTTGAATCCTTTAGCTAACCATGGGTCGTGCTTCTGCCTTCTTCCTTGGGGATATGGACATGATTTTTTTTCCGAACCGTATAGTTTCCATTTAACTTGTAAGTAAAATGTATTTTCTTCAAGATACCAAGCAGGCACACAGCTGTTCAGATTGTAATTGGCTACAGGGGCCACCTATAACATTTAAGGTGGTAAATACACCTTTGATGTTACAGGTGTGTCATTGACGGGCGGCATGTTTAGACACAGACAACGAAACTGCAGTGGAAAACCTGTCAATAGTGCACTAGGAACTGGTAAGGAAAAACCCGAGCTGTTTATGGATATGCTCTTGTTGGTGAAGAAATCGAAACTCCAATCTCTTAAATGCATTCAGTATTATTCATGATGCGATACGATACCCTTTTTACCCTAAACTGATTTATTTAGTTCTTCCTGGATCTTCTTCTCTTTCTTTCCTTCTACCTGTCTTCCAATTATGTTTGTAAGTGCATGTTGTGTCATAACAAGGAGAACGTATAAACAATCTCGATATCTTGAAATAAATATCTATTACTAACTGCTTGCTAACCGTCTGCTAAAATTAAGATGGAAAGAAAAATATAAGCCCTTAAAAAAATAAAAAAATATAACCCTTTCGTTGCAGATAGAATTTTATTTTATTCGAATAGCTATAAATTATGACGACGTAATAAGATACTTTCGTGTAATTTTCAGATTATGGAGACATAGTTCAATGGGTTTTGAGTCGTTCTGGAAAGCAATTAGCTATCATCAAAGGCTTCACCTTCTATTGTGGGGTGAAAAACGTGAAGTCAAGTTCATGGAGGTGCACAAAAGGGGGGTTTTGCAAGGCGAGATTCACCCTGCAGAATGAAGAGAAGAAAATCATGCGTGCAGAATTATATCATGATCATCCACCACCCAATTTCATTATACGGAATGGGATCTGCATGAAACTTTAAAATTTTGAAACTGTGATATTGGTGGTAATTTTGTTGCGCTCTAACTAAACTAATTTTAAGTTATCGCTATCTTCTTTCAACGAAAGTAACAGTAAGAGATAAAACACTTCTAGTGCTGTCAGATTAGACCGTACACGTTATTTCTACAGACGTTTAATCTATCACTCAGAAAACGTTGATTAAAAACATCACAATTTGACATGTCCGAACTAATCTGACATGCCTAAAACGTTCCGTCTCTTTTGTTTTTCTTTTATTTGAAAAAGACAGCATGCATCTAAAATAAGTTTAGTTTGTGAACAGCAGAATTACCACCATTGTGTCACTAAAAAGTAATATCATTTCGTATCAATCAGAGTGAATCATTAGAAACTTTACCAATTGTAAGGTCGATTTTAAAATATAGACACAGTTCATTCATCTTCTCGTTTCTGATTCATGTACAGACTTTTAATATATATGTTAAAAGTTTTTACTTTGTGATATAAAAGACTTATTAATTGTAAAAATGTAGGTTATAAAAGGGGCTATAATAAAGTAAGTAAGTATAAGTAATAAAAGTAAATCTAACCCCAAAGTAAGCAAATTATATGCTTGTGTCATGGGTGTTAGTCAAATATTCTAATGTATAGAAATACTTAGCTATACAGAATAAGTTTAATAAACACCCATAATGAGGCAATAAATGAAAAATAATAAAGCATAAGTGTATTTTTTTATTTGATTAATTTTTTAGTTTGAGTTTCATACTTTTGTTAAATATGAAGTAGCCTAGAACAGGTTAAGAATACGATATTTTTTATTATAAAAAACTACAACAGAAAATATTGTTCTTGAAACTAAAGTGTTTTAATTTCACATCTCACCCGAAACTACATTAAAACTTTAAACTTTAATTATTAGAAAAAAGTATCTTCAAGCCCATATCCCCGAAGAGTAAGCAGAGGCACTACTACGGCACCCACTCCTGTTCTAGTTGTTAAAATTGTCAGAAAATATGAAGATGTACTTATTGGCATTCATTAAACCTAGCGTACTTTAATCTGACGTACTCGAGTACATTTTCAATAAAAAAAATCAGAGTACCCTACACACGCGTTTCTACATAGAGATTTCATACTTAAAGGAGGATTTCATACATAGAAAAATCCTCTCTTGGACTCTTCGGTAAGACATGAAAACACTTAATATTTTTGGTTCTTAAAGACGAATTAACGTCTAAGCGCCATTAACTTCAGACAGGAATATCAAAACCTTTTGCTTAAATTTAACAGCTACCTTTCCCTCTAGTACATGGGAACACGATAATGAGACTACTGAAGTTATCAGGACATGAGTAAGTGTTAGCAATTCGTATCAGCTGTTGCGGGACACGATTACCTTAGATATATTTTGTAATGTCGGAGTATATTTTAAAATAAAAAAGTTTGTCAAGAGTTATGTTGGATTCTAATGGTAAAAATGTTTTTTATCGGTCCAGTAGTTTTCAAGCCTATTTAATGCAAACAAACAGTCAAAGGTTTTTTTTATTATTAGTATATATTTTAAAGTTAAGATTTGCTTTTATGTAAGGTTAGATATTGGTTTAGAAGCATGGAGTTTTTGAGATATAAATGTTTTTGGATTTGCTTAAAGCGATTGTTCTTTTCAGTGGCCTGGGCCATGAAGCCATCAGGGAAAATGCTGGCGATCGCTGATGGTTACACCTTCTACCATCACAAGAAATTGACTAAGACCAACGTGTGGAGTTGCACATACGGGTCAAACTGTAGAGCACGACTGACCATGACTAATGATGAGAGAAGAATCATCACCCGTGCTCATTTAGAGCACAACCATGGACCTCCAAAGTTCTTCATCCAAGATGGGATTTTCTTTAGGCTGTGAAATTAAATTTGGAGTAACGTTAGTCGTGTTTTAGTCTTGTTTCGTCACTGCATGATAAACATTTAGTGGCTTTAGGTTTATATCTGATCGATTATCTGGTGACACAAAAATACAACACCTATAGACGTTAAAGGTTGTATGGCACTAAAGCTATGATACGCTAAGCCTATTTACGTAAGTTTGTTTCAACTAGAACATGACAATAGCGAGCACTTGTAAACTGACTGTTAAAAAGAGAAATGATATAAACATATAGGTGGTAGAACCAATTTAGATATTTCGTTGAAGAAACTTTTTTGAATGTCACAAAACTTTTCTAACTGTTTGTTTTATACATTATAAAATATGTATTTGATATTTATAATTTATTTTATTGTGAGTCGCTAATTGATCTCAGTATAGTTTCTGAAAAAGCCGCTTTCATGTTCCTTGGTTAAAATTGGCAAATGTAGCGTGATTTTACACCTTATATTAAAAGCTAACTCTGAGTTAAATATTTGACCCAAGAAACTGCAAGACTAAAGGCCACTTGCATATTCCCGGATTACATTTAACATTAAGTTAAAATGTCAAATATAAGGCGGTTTAACCCTAGCTAGGCGCAAACTCAGTGTTAAATATTTAACCCAGGAACGTGCAAGTGGCCCTAATGGGTTAAATTATTTTTGTTTGAGCTAACTTCTGAGAGCTTTGATAGATTGGTTGATCGCCACTGTGATCTAGCTGTACGGTGTTTAGTTATGGTGGTGTTGTATTTGTCAAAACAGAGTTGCCAGGTAATAGATATGTACCCAGTTGGCAGATATATGTAGTGCGTATTTTAATTTGACAGCTGTCAAAATTAATATAATTGATCGGAATAAGAGATATTTTTATCAGGCGGTGACGAAACGGGCTTTAAGGCTATTTTGTTTACTCATGACTTTGGTGTAATTACGCTTAATTAGTAACCTAAATGTATTTAACTGTAGAATAAATATAAAGTAGGTGATCATTCTGCTGCACTCTTGCTAAACACATGTTAAATATAGCTATCTTTTTTCAATGCAAGTAATAGAAAGAGACAAAACACGTTTATTGGTCTTAGGTTAGTTTGTGCGTGACATTTTTGTATTTATATCTAAAAATTTGTTGCGTGAATGTTACAATTTTTCATATTCTGACCAACTCGACATGTCTAAAATTTTCCACCTAAACTTTCAAAATAGATGGAACTTGTGCTTTTCCACTAATAACTTTATTTCAGAGTTTATATAACTCTTAAGCCTACCGATTTCAATGGCCACAACATCAACAAGGTTTTTCAGCCATAGATTACTAAGTATTCCACTTTTAACGTTCACGTCATTATCAGACACTGACAGTTGAAAACACAGATGTGTTAATTTTATTATAAAATATGAAAAATAGTGTGCTTTAAAAAGTACAAGTGTTATTTGGAAAATGGCATAAAATGAAGCTCCGCCAAGAGCATATAACGAAGAGAATAAATTCTAATGTTCCATCTCTCTTGTTTGTGCTTCATTCGAAAAAGATAGCATACATTAAAAATAAGTTTAGCCAGTGTGTAATCAGCACCACAGTAAAATTTTGAGCCCTCGGCAAACTATAGACTTTTCCCTTAATCAAATAACGGCTAATACAACAATGTCAAAACTTATAATGCCCAACCTTGAAAAAAAAGCTCGTGGAACGAAACGTGAACGAAATTAGTAGAATCTTCGAGATTTTCTCTGTATGGATAAAAAATGTTGATGTCTCTAGAATTAGCACCTATTTGTATAAAAGGGGATTATTACAATTATAAAAATAAATTTCCATGTATATAAATATTATATCAATAATATACATATAAAATATAACTGAACAAATAACACGGATTAATCTAACCCTTAAGTACGCATGTTATGCTTGTGTAATAGGTGTTAGTCAACAATAGTAATATATTTTTTTTTAAAACAGAAGATTTTGATTTGTTTGTTATTAGCAGAATAGTCGCGTTACAAACTCACAAAAAATATATAGAGTTGAATTAGAGTCAGTCAAACAGTAGATATGTTAATATAAAGAAATAAAAATATTTTATTGTAATCAGCAACTTAGAACAAATCCGACAAATACAACACAACACAATAATATATGAAACTTACGTGTGTAAGTTATTAATTTTCCTTATACATGTTTATTGTTCAAACACAGTATGCTTATTAAAATTTATGTGGGACGATCTCGGAATCTTTAGCTATCTTTAGGAAAGAGAAAGCCGTTTTGATGCGCTTAAATTATAAAAATACCTACGACAGAATCAGAAAAAAACTTTATTCATTTTGACTATGCAAATGGTACTTGCGTCGACATTTTTATAAACTATCATCGGATCGAAATAACACACACTAAGAAGATCCGATGAAAAAACCTCGACAAGCTTGTCATTTATTTTATTAGTTATGAGATTAACAAACAAAATATTATCAAATACAAAATATAAATTACAGTCTTATTACAATTAATATATACATTATCAAAAAATAAAAGTCAAAAGATTATGTTTTTCGGAATGCGATCGAAAATGCGATATTATTTAACTTATCTTCGATTTTATTGGTCGGGAGCGTTGCAAGGGTTAATGACGTAACTGAGTTTTAACCGCAAACGATTTATAGTTCTTCTTCTTCTTTGCTAGTGATAGCTTCCAGTTGCTACATTGCAAGTGATTTTGCCAGTGTCAATGTAAGAAGAAAACTACACTATCGTGAAATTGTGATCTGTAGTTGTAGGACGCACAAGGGAATTATGACGCTTTTTAAATATTTTTTTTATTCCTAACATTATGAGAATGAATGAATAGTCTGTTATTAATAAATTTGTAATTGCTAAATTTTATTTAATAATTATTGGCTATCCCTTTTTTACATGTACTATTTTTAGATAAAAGTGATTTTACTATTATTTATAATGTCACCAATTTCTCTCAAATTTAGTTTAAGTTTTTGTATATTTTTCACGTTTTTGTGGCTTTTGCAAAAAAAATATAAATCATTCAACGATTTGACTATTTTGTCAGGTATTAAGTAATATGTATATATTTAACTAATTAGTAAACAATTAAACAATAATTACAAGTGCTGCAGTTTTATTAACATATATTATAGTTAAATATTTCAACTGAGATTGGTAAAACAATGTTGCGACGCGTATTTCAATGAAGTGTCAAGAAAAAATATTTGAAAGGTAATATTCAAAACAATAAACATTTTCGTTAAAAATACATCCCACAAAAACAATTCATGTTTAATGTTGCCAAAACGAGACCATATAGCTCGCACCATCAAAAAGTAATCAGATCTCGTTTAGAGACACGTTTCTAACCCTACATGCCCAGCCCAAAACCGACAAGCCCTAATTTTACACTCAAGTTACGGAGAAATACTACAGCCATAGCTCGTACCGCGGAGTTCGTAGTGCGTAGCCGAGTTTTCCAGCTATAATCTCGAAGGCGTGCAAACCGTGCACTTAACTGGCAAGTCGGCCGCACGGAAAGAGTTTAAAATATTGAATAGGTTTTTAAGCTCAAGCCCATATTATGACGAATAGCAAAAAGTCCGTGCGGCCGACTCGCCGGTTAATTCCACAGTTTGCACGCCTACGAGATTATAGCGGGAAAACTCTGCTACGCACTACGAACTACGCGGTACGAGCTATGGCTGTAGTATTTCTTCGTAACTTGAGTGTAAAATTAGGGCTTATCGGTTTAGGGCTGGCCACGTAGGGTTAGAAACTTGGCTCTACACGAGATCTGTTTGCTTTTTGATGGTACGAGATATATGGTCTCGTTTTGGAAATATTTAACATTAAATGTTTTTGTGGGATTTCATTTCTTTTTGTAGGTTGCTTATGATATTATTATGCGAGTATTTGTTATGTCGCAGAGCTTCGACAAAAGACAGAATGGCGTTCCTGCAAATATGCCTTGTTCGAACCAAACGCCGTCCAAAATTTTGTTATCAATTTTACTTTTGCTTTTTGCAGCTTATCTTTTATAATAAGCCTTCAAGCTCTGAGTCTTGTGCTTTGCACTGAATTACATTACATCGATCGTAAAAATAAAATCTCGTACTCCTAGACCTTTTAGTCTATCAAATTCCAGGTCAAATACCCACCAGACTCCCTATTTCAGATTCATACATTTAGAATCAAAATTTTCTACTTTTATAGTCCCCTCAACATGATCCCGTAATATAATAAACAGAATTCTTCTACGTGTTGTAGTTTTTGAAATACAGGCTTAGGAGGGTGAAAATTACGGGGAGGGGGAAAGTTCAAATTTTTGTTATACTATAATTTAGCCCTCTCAATACGATGCCGCAAACCAAATACTTCAACGTGCCGTTATTACTGAGATACAGGGGTGAGGGAGGGAAAGTTGGGAGGGGAGGGGGGTTTTCGGATTTTTTCGTACACAATGCAGCACTTTTTATACGACGCCATCAAAAGATTTACCTCTCCGCGGCCGCATACAGACCTCTAGCATCAAAATTTGCGGAAGTCTCAAACAAGCTTTCACCCCCTAGTTTAAGGAATTGAGGGGGTAAAAGTTTAAGGATTTTTTTTGTTATTTGGGTACTAATACTAGCTTACATACCAAATTTTAGCTTTCTAGGACTTCAGGAAGTACCTTAAGAATTTTGTTGATCTTCAGTCAGTGAGTGAGTGAGTGACGAAATCGGGGTATTTTAGATATCAATGAAATCTAAAGTATAAGAGCTATGCAATTGAAACTTTTGTGGTTTATTAAGTCTACCACTGAAATCATATTCCGAAAATTTTGTTTATCTGGTATAGTCCTATATATTATATGTATAAATAAAAACCGACTAATATTTTCATTGTACTATAAAAACAGATTTATAGGTATAAAAAGAAAAAATAGCTTCTAAACCACAAAATTAGTAATGATACAATATACATAAGACGCACTGTTTTACAAAACGCAAGCCAATTTCAATCTTAAAATAGCAAAGTTAAATAAATATTTAAATTAAAATACGAGTCGATAGTTGAACGTTCATATAATACTGAACTTATATGCGACGGCAGATTTGGTTTTTACTAAAACTTATTTTGACGTAAGATTCCTCAACAATATAGATATTTTGGTTAGTTCTTTCCTTTTTTTGGTTATTTTTTTTTGTCCAATCCTCGCGTTGATCCGGGCTTCATTGCAGAATAGACCAACTGCCTTACTGCCAGGCAGCTCGTAAAAGGCTTGTGACAGGCTTTCTGTCACTATCATCGTGACATTCTACTAGGTGGAGTTTCGCAGCGACTCGTCCAGATTGGTACTACCGCTTTAATTATTTGCTTGTTTGCCTCCTATTGTCATAAAATAAAATAAAAATAAATATAGGAATGCGCAACAAATGAGAAAAAATATTAATGTGAAATGTTTTTAAATTTTAATAAGCTGAATGTTGCTTCGTCTAGTCGTGGGTGCCTTGATCTACCTCTTTGGGAATAAATTGCTTTGGCTTTAAGCAAGTATCTCAATGATATTTAAATACGATTTGTTTCTATAAAGTAATTTGAATTATATTATTTTAGACTCCTTTGTGAAATTCGACAACTATTCTGAAGAAGAACTCCAGCTTCTGAAAACCATCAGTGATGTTTTTACTACCACATCATCACATGAACAAGAATTTCATGTTCAGACATCATCAACAGTAGAAGAAGACTCTAATTTTATACACAGCAGAAACAACACTCCAATGCATAATAATAATAAAAGCAACTTGAATACGCCAATTCGTAATCGAAGACCAACCAAAAATAAGCCAACGCGTAAAAGAGAACGCCGTGTAAATGAATGGCAAGATGTCAAGAGAAAAGTTTTAGCGAATTCAGGAAAAGAATACATATCAAAGAGAGGTAAAATTGTCTCCGCAAAGTCCATTAAACCTCCATGTCTAGAAAACTGCAAACTGAAATGCTCAGAAAAAATTACAGAAGACGTCCGTAACAACATCTTTAAAGAATATTGGAATTTATGTGACCACGCTAAGCAATGGGAATACATAAATAAATTTACTAAGAGAGTTGAGAAAATGAGAATGACTACCGAAGGTCCATCGAGACGAAGATATACCATGAGATATTATTTACCCTTACCACTACATAATTCGATTTACGAAAGCCATCGAGTTTGTCTAACGATGTTTAGAAATACTCTGTCAGTAACTAGCCGAATCATACGTACAGCTAAAAGTAAATTAGCTTCTTGTGGGATCATTGCCAGGGATAATAGAGGAAGACACTCAAAGAAGCAAAAAAGATAGACGAGATGATGCACTTTTTCATCTTCTATCTTTACGACTATGTTAAATCTTTCAATACGTATGAGTAATATTATACCAAACAAAATATGTTTAAGTACTTGATTTTCTTTAGTTTTTGGCATTGGCACTGACACTTTTAGCCAAGTTGAAATTTGCATCAAAATTAGTCATTAGTCGTCAAAGATCATGTCATGTTATTGAGATTTGTCGGGAACAAATAAATACACGACACACAAATTTCTTCATAATTTGTCATTGCATAATTTTACTGAAACTGAAAATTTAAACTTTAGCTGAATAAAACTGTACAAAATATTATTGAAATTGACTTACTTCACTCAATACAAACAACAAATTTCTTTAACTACGAAAAAAACTACGATCATCCTTTGTCTCGATGGCGCCAAATTTCCGAAATTAAGATATCGGCAATTTCGACAGGTGTTATGTAACATGTGTATATTTAACTAATTAGTAAATAATTGAACCATAATTACTTGCAATTCCTGACCTAATAACTTTATCTATATTTGACTGAAATCGGTAAAAGAATACCGATAACACATATTTTGAGGGTCTCTAATTTAATTACGGTCCTGGTTTAAAAACGTTTAAATGAGGTAACAAAATCCTGAATATTTATTTTTGAAATTATTTTCGTTAAAATTACTACAAAATTTTAACTTAAACGAAATAGACGAAGAGATAATTATTTATACCTTCTGTACTTTTTAATAATATATTATCGCGAAAAACACAATCCTTCTTCGGTAGAACAAAAAAGTATTTGATCTAAAAAAAGTTTTGTTACAGATGTTCCAAAACCACTAAGTTATGCACACTTTCTTGAAAGAGGTGAAAAAAGAAGGAACTGTGCTGGCTGTTACAAAAAACTGCGACAAAAAGTTGGCCGAGTTGCGGCACATCAACGGGTTAAAAAAATTAAGACCTTCTGTAATAAATGTGATCAGCAACTTTGCCTTCCGTGTTTTATAGAAAAACATAAAATATAACTTTATGTATAGTCACACAGCAAACTACACAATTAAAAAAAATGGCTATTGTCTGATAACACCTACCAATAAATAGCCTGATGTGTGACGTTGTCTACAAATAGAAGCAATGAAAGAAATTATCAAAGACACGTGCTATTTTTTATTATCACAGAATCAAATCGATAGAATTTCCCGGTGTTGGACCAGGTCAGCTATGTATAATAGACCTTTTGCCTTCCTGCTGGCAGCTCGTAAGACACGAGCAACCGTTAAACGGTTCATTACCAACTGACCACTGATGGTAGACTGCTTTAACTCGTCCAGGTAGTAATTTGTCGTCTTACTTATTCCTGTTGCTACAATGACCATACATGTTCTGGTGTGGATGTGAGGGAGCCGCTAGACTTGCAAAATTGGCCTGACTCCTCGGGCACAAAACTGCTAGCCGCGAGGCACTTTCGACATCTAAGTTGTCTACAGTTCGAATATCAAAACGCAATAACATGACAGGTATATACGAGCAATTAAGATTGATGCAAAAACGTTTGCTTGATGTTGTAAAACTGTAACTCTAATAGATTCTCTGTTAATTATGCTAAAATAAGAGTAATAAATCCCTACTGGTCATGGTGAATCCACGGATGTTCTTACGATATTTGAAGGCAAACAAGCATACGGATTTCCTGTTTGCAAGGGATTAACGCTGCCTAGAGACACAAAAGGTGGTAATGGTGCTTTGCCAACCTGAAGCCGGGATACCTACCTTATCCTCCGAACCAGTACACGTCAACGGCAAGCACCGGCATTATGGCGGCAGGACTAACGTTATATTTTAGTGTTGATATCCCTTCACATTTGTTTGTTAGTTTCAGGACTACAAATTAGTAAAACCGTCCTGAAGTGCGAAGGTCACGTGTACTACTGTAGACGCAGCGATCGAACAAGGAAGAGGTGGTATTGTAGGTTCCGAAGTTCCATGAACTGTAAGGCATTTATTATCACCATCAACGATCTTATTATAGCTTCAGAAAAAATACACACGCACACAGACGATAATGCTCTTGTAGAATAACTAAATCAAATATTCGTTGATGTTTAAAGGTCTCAGCACACATATCAACTCGGAAAGGGATCGTCACCGTATCGCCTCTAGCCGTTCTTCATTGTTTGTATGAAACTCCATACGAGGAGTTTTGACGCCATCGTGAATGAAGGTGGTCGTAATTTTTTTCATTATTATTGAATTTCGTGTTCGTATTGAGTGAAATTGGTTAATTTACGTGGGAATCAAATCAATTTTGTTCAGTGAAAGTGCACAAATGAAATAATCGTGAAGAAATTAGTATATCGTATTTTTCCTCGCTGCCGTCAAATCTCCTAGATGAGCTTGAGTAACGAAGCCACCGCTTTACTCAAGCCCCTGACCTGACATGACTTTATACATAGTGACTTATGATTGACTGAATTAACTAATTAACTTACTTGACATTGGCAAAGTAGTCGTGAAAAACGATCGAAAGCTATATTTATAAAGAAGAAGAAGAAGAAACTCCATACTGCAACGCACACTTATCGGAATCGTAACGTAATCGCCGTGCGTCGGTACAGGCTTGCGGTCGGCGAGCCGTAAGCGCTGTGTCGTTTAGCCGTAGCCGAGTTGATGTACAGGAGCTGCGGATACTGCTTTATGTGCATATGTTAATTTGACGCCTGGTTGACAACGAAAGGCGATACGTTGACGATCCCGTTCCGAGTTTATATGTGTGCTGAGACCTTAAGTGTGTAGACAAGCCTTATGTCTCTTTGCATCGTTAAATTTTATTTAAAGCTATCTATATTTCTCACGAGGAATGTGGCAGAAAGAGACAAAACATAATCGGTGGTGTCAAAGTAGTAGATCGCAACATATCTACCGGTGCTCAAACTTCAAACATACTTTTTATGTGATGAATTAGGTCACTTTTGTGGAATTTTTTTATTTGTGAAATTAAAAATTATGTTCGTTATTCCGCGCTTACACTGTTTTTAAGTTACACTTTTGCTTTATTAACACTTTATACACTTTACATTTATTACACTTTATTTAACACTTTATCTTATAATTAGGCCGGTTTTATTTTTACACCTTTACAATGACATTGCAACTATAGATAAATAAATCTCGTAAAGAGAGGAGTGTTATAAATTGGACGTGTCCATGAATGTGTGTATGACTGTATGTGAGTGTGGGGTATTATCACTTCTGAATTATTGGACCGAGTTCTTTACGGACTTTTTCATTTGGAAGTTCCCGTGAGATGGATTTTAGCTAATAATAGGTAGGTTTCGTTGGAGGTTACTGATTTTTTTTTTAATTTAATTATTTAGACTGAATTGTTATATTTGCATAAAACTATTATTTAGTGCCTTATTAATTTGTATTAAAATGATTATCAAACAAGTAAGTGTTTTTTTTTTCAGAAAATACATTATAAAATGAACGAGTAAATAAAAATAACATTATGTATTTTGTGATAATGAGTACAGTTTTTAATATGATTTCAGAGTTATTCAACGAAACGGAAATACAACTCAGTGAAGTAGAATTGCAAATCGGTGAAACAGTTCTCCGGTGCGATGGTCATTCTTATTATTGTAGTGATGGTGACCAGACAAGGAAAAAGTGGTATTGCCCTTTCAGAGATGTGTTGAACTGTAAGGCGTTTATTCTCACCGTCGATGATACTATAGTTGATTCGAAGAGAAACCACACGCATGGAGAAGAAATGAATTTCTAGTGCTTTCAGTATTTGGTTCTACTAGTGGGTCACGTATCTTCAAAATTAGATTTCAAAATGAACCCCTTCTTTGAGCTTTCATAGTGCATACAGCCTCTTGGATTTCATTTGCAAGAAATTTGCATAGATAACTATTTTAATAATACGGAACTTAAATAAATGAAAACGTAAATTATAACAATGCTAAATTGTTAAATTTAAATAAATATTTAAAAACCACTAATAGAATTGACGCTAAGAACCAAACATATGATAACTAAACGTTAATTGTTTTTTAGGTTAAGAACTCACGGCGCGGTTTTTGCCAATGCCCGCTGCATTTTCACAAGATTTAAATGCAAACAGTAAGAGAACATTTCATGACGCGTTTTACACCCGTAGCGCCTGCGGTTATTTGCGGTTCCTGCGGCACCGGTTGCCCTGTATGTATGGTAGAATCGTACAAGTTTGCGGGCGATGATTTCAACCGTGACGGCTTTGTGACCGCACAAATAACCGGTCTCGTGAGTTTTGAAATAAAACCACATTCCTACAACCGCGGCGGGTGCGGATGGAAACCGCTTCATGAGTTCTTAGCCTAACACGGAAAGTCGGTCTGTTAGTAATGGCAGAGTTAATTCTGTAACAAAAGTTAGGATGAATTTGTAGATATGTTTTATTGATCGAATATGTCTTAAAATTCATAATTCTTAAATATATTGCAAATGCAAAAAGACACATTGTATATTGTAAATACTTAAATAATTTTCATCAATTAATACATTCGAACTATATATTCTTATAAAAACTAGGGAAAGAATAAAGATGACTTAGATATAAATTAAGTAGATTTATACAGTGAACATATTAATTAAATACGAGTACATATGGCATAATAAGATAATTCCAATCTAAAGATTATCCACATGGAAAATAATGAATTGAAACAAAATATTATATGGAAAGATAATATTTTGAAAGTAAAATCACGTTTTGTTAGGATTCACAAAAAGTTATTGAAAAAAACCCTTTACTAAAGCTGACGTGCTACGTAACACGTTTATGAGAATTAAGTATAATTAAGTGTATTAAGATCTGTAATTGGGTGCAGTAAGAATGGGCGTGGAGTAAAAAAACACATGGAAACGCAATATACAGGGTTATATTTAAAACCGGTCAAATTTTAATAGACGATTCGTAATTATAACCCTTTACATCTATGAATAATCTTTATCCTACCCAAAATATGATAATATTATACACAAGATGCATGTTACAACGTAAACAACGCATTCAACTGATTGCAACCGCATGCACGTCATGTTTGGTGACGTTATATTGTGAGACACGAAATAGCGAAACAAACACGTAAAGTATTTCTGCGGACTACTTTACGTAAAGGTTTATAAAATCCACTATCGTTTTAGCCTTATATTAAATTATACTAAAATTAAGCCATTCATTTGAAAGTAACCCAGTATATTTAACCGCTATTACGTTTGTACGAAATAGCGGTTTTACTTTGATATTGACAACTGAACAGTCTTCATGAGTCTCGATTTCATGCAAATTCTTGAACTTGAACAAAATATTAGTAAATTATGACAATTAGTTCCCAAAAGAGCCTACGAATTCAGCACAATATTTATTATTTATATTATTAAATAATTGTTAATAATTCGCTAGTATTGAATTCAAGAATACAAAATGACAAATTCGATTCCAATTGAAAATTGAGATTCAAGAGTAACCCTTCAGACAAGCTGATGGTGGCAATATACGTGGTATCCTACGTATACAACAATACATTCTACAACAAATTCTTATGGCTGATAGTTGGCCTTACGTATTAGGTCCGCCACATTCTTTCGCAATTCCTTTATGTAATCCCGTTTCGAAAATCCGAAACAAAATGTTGCCCTATACAAATTCTCTTAAAATCCGTACAAAAAAAATACTGACGTATGTGGTAGCGGGCAGGTTAATTGATTTGTTTGGATTTATTGCGTTTCAATTTTTTTCGAAACGGAATTCCAAAACCAATTTTCGAAAGTGTGTGGCGGGCCTTATAGACAATATTTTTTTGTATTTTGTACTAAAACAAATATATAATTTATTGTGCGCGCTTATAAAATATAATTTAAGAGTAGTTAAAGAGTTAAAATAATATAAGTGTATTATTAGTTTACTTTACGCCACAAAAATTAAAATTTTAAATAAATGTTTTCCCACAAATTAAAGTTACTTTTGGTTTTTATTATTTTCCTTCTTTATGGCCTTGATTAAATACCTTAATGCTTTATGGTGTCTCGATAAGATTTTAGATCGTACAGGCCCATGTAGTAGACTACAGGCCCATGCCAAAAATAGATGGGTCATATAAACCACCAGGTGACGTATGTAGGACGATGTAAGAGCATAAAATGATAAGATTCAGCACTATGCCGTCACCTGTAAGCTGTCCAACTGAGTGCAGGTGAGAATTCAGAAGTGCAGGTAGAATGAGTCAGTTTTTGTCATTTATTTTTGTACGACATTACGACGACGAAACTGATGCCGTACAGGATCAAGTGACCAAATTTAAATTTAACTAAAAAACTACCGGATTTCTGGCACACCATTTTGTACGGCACTACTCGCTTTCTTATTTTTTGTCATGAATCTACCGACGATAGCAATGCTATACAAAAATAAATGTCCAAAATGGACTCACTCTACATGCACTTCTGAATTCTCACCCGCACTCAGTTGAACAGCTTACAGGTGACGGCATAGTGCTGAATCTTATCATTTTATGCTCATGCATCGTCCTATATACGTCACCGGTGGTTCATACAACCCATCTATTTTTGGCATGGGCCTGTATTTTATGTATTTTCAGTAATAAAATGCCTGTATTGTTTAAATAATCTAACGTGTCAGTGTAAAAATATAAATTTACCCACAAAAATTCGTCGATTTAAGTAGACAAAAGTTTGTGATCTCATGAAATAAACCTTGTCAAAGAATTTCATTATAAACTACTTAAACCGGCGAATTTCGTTTGGCGTATCGTAACGCGATACGATCTGAATCAACCTAAACTTGAGTATAAAAAAAAATAAGTTTGGTTTCTAGTTTGCTTGTATTAACCGTAGTTCTTTTCATCACCCTTTCTATTTTATGAATAGTTATTTGACAACTACCAAACTCATATAATATTTTATTATTATGTAATAAATATGTTTGTTTTTAGATACCTGCTATCAAAAGTTAAAAAATGTTTGGACAAAGAATTGCCTTCGTCGTCGAACTTAGTGCTTAAAAAATTAACCGATTCGTCCAGTCATTTCCGATATTTAGCAATTCATATTCAATCAATCAATCATCTTTATTATATAAATGATTATCATTTCAGGACTCCAAATCAGCAAATCGGTGCTCCGCTGTGATGGTCACAGTTACTATTGCCGTCACAGTGACAGAAACAGAAAGAGGTGGTACTGTCGATTCAGAAATTCCATGAATTGCAAGGCGTTCCTCATCACTATCAATGATATGATCATTGTTTCGGAAAGAAATCATACTCATGCCGCAGATGCTAATTACAATAGCTATAATTTCCATAAATGATTAATGTTAGATAAAAAAAGTAAAAAATAATAATTGTTTTTGTTTTGTGTTTAATTGAAGAGCTATTAGCTATTATTTCTATAAATTAATTAATTAATTTTAGTTAAGATAAATTAAACATGTTCATTTTTGAAGTGAAACTTCTTTAGAATCGTTGTGATTTCAAACCGGATGCAACGTAAAAACTACAGGTAAGTCGTAAGAGACACAAATACAAAAATGTGTACGATTATATATTATGTTCATCTCATTCTTTCGTCGATTTACTTTATTTAAAGATGTAATCTTTGTTTGTTTGTTGCATGTGTCTTTCTATGTCTGTTATAAAGAGTGACATACAGATATTTATCGCTATGTGACATATAGATTAATATACATTGATATATTGATAGACATTAATAGACACTGATAGACATTGATCGATACTGATAGAGATTGATAGACATTGATATAGATTGATAAACATTGAAAGACACGAGAGTGAGAGAGGGAAAGAGAGAGAGAGAGGGGGGAGGAAGAGAAATAGAGAGTTTCACATCTATCGTGTGTGTGTGTGTGTGTGTGTGTCACACACACCTTTTTCTTGTTCATATTTTAATTATTAGTTTAAAAAGAAAACCTAGGTGAAGCTGATTTTGTACTGCCTGCGATATCATAAACGCAAGCGGATGCGTTTTCCGACGCACTGTGTAAACGGACCCCTTAATACACTAATATATGACCTCAGTTTAACCATACATACATACATACGTGTTCCCCGTGTTGGTCCGAGCTCCGTTGCAAAATAAACCATCTGCCTTCCTGACAGGCAGCTCGTAAAAGGCGAACATAAGTTAACCGTCACTAACGCCGTGACATTTGACTAGATTTGCAGTGACTCTCCCGCATAGGTACCACCACTTTATCTATTCCTGCCACCATTTGCCTTCATGGCAGACAGCTCGTAAAAAGCGAACATAAGTTTACCGTTACTAACACAGTGACATATGACTAGGTTTGCAGTGACTCGCCCGGATTGGTACCACCGCCTATTCCTATCGCTAAAACGTCAGTGCTTACCGATGACGTGTTTAGGTTCAAAGGATAAGGAAGCTGGTAAACTGAATTTCCTTGGCTTGACATCTCGGCCTCAGGCGACGCACCATTAACACCTTTGGTGTCTCTAAGCGGAGTTAATTTCTTACTATCAGTGCTTGTTTGCCTTCCAATGTCATAAAAAACATGACTAGGAATTGTCAATGTTTAAGGTTTTCCCCGTGTTGGTCCGTGCTTCTTTGCAAAATAGACCATCTGTCTTTCTACTGGGCAGCTCCTTTCATTACCACCGTTGGTGTCTCTTGGTGGCGTTATTTTTTTTATAATCACAAAATCCTTCTGCTTGTTTGCCTTTTATTATCATAAAACAGGTCATTGTCCTTGATCATCAATCTTTGAGTATGCTCAAGGAGTTTTGGCGCCATCGTGAATGAAGATGGTTGTAATTTTTTCATTATTATTGTTTTTCATGTTTATATTGAGCGAAATTAGTTAATTTAGGTGGGAAATAGATTAATTTTGTTCATTCAAAGTGCACAAATGAAATAATCATGAAGAAATTAGTGTATCGTCTATTTACTCGCTGCCGTCAAATTTCGCTAGATGAGCTTGAGTAACGAAACCACCGCTTTACTCAAGACCCTGACCTGACTGTATAAGAATTAATAATAACTAACTTGATATTGGCAAAGCAAGTCGTGAAAAATGATCGAAAGCCATATTTTAAAAGAAGAAGAAGAGTATGCTCAAACTTGAAAGAAGTTTCATCAAAAGTTTTTAAAAAGACGGTAAATAAATTCTGTTAAGATCGGCATCGCATTTGTTGCATTCTTGTTGCTGCAGATGTTTAAGAGCGGTGGCGATTTTTTTTTCATCAGGTAGCCCACTCACCCGTAACCTTGTTTATACTAAAAAAATGTTGAGGATGACTATTGGGAAGGCCTGGGTTTTCACCAGAATTTATGACGAAGAATCTGGGAACTATTTGACGAATGTCCTCAATCTCTCTGTTTTAATAGTCTCTATAGTCTAGTGTTCGGATGTTGGCGTTGCCTATGAAGTCTCGGTTTCGATTCTCGATCCAAACGTGTTATTTAACTTTTATTATAAATGGGATAAGTCCCGGTTGGGCTACGTTTGTTATCTATTACATTGTAGAACAAAGTATAGTACTACTATTTAAATTATGCACTTCGGCTTGAAACTTTTTACTCTGTTTACACTTTATACTTTTATTTTTAAATTGGTTGACCTAATTTAAATTTAAAGCGAAATGATTATGTGTAATAACAACTCTATATATAGCTATCTTTAAAATACATTCGGATTTCCGAAGTTTGACGAATAGAGCCGAAGCGCATAATTTAATAATAGTACTACTATATCGTCGCGCTCATCATGGGTGTTATGGTTGTATCTCTGCCTACCTTTTCGGAGGTGTGGACGTAAAGATGCTTGTGACCATAACGTGTTAGAGTTAAAATAAGTAGAAAAACATGATAATATTAAATACTTTTTTTATTTCTAGCTATCATAATGGGAAAAAGAACAATTCACTGGAATGGTCGATATTTTTCTACCAGAACAAAACCTGAAACGAAAAAAAAGAGGTGGTATTGTAAACGAAGAGGCAAGTTGGGGTGTAAAGCGTTTATCGACAGTATTGACAATGTTATAATTAATACCCACTTGAAACATGTGAAAAAATGTGCAATAACAGATATGATTTTAAATACAAAAGAACTGTATCACAACAGTTAAAAAAAACAGAACCTCATAAAGAACACACACACACGTACATACATACATACACACACTTCTTTTTTTAAAGTCATTCGGACATGAACCACCGTCTTACCTATTCGTCAGTGCTTATTATTGTGTAATTACGACGAGTGAAACATTGTGACTTAAAATAAGTTGACAAGAGAAAAAAGTTAAAATGTTTTTCTTGCCTCTTTTTGCTCTGATTTTAATCGCCTCTGTGGTCTAGTGGTTTAGTGGCTTTGACTACATGAAGTCCCGGATTAGATTATCAAGTCACAGAATGTGTTTTTTAATATTTTAAAAATAATGTTGCTGGGTTTGGATAAGTGCCCGGTATGTGAAAGGTTTGGCAGTTAGCATATTGCAGGACTTGAGTTTTACCTCGGCTAAATATGGGTGTCCTGCCTCTGTCTACTTGAATAAACTAAACCGATTTTATTACATTTTTATTTGAAATATATCAAATTTAGAGGTTGCGTCTGCTGCAAATACGTGTACCTTTATACTTTTTATATAAAATCAGAGGAATTTGCAATCAACAAATATGATATTCTAATTTCATAAAATTTTCACAAAATTGTTCTCCGCTAATTTTAAAATGACGATTGTAAATCTTGAAGATGATTGTTGTAATTGTTGTTGTGTATTAAAAAAATCTGATACAAACCTATTATTTTTCTTTAAAATGACAAAGTGTTGTCCTATGTGGATCTGTGTCTGCTGAGTCGAATAGACCATCTGCCTCTCTGCCAGACAGTTCGTAAAAGAACGAACCATAAATGGTAATAATATCTAGTCTGATTGCACTATTTAAAATAAAAAAAAAGAAGGAAAACATCTATAGACAGACTAAAACTTACCACACATCATAATAAAAAAACAACTAGAAATCTAACTTAACCCTAAACATAAGCTTAAATAAAAGACAAAAAAGTGATGCAAGAAGCAGAAGAAGAGAAGATAAAAGAAAACAGAGTGTGGTAACATGAGTCCAAGGAAAAGCTTTCTATTTGTTGAGGCTTTATCTTCCTCAACACTTGTTTTCCGCTAACTCCGTCTGGCAAATAATATGCTGTAAGTAATATAATGAAATATTACTAAACGATTTTTTTATTGGTTAGGTATGTACCTCGATTTTACTAACCGAGGCAGTAACCTTCTTGACTGGCAAGTCATTACCGACCAGACCACTGGTGGTAATGCTGCGCAAGTTGCCAGGATAGAGATCTGTCTCCTTGTCCTTTCCTGTTGCTATAGTGACAGTGTTTGTCACTGTTGTGTTCCTTTCGTAAGGCAGCCGTTAAACTTATAAATTAGACAAAACACCCCGGCTTCAAGATGGCGACGCACCTGTAACATTCATAGTGTCTGTAGACAAAGGTTATCTCTTATAGGAGCCATGTGCTTTTCGGCTGCTTTATATCATCAAAAAAATAATTAGCGATGGGTTGTCACATCCTTTGCCAAATGCCAAATATTATTTATTTTAATTTTAGCATAGCATTAGATAGTGAACATGCCATGTGCTCAACTGATGGTAAGACACAACCGTGGCCTGTAAACACCATAGATGTTATATGTGCGTCGCTGTCCTGTGGCCGGGTAGTAAGGTCTAATGTGCGAGTCTACCGGATACCCTGCACTAGGAACTGGATCCTGACACTGTCAGGAATAGGTAACCTGTCATCAGCACCTCTGTCATAAATCATTTCATGTTTTTCTAGAGTCTTCATTATATTGTCTCTTCCAGGATACCGCTTAATCCCCTTGCCTAGTGGTCGTTTCTTACTACAGATGGGGTGCTATACCTTCTCCACTAACAGTCAGAAGATAACCGGATGCATGAGGTGGTATTGCTCTAAGAGGGTCAGCAAGAGATGTCCAGTGAAAGTCAAAATGTATGAAGGACAGCTCAGCGCGGTGGTGGGCAATCATACACACGCGCCATGTTAAAATTACGCTCTTTTGAATGTACACTTTTCATTACGAGCCTTAGGTGGAACTTCCTAATGTATGTTATATGACAGTTTTACACAATATACTTTATTACACATAAGTTAGCTAGTTTTTTTACAGCGCCATCAGGGCATTGCAACTAAACATAAAACAATGCAAAAGTAATTAATTTCAAATCTAAATTAATATCGTTATATTCATCTTTGGAGAGTTTGTTTGTTTGTTTGAACGCGCTAATCTCAAGAGCTACTGATACGATTTAAATCATTCTTTTAGAGTTAAATAGCCCATTTATCAAGGAAGGCTATTAGCTATATGTCACCACGCTTAGACCAATAGGAGCGGATCACCAAAGAAAAATGTTCCAAGGTGAAGCGATACAAAGTTCGCCGGGTCAGTTAGTCTGTATATATAATTTCCCTTGATCATCAAATCATACTTGAACGGATGTTGCTTATTTTTTTTTTGTTGTGTTAGTTATCTTGAGGAGGTCATATGAAGAGAAAAACTGGGGAAAAGAGCAAAAACAATATTATTTTGCCCATGCCAACTATCAGTGGCAGTATAAAAATTGTTCGCCAGGTCAGCTAGTATATTATAAAATATAAGCGTCATTCAGACGGTTGTAATTTCGCCGCAACCACGCCTTCCATAAAGGTGACCTTGGTGGAAACTTTGTTTGAAGGAAACTTTAAAACATATCAAAATTAGGATTAAATCTACTTTCCACACGGATGAAACCAATGTTTTTAATCAATATTTTAATCCGTGTGGGATCTCTAATAAGGATTTATTTTTTATTATTAAAATTTGCTAACCCCTGATGACGCTGTAAAAAATAAAATCAATTGAGTCGTGTAGTGTAAAAATTGTATTTTTATTTAAAAGTGCTAAGCCCTTTACCGACTTTTTTACTTTTTCTATTTTGTCAAAAACTTACCTCACTATGTTTATGTTAAAAAGCTATAAAAGGTATGGACTTTCATTTTTTCTAGTTAATTCTTGTAATTTTTACCTTTTCAATGAAGGGATGTTAGTCCGGGTGGAATTTTGCAACTCAATTTTAAATAAGGTATCCTCGAACAATTGGACAATAGAGATAAATATAATAATGGAAGAGGAAGGTGGCCATAGGAATTCCTGAAATACCCAACATTAGCCTATCATGTTTGGGCTTATTTAATTCGTCTTGAACGTTACTTCTAAAGTCTACTACTGAGAATAGCGCTTAGAAATTAAAGCTTGCCACGAAAATATTATGACTTATTTATTATTTAAAGTTTTGATTCTTGATAATGCGTATTTAAATATTTGCCATTACTTGGTTGTATATCTGCATATCTCTTTGAAGATATGGCCGTGAAGTTACATTTTAAAAAATTATTACAGAAATAACTTTTTAGCAAGGGCAATTGAAGTCGGTTTTTTAAAATTAAACTTCGCTAAAGATTATTATTTTTTCAGATTACGAACTAATTCCTCTGGCTAAAGGTAACTTCTTGCTACGTATTGGCACTCATACGTATTCCACTAAATACGGAAGTTTTATGGGGACCAGCATGTGGTATTGTTCTAGAAGAAAAAGCAGAAAATGTAGAGCTTCAGTCAAAATGTTGGAGAAGACTATTGTTGCGATCATGGGCGATCATACTCATGAATAAAGTTATTAAGTGAAAGGTTACGTACCTAGGAAGGTTTATTCACACTAGAGACTAATGATTCCTCTAATGTTTTTGGTGTCTTTAGCTGAAGTGTATTTTTAATAAGAGTTCGAGACGGTTATAAACACAGCATTTAGACATTGGTTTGCATCCTTAAATATGGTTCATTTAATAACAATGGGCGCAAGGCAAACTAAATTTCCTCTAAGGTTACTTTTGTTGGAAAGCGTATTTACAACCATCTAGAACGACTTTAACTATCAGTTTTATTCCATTTGCTTCTATGACCTTGATTAATTGGAGTCGTATCGTTAGCCGCTTTATAAATGAACGTAGACTAGATTATCCCAAGGTTTAATTTGATATTATAGTCTGTATTACAGTGTTGCAAAAACTGCAATGTTAACTTAAACCGTGGAGTATTTTAGTCTACGTTTATTAAAAATACGGATTTCAGATTTCATCTATTATTATTGTTATTATATTATTGTTTAAACGATGACAAAACAATTGCTGTTATTCTAGATCTTATTTATTATTAAATCTAAGAGAAATAAAGAATGTTTTTTAAAAGTCCTTTTTTTTATGACCATAAATCTATACAATTGTGTGAAAAGTTGTTTTAGTTACACTATTTATAGCTCAAGAACGGCTAAAAATTGATTTTGCTGAAAATTGAAAAGAAGGTAGCTTATAACCAGGAGACGGATATATGATACTTTTAATCCCGTTCGACTAAGAGGAAACCAGGAAAATCTGCATTTTAATTTGCAAATTGAACTGATGGACCGAAGTTCGTCGGAAAAGCGAGTATTATGATATGATTTGTATTTTCCCCGTGTTGGTCCGGGCTCCTTTGTAGAATAGACCATCTGCCTTCCTTGCCAGGCAGCTCGTAAAAGGCGAGCAAAGGCTCACCGTCACTAACACCGTGA
>NJDD01003445.1:272539-288770 GCA_002245505.1 Calephelis nemesis
CCTTACCCTCCGAACCGGAACACGTCATGACGTTATGGCGGAAGGAATAGGTAAGGCGGTGGTACCAATCGCTGCGAAACTCTACTACCTAGTTAGATGTCACGGTGTTAGAGACGGCAAGCCTATGCTCGCCTTTTACGAGCTGCCTGGCACAGGAAGGCAGATGGTCTATTCCACAAAGGAGCCCGGACCAACACGGGGGACGTGACGTGTCTAAAATGTTCTATCTTTTTTACTTTTGTTTTATTTGAAAAAGACAGCATGCATCTAAAATAAGATTAGTTTGTGTACAGCAGAATCACCATCAATATTTGTCAAATATTTCATCAAATCAAAAGTAATATCTGTCATGGGTTATTTTGCACCGAATTCAAAAAAGACGAGGTTCTCTGTTCAACTGAATAAATAAATAAATAAATGTCCCTGGACATATCACACAAATTGAATCTAACCCCAAAGTAAGCAAATTATATGCTTGTGTTATGGGTGTTAGTCAACGATACTATTACATAGAAATACTTAAATAGATACCAGAATAAATTTAATAAACACCCAGACCCGGAAATGCAGACATCCAAATGTTCATCACACAAATGCCTGCCCCCGTCGGGAATCGAACCCGAGCCTCGCGGTTGGTTACTGCCTGCATGAGCCCGAGCCTGGCTACATCAGCCAGGCGAGTACTCCAGCCACTCGACCAACGAGGCGGTCAACTGAACGTTATCTTTGTATTTTTGACACACGGTTTTCACAATGCCGTCACGATTGTCATGTCTTTTCGAAAGATAGATTATGATTCTGAGGTGATCCCATATAAATTTCATTAGCACCATGGTCGGGATTGTAGTTTTGGAGTTATATTTAATAACTTAAGACAAAAGGTTCCAGGTTCAAATCCTGTCTGGGAATTTTTTTTTTCTTTAATATTTACATAAATATGTTTAAGAACGCTCACAGTTTTGTCTATTTTGATGACATCGTTATTAATGTATTATTGCGTCCGTATTTATTACAATCAATCCATCTGTATGCAGGCCTTCCAATCCTAAAAAATAGGTAGTTAGGAACAAGTGTCTAGAAGTAAGAGGAAAGCATGAGTCAAATGGGTACTGACTCACTCACTGGTAGTAGTGCTGTACAGGAACTTACACGGGCAGGGATCCATCTAAGTAATCCGGCCGCCATAATGAATCTGCCTAGTCTGCCTGTCTCTTTACACCAGAAAAGCCTTATCTTATAAATAAGAACTGATTAAAAATTAATTTCAGAATATGAGCTCATTCCAATTGGGAAAGGCAAACATTTGCTTCGCGTTGGTGACTATACTTTCTCCAACAACAACAAGACTCTGATGGGAAGAACTGTCTGGTATTGCTCGAAGAGGATAGGCAAGAAGTGTAAAGCTTCAGTGAAGATGCTGGATCATGTGATAATAGCCATGTATGATGAACATACTCATTAGGGGAGATACGTCATGACGTGTTCCGGTTTGGAAGGTAAGGTAGCCAGTAAACTTACTTTTGCTCGAGGCCTAACATCCCGACCTCAGGTTGACAATGAACCATTACCACCTTTAGTGTCTTAAGGCGGCGTGAATTTCTTATCATCTGGAAATCCGTCTGCTTGTTTGCCTTCCAATATCATAAAAAAATATAGGAAAAACAAATTATTGCAAAAGTTAAAACTTTTGAAACAAACGTCAATAACGTCAGAGACACTTTCTTATTTTTTTTTTAAATGTGCCTACATCCACGGCGAAGAAAGCAGCATTCAATAGTAAACCCTAGCCGTCTTTAAACGCGGAGTAAAATACGCCAAAGTTCAACCTGGTATTATAGTCTTTATTACAATATGATACAGACTATAATGTCAACTTAACTTTACTCCTACCTTAGTCCATGTTTATTAATAGGATGGTAGTGGTTTTAAGGCCCCATACTCAGTCAGCCAGAAGAGCCAATCACCGCGCTCCCCCGTTCCATGATTACTATGAACAATGGCGCTCTAAAGTAAACGTCTTAAGCGACAAATCACTATTTTTGACACTATAAAAGTAATTTGAAAAAAAGTATAAAAACTGAAACACTTATGTTTAAGGTATAGTACTTATCTATGTTTATGTTAAATCGTCTCTGTGGTCTAGCGGTCCGGGTGTTGGACTTGACTGCATGAGGTCCCGGGTTCGAATCCCGGGTCGGCCAACAAAAAAAATTGGATTTTTCCAATTTTCTAATTACAAAATGTTGGTCGGGATTGGAAATGTGCCCGGTTAGCGATAGGCATGCCACCTATCACATTGTGGGACTTAGTGTCTTCAGCTAGTCGTGGGTGCCTTGGTTGTACCTCTGCCTACCTCTTCGGGGATATGGGCGTGAAGATACATTTTTTTTTATGTTAAATCTGGTGTCGATATTTTAACAATTGAAGTAGACAGAAAGCAAAAGCTTTCAAAAAAGGGTTAACTTTTTGATTTTTTCTATCAAGCAAAGTGAAATGAATCGTGTTTTGGAAACACTAGTCTAGTAAAGCATATTCATGTTAATCTTGTGTATTTTTGTCAGCAAGATCCATGATTGCTTTGTATTAAAAAAAACGAAAAAAACAGTAAACTGCTGACGTATTTTAGCGTATATGGCCCCTTAAGCAATGCCTTACGTGTATACATATAATAATAAATGTAAATTTTTGGTAATTAATAGTAAAAAAAACGTATCGATTAAATCTAACCCAGATTAAGCAAACGATATGCATTTGTTATTGATGTTAGTTGATTTTAATGCATAGAAATATTGAAATAAACAAGAAAACACCCAGACCCGATAATAAAGACATCAAAGTGTTCATCATATCTACTGTCGAACCCGATCCTTGCCGTTGGTCGGTGGAGTTAGGCGTGTACGCTAACTCTACAGTACAGCTTTAAGTTTTTCTAAAAAGGAACAAATCGCAAATGTAAGGTGAAGGATAGGTTTCTCTGATATGGCTCTTTAGTTCATTTCACAGAATTCAAAAGAAATATCCTCACGCCCGTATTCTCCATGAAGTGGGCAGAGGTCGCCAATAGGGTACATATCCAATTCCGGGAAACGTTGTTGTATTAAAAAAAGTTAAAAAAACACATGTTGCTTGCCTCGGGTTGACACTGGACTTTACGAAGCCAGGAATTTTAAGCTGTATAATATTAATGTACTTAATTATGGTATAATGGATATTATTTTTTACTCCTTACGTTTTGTTTAGTTTCATATGATTTTTAATGATCTCTTATTCATAAGATTACAGTAACATTTGTAATAAAATGTTTTTAACAGATTTATTTGTGTTTGAAAAACCCCGTTTGCAATATCAAAAAGAAAATGAACCTCGAAGGCCATATATGAATGCATTTTATTGCTATGTTTGTGGTATTCACCTAAGTAATAATTATTTCCCCGTCTTGGTCCGGGATTCTTTGCAGAATAGACCATCTGCCTTCCTGCCAGGCAGCTCGTGAAAGACGAGCATAGACTTACCGTCACTAACACCGTGACATTCCACTAGGTGGTAGAGTTTAGCAGCGACTTAGTTCAGAGGGTACGGTAGCCGGTAAACTTACTTTTGCTCGGGCCCTACCATCTCGGCCTCAGGTTGGCAACGCACCATTACCACCTTTAGTGATTTTCCTGCCATCAGGAAATCCGTCTGCTTGTTTACCTTCCGTTATCATAAAAAAAATCTAAACGATTGCACCGATTTCGTTGAAATTGTATACGTGTATTTCTATGAGTTGGCCATATGTTTTCAATAGAGGTGCTAACCACCTCAGATTTACATTTCAGATTTACATTTAGGATTACATTTTACATTACATTTCAGATTACATTTTAGATTACATTTTAGATTACATTTCAGATTACATTTCAGATTATGAACTCATCCCCGTTTCCACAGGAAAACCATTACTCCGTGTTGGTACTTACACATTCTCCAACTATAACAAAGGTCTTAATCTTATGGGAAGAACTGTATGGTATTGCTCGAAGAGGAAAGGTAGAAAATGTAAGGCATCAGTGAAGATGCTTGATGGTACGGTAATAGCTGTGCTTGGAAATCATACTCATTAGGAAAATTAAGGTATTTTTAAGAGTCGTAACTTCCAGAGGCCAAATACGCCAAAAATTAAACTGTAAAATGTTCTTTGATAATCTCAAATGGTCATTCTAAGTCATTATTATTATTAACTTTTATTTCGTGATATGTCTTGTGTCAGTTTTTTCGCCAAATAAATTTTTATATTTATTTCTTTTACAATTAAAAGCAAGAAAAATCTATGCCATGTTAAAAATACTTTACTTTCGCATGTTTCAATAAATACTTAAAAAGAAGTATCTTCACGCCCATATCCCCGAAGAGGTAGGCAGAGGCACAACCAGGGCACCCACGACTAGCCGAAGACACTAAGTCCCACAATGTGATAGGTTGCAAGCCTATCGCCAACCGGGCACATTTCCAATCCCGACCAACATTTTTTTTTATTAGAAAATTTTTGTTGGCCGACCCGGGACTCGAACCCGGGACCTCATGCAGTCAAGTCCAACACCCGGACCGCTAGACCACAGAGGCGACTTTATGGTATGATTTATATTTGATGTGTAAGCTTTAATAATATTATCAGGCTCAATTGTTACCAAAGCCAGTTTATTTGTGTTTTCACCTTTTATGCAAACTAGTGGTCGCCCATTGGTCGAAGTTCGACCATAATAAATTTTTTATACTACGAATTTTCAGGTTTTTCTACTGGTTGTTGCGCTTCTTCTGATTTGAAATTATCATCAACTTCTTTAGATAATACTTTTACTTTGTCTGTTACTATGTTTTTTTTCACTTCAACAGTATTTATAGTTATAATATTTGTAAATGTACATAAAATATTTTAAGGAAGAAGTCTTTAAATTTATGACTTAATTTATTTTGTAATAAATGACTTGTTTACTTTGAATTCGTCATTTAGAATACATCATTTCTGTATCTTTATTTTTACCTTTTGCTTTTTATTATCGTACTAGCTATTTACCCCCGACTTTTGTCATCGTGGTATCATACTTCTTCGGTTTGGTAGGCTTGATATTATCTCCATATAAAGTTTCATCCTCTATTTTAGTTCTTCGGGAGTCGATTATTTAATAAATATTAACCATGTTCGAACTCCTCCTATCTTTGACTATACGCATATCAAATTTCACCAACATGGACTTAACAGCTAAGCCGTGTAAGCATAACAGTAACAGTTCTTGAAAAACCGCAGCTCGTTTAAGGTTGAAAGTTCAAATCTAGTAAATAGTTTTTTAAGTGAAAACTTCTTTAACGCCGTTGCGCACTTTTTTTGGAATAGGCAACAACTTCGAAACTAGCGTCAGGACACGTGACCTAAACGAAAATTCGTAAGACGGCGCAGGGCGCTTGCGCGAATGTTCGTGTTGTCATGTTTGTGTACAAAAGCGCAATAAATGAATATTGTATTGTACCACATAAACAATACCTAGTACTTTGATACTGATAATTAAAGCAATTCATGCAAAATTATTCCCTAACCATTCCAAAATATCAAAAATGCACAACGTTAATATTCAAGATTTCTTACTGCCAGCACTCCCGGAGTACAACCCGTGGTTTTTTATGTTGGATTATTTTTATGTAATTGATAAGTGATATTATGCAAATTTCTTAGTATATGTATATTTTAAGATCAACCCAAATATAAATAACATTAATGATAATATGATTAAGTATTAAGGTTTAGGTTTTATTTTGATAATAATGCTTATTAATATTTGTATTTTAGCTTATGAATTGATACCTATAGGTAAAGAAAACTTTTTACTACGCATCGGAAATAATACCTTCTCAAGCAACTATCAAGGACTTACCGGAAGAAGTGTGTGGTACTGTTCGAAGAGGAAGAGGAGAAAATGTCGCGCATCTGTGAAGATGTTGGATAATGTTATTATAGGACAATTTGGAGAACATTCCCACGAATAATTAGTTAAATTTACTATTAGTAAAAATGTTTCAGGAAATACTTGCTATATGTATAGCTAATGATGATTTAAGCCAAACAAAATCACCCATTAAAACTCACCAAATATATACAATTATAATTAATACATGAATAAATTTATTCTTAAGATTAAAATATATGATAAAGATGAAAATATATAAAAAGCTGTTCTTTAGCCGAGGACGTAGGCCGTTATATTTCATTTCATCAATTCATTAGGTACCTACAGATTACTTAAAGAGCTTGCCAAGATAATTTTGAAAATTCCGACGCTTTTATTACAACAGCATCATGTTTCGGATATTTTGTATCAAATTTTTCCTATGAAAAACGAACTCATATGAAATGAAACTTAATGAAAAATGGATAAAGTACTAGTATATATTTGCGGAATATGTGTGTAAAAAAGTTGTTACAAATTATTTAAGCATTCCAAAATATTATTCTACGATAATGTAGTATGCAAATATTTTAATATTTATAAAAAAATATTTAATTGAGTAAGTATATTTCAATATTAAAATTTTCCTTTTTTATTGTAATCACAATTTAAATTATTAATCACAAACAATTTTAAAATGTAAATGTAGTTAATTACGTACCGTAAACGGTTTCAATGTTAACCTTTTTTTATATTTACCTTATGTTGCCAACCTTAAATTCTAGTCATATTTTTAAATTGTAATATTAATATTTCTGTAACACGAGTATGTGTTAAATTCCTTTATTTATATATTTGTGATGCAATCTAAATACATTGTTACATAATATAATCTTTGTACATGATATTGTCACTATTCTACTATGTACCCGCTTCTATGAAGTTACCACATCTTGTACTATCAGCTACAAAAGTTAATCTTTAAAAATAGCAAATGTTTGTTAAAGTTTTTTTGGATATCTACTTGTATAGATACTGTATAAATTTAAATAAAAGAAGTCCAAAATAAATAAATCATATTATATAACCATCTATTTTAGTGTTATTTCATTTGTGTATACAAATTGTAAGTAAAAAAATAGCTTTACCTGTATTTGTCTATTAAAATTAAAATGTGTATTATAATAAAGTTATAATATAGTACGACCTCCCACCTGGTGGACTGATGGTCTGGTCAAAGTCACTGGACATAAGCGGCTCGTAACCGTGACTTGTGGCGCTCTTTTGAGGAAGCCTATGACTGGCAGTGGACTTCCTCTGGCTGATGACGATGATGATAATGAAGTTATTCTTTTATGACGTATAACACCCCTACGTATATGTAGGGAATGGCGTCAGTTACATGAAATGTTGGGTTTGATTCAATATGTGCTTTTTTTTCGAAAATGTCTTTTTTATTTTCTAATGAAAATAACATATTATACGGAATTGGATGTGTTTCCGGTTTGTAACCTTCTACATTATGGACATTGAGTGATGCGATAACCGCTAAATGAGGATTCATTTTTGTATTATACAGATTGTCTATTTCCAAACTGGCTATCATAGCGTTCTGCAAGTTTAGTAATTTTTTTAAGTTCATTTGTCTCTTTCCGGGGCCGGTCTTTAGGTTGCTGCCACGTTTTCCATATTAACAAATTCTTTTTCTTGTTATTTATTTTCAATTCCTTTCTTAAATTTCATTTATTATAGTCAATAGTCGTTATAAAAATATGTAATATCAGGGTCTTGATCTCCTTACTCAAACTCATTTTATGAGATTTGGCGCCAACGAGGAAATACACGATACACTAATTTATAAATATTTCACTTGTGCATTTTGTTGTACAAAATGAAACTTATTGCCACCTAAATTAAACAATTTTACTCATAATTTACACGAAGCTAAATAATTACGAAAAACCTACAAACATCTTCTATCACAATGGCGCCCAAACTCTCTTCTTAAATATAAGTTTTGACAGTCAAAATTATTATTATTCTGATTGACAGTCAAAATAAAAATTTAAATAAAATAAAAAAAATAATAAAATAAAAATTATGTATACATTTTTTATATTTATGATTACTAATTATTAACACTTTTATTATAGTGTACGAGTTAATACCAATAAGCAAGGATAAGTACCTACTCCGCATTGGCAAAAACACTTTCTCAAGTAATTACAGAGGATTTAGTGGCAGAAGCGTGTGGTACTGCTCAAAAAGGAAGAGGAGACGTTGTCGGGCATCCGTCAAAATGCTTAATCGGACAATTATAGCTCAACTTGGTGAACATACACATGATTAGTTAATTTTTGTCTCTCATCATCGGTTCAGTCGTTGGACTTGACTGCATGAGGTCCCGGGTTCGAATCCCGGGTCTGGCAACAAAAAGAAAATTGGGTTTTTCCAACTTTCTATTAAAAAAAAATTGCTCGGGATTGGATATGTGCCCGGTTGGCGAAGGCTTGCCTTCTATTACATTGTGGGACTAAATGTCTTCGGCTAATCGTGCGTGCCCTGGTTGTGCTTCTGCCTACTTCTTCGGGGATGTGGGCGTGAAGATCGTTTTTTTATATGTAAATATTTTAAATAATTTGGAAGAGTCAGCGTAGACAGGATTTGAACCAGTTCTCTTGATTACGCTGACGATGATTTACCGACTGATACAAGTACATCGACAGCTATGGACGATGATCAAAATACTTTAGACTACTATTAGAAGAGGTTTAAAAATGTTATCGCCTCTGTGGTCGAGCGGTCCGGGTGTTGGACTTGACTGCATGAGGTCTCGGGTTCAAATCCCGGGTCGGCCAACAAAAAGAAAAAGTTGAATTTTCCAACCTTCTATTTAATAAAAAATGTTGGTCGGGATTGGAAACGTGCCCGGTTGGCGATAGGCTTGCAACCTATCACATTATGGGACTTAGTATCTTCGGCTAGTCGTAGGTGCCCTGGTTGTGCCTCTGCCTATCTCTTCGGGGATATGGGCGTAAAGATACTTTTTTTCTTTTCTTTTTTAAAATGTTTATGAGGGTAAAAAGGGAGTACCGTAATTGGCGGAGCATCATCAGGGTGCAACCAAAGCCAGGGGCTAAATTTACGTCGTGGAGACCCCCTAGACATAGTCTTAAAAATTTGGGATTTATCTCCAAGTATAGAAAATGTGCTAAACTTAAACTATTAGATAAAATGTTCTTATACAATTGTAATTAGGTATTATATCTATCTCTATGTTCACATATAAAAGGCATTGCAACTAATTTATCTCTTTCTTATTACATTCTATAGAACAGGATAAAAATATACTTTATTTTTTGTTTCGCTCTACTGTATCTTATTTGAAAAAGACAAAATGTATATTATAGTAAATGTGCAGTTATATTACTAGTCATTAGCTAAGTAAGATAAGTAGGTATGAATATGATAAATTACTTAAATTATTGTAATGTTAATTATACCGCATAAAGTGTTGTTTGTAGCTAAATATGTATATCTAATATATATGTAGTAAAATATATTTATAATCATATTTTCTTTTTTTATAGTTTATAAAGGCAAACATTTAGATAGATTACAGGTGATTCTTCCTGTGTTGGTCCGGGCTCATTTAACAGCATAGGCCAGAGTATAGGCTTACCGTTACTAACACCGTGACATCTGATTAGGGGGTAAAGTCTCGCAGCGACTCGCCAGGATAATGTCAGTGCTTGCCGTTGACGTATTGGTGCTTTGATTTATGCTTTGTAAATCTTTTAACAAACATTTATTGTATTTATATACTTCCTGCATACTAAATGAGGTAACGTCTCTAATTTTTTTTATGAAATAAAATGGGGATTTTAAAGACGATAACTCGATCTAGATAGATTACGTTTTTAGAAAACGTCGCTTTATAGAAAATTTATTCAAGAAATTTATTCAATTTCAATCATTCAGGGACTGATTGCTTTTGCAAATAAAAGATATTCACTATTACTGGACTTTTAACGATAGTATTGTATTCTCTACAAACCTCGTAATCCTTATAGCGTGAAGATATAAAATTGTACTTTTGTATTAAAATTGCACATCTTACAGATCCCATATTAATACCTACTAAAAACGGAAATTACCTTTTGAAGTTCGGCAACGATACGTATTGGACGAATTGGGGAAGGAAGTCGGTGTTGCGAAGTTGGTACTGCTCTAAAAGAAGTACCTCCCAGTGCAAGGTCATGGTGAAGACAATACACCAGAAGCTAGTGGAAATACGAGGACAACATTCCCATGATTGAAAAGAAGAAAGACGAAAATATTTTATGGGTACTTATTTTGCGCAGAAAGTCACAACGTGGAAACGAAAGACTGTTTTAAAGAAGCTACTTTAAGTTGACAACGCACCAATAAAGTGTTTAATGTCTCCAGGCGATATGTGTTTCACCATCAGGAAATCTGCTTAATGTGTTCCTGTCCAGATCGTACGTAGTTCTTTCTGGTCAGTTTGAGTTTTCTTTTTTACATTACAACCATTTAAATTAAAGGTAAATTTGTCTGAGAATTTACATTACATACATATCTGAATGTATTTCTGTACGTTTTTTTTTTATTGTAAGTAAGCTGAAAAAAATTAAAAGAAAAAATAAAAGTGGTGTTAAAATAAACTACGATTCGCGGTTTTGATTTCTTTATAAAGATTCTTTTCATGGAATGAAGTAAATTTCTTCCTTGCCTCCAATCTTACATGTCTCATTTAGTAGAAGTTGAAGTTCTATTACATTTATAAACATTTAATCTTTTCGCTATAACATTTACCTATACACATAGGCTACATAAAATTGTAAATAAGCTGTGTCTATTTGCTAAAATTAACTCTTATCTTCTTCCTGGTTGTTTAAACCTCATTGCCTTATTCTTATATACTAAAACATTAACCGAAAATACTTGGTATACTCATTCCACTCACCAGAAACAAAAGGTTTACGTCTCCTATTGTTAGTGGCATTGCTAACTAAAATGTAATAATTGTGTAATAGTGCTATAATTGCTGTAAACAATTCGTCTTTCAAACCCAGTTTCCAGCAGGGCAAAAATGTGCCCATAGAGAAAATTTTGTTGACTCTGTTCTTGAGTATTAGTTTTCATGTGTCTACTTATTGATAACAAACTCTTCTTGGACGGGAGTTTTGGCGCCATCGAGAGAAAAAATGATCGAAGTTTTTTCATAATTATTAAATTTCGTGTTGATATTGAGTGAAATTAGTCAATTTTGATGGCATTTTGTACAATTTTGTTCAGTAAAAGTGCACAAAAGAAATAATCATGAAGAAATTAGCGTATCATGTATTTCCTCGTTGCCGCCAAATCTCCTTACATGAGCTTGTGTAATGAGGCCGCCGCTTTACCCAAGAGTCTCACATGACTTACTGACGACTTATGACTGATGACTAATTATAATTAATCAAAATTGATATAAAATTTAATGCAAATTTCTACTTGACGAATGGCAATATACTAACGTGAAGGCCAAAACTTAAAGAAAGAAAGAAATATAACAAACTAACATTTCGGAAACCAAATAACGTGATTAGATGGTAGCAAATGGCGCTAATGATAAAGCATCGAAAAATATGTCTAAAAAAAGAGGTTGTCTGTAAAGTCAGTTTACTGACGATAGTTGAACGTGACAAAGTCATAAGAACAGAGGCCGATTGTGCCTCTTTGTCGCTCGTTTCGCGCTCTCGCTTGCACTTCCAGCCTTAAATAGAACGCCTCAGAGCGAGGTAACTTCGCATGAGTCATGTTTTTTGGTTCTTGCAGCCGGTTCTAGCGAATTATAAGACGTTGTTGATAATTTCACTCAATTTTCGTGGTTTTTCATATAGTTATGTTTAGTTAAAGTGCTCAAGTGAAATAATCATGAAGAAATTAGTGTATCGTGTATTTTGTTCCCGCCAAATCTTACTAAATTAAATGTACCTGAGTAAGAAGTCCACCGCTTTACTCAAGACCCTGAATGCTGATATAACTTTATTTGACTACTAACATAGCTAATTTAGTAATTTAAACACGATTTTGTTAAATGAGTTCAGAACTACTATTTAAATTATGCGCTTCGGCTTTACAATTTTGACTCTTTTTACTCTTTATACTTTTATTGCTAACCTAATCTAACCTAACCTACCTAATACCTAACCTAAATTTAGACCTAGACCTAATCTAGATTTAAGCGAAATGATTGATTATATAATAACAACTCTATGTATAGATATCTTTTAAATACATTCGGATTTCCGAAACTTGACAAATGTAGCCGATACGTATAATTTAAATAGTACTACCGTAACTTGATGCAAATTTTGGCTCAAATAATGGCAAACGCTAACGTCTGTGGCAGTGCCAAAAGCTAAAAAAAATGTATAAATATTTATTTTAATTTATGTGATTTAACATCGATATTATTTTTACAGCAGTGTTCATTCCTTCAGGGAGGGGCAGTTTCAAATTGCTATTCCAAGGACATTCCTTTTGGTGTGGAAGCAGGATTTCCAAACACAATATTTGTCGATGGTACTGTTCAAAGAAAAAGAGTAGAAATTGTGCAGCTTCTGTGCAGACTTTCGACCAGGGTATTATATCTGTCCGAGCGACACATAATCATGATTAAGTCCATGTTCATTTTTAAGCTATTCATTTATTGAACAATTAGTTTGAAGAACAATGAAACTAACCAACGTCACTGACACTTTATTCCCCTTAATTATAAAAGTTACGCGCCCGTTCATCTAGCGTGTAACTTAATATTTTGTTAGAAAAAGTGAAGTTATACACCAGATCAACGGGTGTGTAAGTTTTGTTAATAAGCAAATATGAAAAGTAAGAAAATATGTTGGTGACATTATGCCACACTAAGTGCAGATGTAAAGCCTTATTACATACTTCTAATCTGTATCTGGCGTTTTATTTTATACTTATACAAAGCTAAAGCAATTGAAATAGAGACGGAACTTATGGAGCGATTTTTAATCGCGCCAGCGGCGGTCGCGGTTCTGCGATTCATTTCAAAACTCACGAGACGGGTAATTTTTGCGCTTCCGCTGCCGCTGCGGTTGAAATTATGGCCCGCAAACTTGTCAGTTGATTATCGCGCGGCCGGCGGTTGTAGTTAAACAATCAGTACAAATAGTATAAAATGGTCGCCCGCCAAGCGACCATAGAGCGCGCGGTCGCAACCCACCGAGGCGGCGCGGGCGGTAGGAGGTCGCCGCCCGCACGATTAACGGGCAGAAGACCGCTCGTGGGAACCGCAAACAACCGCAGAGGCTGCGGGTGAAAATCGCGTCGTGAAATGTGATCTTACTTTTTGCATATAAATCGACATTCTACGGAATCTGCGGGCCCGCAACCGCCGCGGGCACGGGTGAAAACTGCGCCATGAGTTCTTAGTCTTAAGTGGAAATATTTATTTTTGCTTTAAATTTTTGAAGAGGCATGAAACTGTATGAAACAAAACTCCTTTTGGCTGTGGAAATAAATGCTAACATTAAAAAAAAAGACGAAGAGCTGATTTATTTAAAACTAGTTGTTTATCTGTGACTTTTTAGAATACATTTTCATACAAACTTTTAACTGGTTAAGTACTTTAAGGTTGAAATTTAAAAAAATTGCAGTCTCTGTTTGAAATCGCTGCTTTACCTATAAGCATATAAATTACCAATAAAATCGATTCAGCTATTAGTCGTGAATCATAACAGACAGATATATTTTCGCATTTATAATTTTACTAGCTGACCCGGCAGACGTTGTTCTGCTACATTTTTTTAATGTGATTTTAGTTACACATATTAAAATTCTGGTGAGTCACCTTGTCACTTAGGGGTGTGAAAAATAGACGTTGGCTGATTCTCAGACCTACTCAATATGCTCACAAAATTCTATGAGAATCGGTCAAGCCCTTTCGGAGGAGTACGGGAACGAACATTGTGACACGAGAATTTTATACTTAAGATAATTATGTCAGATATATAAATATTTGACCGCTGTATAGTGAAATTTAATGAAATAAAATTATCCGCTTACTGTTTATTCACTTTTGGCAAAATGAAATATTTAATATGTACATAATGTAACTTATCAAATGTCCTACCATAAAAAAGGGCCCAGAATTTAAAAAAAGATAAATTTGTATTTTAATAATTCGCTTGCTTTTCAGCAATATTCCTTCCATCAGGTAAAGGCAGCTTTAAGTTACTATACGAAGGACATACATTTTGGTGTGGATGGAAAGGCAGTATGAATACAAACATTAGTCTCTGGTACTGTTCGAAGAAAAAAAGCAAGAAATGTACAGCGTCAGTAAAAACTGTAGGAGTGGAAGTTTTGGCGGCAAATCCTTTGCATAATCATTACTAATTGTGAAAAAATGGAAATAGACAATATTTACTATTGTTAGGGCCATAACTCTCCGGGACGCCATGGCGACGTAGCCAGCGACGTTACCATGGCTAGGTCTAACGTTCCTGCGTCGCCAAAGCGTCGCCAAAGCGTCGCCATTCGGTCGCTAATTGCGTTAGCCGTCATACATCTCAATACGAACTAGTTGGCGATAGTGCGTTATGGCCCTTAGGCTGAAAAACATATTGAACGTGGAAGTGAAAGAAGAGATATAATTTTTAAATTTCCCTTCGGTTTTGTTTAATTTTTTTGACAGTATTTTTAGTTAAGAGGTTTTTTAAAATTAAAGTATGAGTTTTCATCTTTCCTATACATAGTTTGTGTTATAATGAAAAAGACTTACATGTGTGAAGATAGGTAAATAATTAACAGAAGAATGTTTTGTAATAAATAAGCAACTTTTTTACATAAACGAGTATGATACTAAGTCAAAATGCAATAAAATATAGGAAATTAACTTTAAACTTCTTTTATTTACTTAAACCTGAAATCAGAGTTGGGCGTAATCAACTGCTTTTGTAATGAATTGAAAGTTATCATGATTACATCAATCATAATTTAATTTAATCTGGATTGCTTTTATTCATGATTTCATTTGTAATCGTTAGTTTTGATTATAATAATCATTAATCTGATTATATTATGCAAAGACTTCATTAAACTTTTAATGATTATTTATAATAAATGCGGTTCGATACTAATGCCCGGTTCCTATAATCAACGAATCGTAATCCGTCAGCTAAACCATTCGTAGTTTTTTCAAAAGTAAAGGACCGTTACCAATATTTTCAAAAAATGTTTAGAATCAATAGTCGGAAACGAGCAACCGTTGCTAGTAATCTTACTAAGCGTAGAAAAAACCACTATCCGTAATCAAAACGACTTGTTTTTTGAATATAGAAACCGGGCATTAATCAGTCAATTGTATCACGTGTGTCTCTGATTTTCTAAAGATCTTGTGGTAGAATTTCGATGGCATGGAGTGTTTTTTTTATGATATTGGAAGGCAAACAAGCACACAGACCACATTAATAAAGGCTTTTATACAAACTTTCGCCCCTATTTCACCCTCTTAGAGAAAGAAGTTCCGAAATTCCGTCCTAAGTGAGTGTTTACTTAATAAGACGACCCTACTCATAAAATTTCATTGCTATAATTTTTATGCCCGGTTCGTGTATTCAAAAAACGAGTCCTTTTGATTACGGATGGTAGTATTTTGTACGCTAAGTAAGATTACTAACAACGGTTGCTCGTTTCCGACTATTGATTCTAAACATTTTTTGAAAATATTGGTAACGCTCCGTTACTTTTGAACAAACTACGAATGGTTTAGCTGACGGATTACGATTCGTTGATTATTGGAACCGGGCATTAGAGCTTTTGCCCGGCGATGATGAATTTGTCATGACATGTTATTTTTTAATTATAGATATTTTGTTTTTATAACATACAATAATTGAATTAACCACCTGTTTGGAAGTTGATTGAAAATATATTGACCGTCTCGTTGGTCGAGTGGCTAGCATACACACCTAACTACGCCGACCAACCTCGAGTCTCGGGTTCGATCCCCAACGGGGGCAGGCATTTGTGTAATAAACATTTAGATGTCTGCATTTCTGGGTCTGGGTGTTTATTAAATTTATTCTGGTATCTATTTAAATATTCCTATGTGTTAGTATCGTTGACTTACACCCATAACACAAGCATATAATTTGCTTACTTTGGGGTTAGATTCAATTCGTGAAAACTGTTGTCAGAAAATTTAAAAAAAATAATCTCAACCCTACGGGTATTAATAGTTTATGTATTTTTTTCAGCTGAGTTAATAATATCAT
>NJDD01003445.1:289721-310763 GCA_002245505.1 Calephelis nemesis
CACACGTCAGGCTAAATCTATATTTTTCTGGAGTATCATAGATAACACATAAAATAGATGACACATAGTGCTACCTATATAACCTTGCAATTAATATAATTCAATATTTTGTATAGACATATAAGATTTTATAATGTGATTTAGATAATTAAAAAACTTTTTGGAAATGTTTATTTAGGGCATGAATTCATATCTTATATTTTAATTAAAAAAAATAAAGGGCTAAATGGGAAGGAAAATGTAAAATGTACGTAATTTAAAATGTAAATGATAAGTATGCCTGTGCTCCTGAAGAGTTAGGCAAAGGTGCAATCAGTCTACCCACGATTAGCCGAAAGATATTAGAGACACAATCAGTCGTCACGGTGATCGCCAACCAGCCACTTATCTAATCCGGGAGGAACCCACCATTCACAATATTAGATATGAAAATATGTTACTTCGTCCGGGATAAATGCATTAATTTCTGGCCCGATTTTGATGTAGTTTTGCACACGGGTATGCTATGGTCCAGACACGGTAATATGTTACGTTATATTCCGACAACTCAAGTGTTTTCTACGGACAGCGTTGCCAACTTTTCATTTACAAAATGTAGGCAGAGGCACAACCAGGCATTTATGACTAAAGACCTAAGTCTAACTATGTGTAGGTGGCAAAAATACCTATCTACCTATCGGGCATATTCAATGCCGGGTAATTTGGTTCTCATTAGAAAATTTAAAAACATCCTATTTTTGGGTCCCGACCCGGGTTCTTATGAAGGTAAGTCCAACAACGGATCGCTAGATCACATAGGCGATATATAAATTTAGCTTTATTAAGTTCTAGCTCTCAGAGACCGAAATTGCTAGATTTGCCTAAAATGCTTAATTGGCAACACTGCCTATAACAGAACAAAGTGAGCTCAATACACGAGTAACGCAGGGATAAAAGCCAATAAAAGTGTAAAATCTAATTTATGAGAAAAATGTAGAAGATATAAGAAAAAAAGTTTTAACAAGTGTACATTTAGACGAAAAAATAGGACATTAATAATTTGTTTTTTTAAACATGGAACAAAACGACACTGAAATTTATATTTAAATTTCTTAATTAAGGGTATTTTTTTAAGTTTCGTAACTTGTCACAAATATATAATTAAGTGTTATATGTTATGTTAAATATTAAAATATTTGAATATAAAAAAGTTCTGTTAATTATATGGTACCTACCTTTAACAGGAGATACATACGTTTAAAAGTTGCTAGATTTGTCTTTACCCCAAAAAGTTGATAGAAGTAGCTGATTAGAAGTGCTCATTATCTAGGTAGTGAATAAATTAAAAAGAATTTTCGTTAAAGCAGCCACGACTAGCCGAACACACTAAGCCCTACAATGTGGTGATACATATTTGCAAACCTATCGCCACGTAAGTAACGCCAACGTAGATCATTTGTTAGGCGATTGAACAGAACACATTTTTTTTGTGAACCCGGGAAATTATAAAGTCAAGTCCAACACCAGACTACTAGACTTCAGAGAATCGGTCGTGAGTCCTTTTACCATGTTGTTATTTAGATCTGCGTAGCCCAATGGACAAACGCAAAAAAATGGCTATTTGTAAAAAAGCTGGTTAAAATTCCTTACAAAAAGTAAATAAGATCAAGTACAAGCATTATCTTGTTTTTGAAGTAATATTTCTGTATGGATGTATGAGAGAAATTTGTAACGCTCCACGAAAAACGATAATATGTTTTCGCCGGATTTCATTCTGAGTTCTTCGTTATTTATGTTTCGTCGATGGTATATCTTCTCGGAGTTTTTTTTATGTTATAGGAAGGCAAACAAGCAGACGGTTCCTGATGGTAAGAAATTCACGCCGCCTAGAGACACCAAAGATGGTAATGGTGCGTTGCCAACATGAGGTCAGGATGTTAGGCTTCGAGCATAAGTAAGTTTACCTGCTACCTTACCCTCCGAATCGGAACACGTCATGACGTAATGGCGGCAGGAATAGGTAAAGCGGTGGTACCAGTCCAAGCGACTCGCTGCGAAACTCTACCACCTAGTCAGATGTCACGGTGTTAGTGATGGTAAGCCTATGCTCGCCTTTTACGAGCTGCCTGGCAAGAAAGGCAGATGGTCTATTCTGCAAAGGAGCCCGGACCATCACGGGGAGAAACTTCTTTTCTCTTGTACTCCACGTAAAATGATAACTTTTTAGAAGTTTCACTTCTTACGACACACACACACACTCACTCTTTTTTTATAAGTTGCTGATTCAAGAAGAGTTGGTTTTTTCTACTTTTCTTTCTTTTCTATTTTTTTCACAGATAAATATTTACTAAGTTTTAGTGTTAATCATTTTATTCTAGTTTCTCTTGAGTAATGGCGGAACATGGATAAAGTTACAAAACATTGAATTTATTTTAACCTATTTGGGTACAAACTTAAAAAAGTAATAAAACACTAAACTTCAATTAAACCACTAAGTAATAGATCATAGTTAAATTTAATTTTAGACTAAACTTTTAGTTGTAATTAGTTGTTATAGAATCTTCTGCTAAGCGGTTATTTAAAAATAGTTTTGTGTTTTAGCGATCATCTTCGAAAAGGCTAACGGGAAGATGCAAATGATCTACAAAAACTATAAGTTCTACAAACAACAGGAAGGCATTAACAGAATCCGATGGAGGTGTACCAGGCGAGGGTGCAAAGCTTTTTACTACGTCACTGATAGTATCATGAGAAGGGCACAGGAGTACCATAACCATGAGAGCTACTGTTGAAAGATCGATATATATATTATAGCATAATTACAACATAAAGTAGACATACTTTTGCTATTTATTATTTTATGTTGGTATATAACGAGTAACCAGTGAGCTTTTGAGTTAGCTTTTGTTAAATAGTTGTCAGGAGTGGGTTATAATGATACAGCTCTTTTTTTACTCTTTGAACATTTTTTTTAGCTTATTCTGTGCAATGAATACACAAAAAAACTTTGATAGTGATATACTCTAGTCATAAAAAAAGAATTTTGATGTAATTTTAATATAGTTCTTTAAACAGGTTTGAGTCGCATTTAATTCAATTTACATTTAACCGAATTTGAAAAATAAGGAGGTTAAGTGTTCGACTCCTTTATTTTTTTATGTATGTTAATAGTTTTTTTTAATGATCGTACTTTCAAGGCGACTATTACTATATCGTCTGGATCTAAAAATGGGTTCCAAGGAAAATTATCCTTTTTTGTACATTTTTTTTTTCATTATAACCGATGTCGGCATTTTTGCAGTTACTGTACTGAAATTATATCATTAACATATTTTCAAGATTTTGTTATTATAAATTATTTTTTTTTGAAAAAATACGCAACACAAAATCTTAAACGAAAAATTATTCCACTTTTTAAACTAAAGAACACCAAACAAAAAGAATTTATCTGAATTAATAAATAAACATGTTGGTCAAGAGAACCTTAAAAAATATTACAACTGTCAGACCTACTCCCGCTGCCGTAACTTCAGTGCTAGTGACTGTGGTTTAACGTTATCAGGGTAGTTAGTAAAATTAGGTAGGCTTAAAATTTGTATGTGTTTGCCTTCCATCTTAAAAAAAAGTACGTATTTTTAAAATACTGAAAACAAATTAGAATAACATCTAAGTATAAGTTAAGAAAAGCTATATTGTATAAAGGAGCATTACTATAGTGATAATGTTTATTGTAAAATAGAAAAACTAATTGATTTACAATTGCATTCTCGCAAAATCTCGACAGGGTCGGATTTAGAAGCCTGGAGGTCACGGAGCAGCAAAGGAGAGGAACCAGGCTCCAATTTTTTTTCCAAATGAACATTTTTTTTCAGTCGAGTTTTCTATTAAATTTTTAAGAACTTCGTAAACTTGTGTATAACAAAGTATGGTAGGGTAAAACGATAAAAAAATATGAAAGAAGAAATTTATACTATTTATTTATTCTAGTCGGTATCTGATAACTTTTAAAAAAAATCTAGCTTGGAGACGAAGGGGCTTTCGCCCCGGTTGCCGTCCTATAAATCCGGCCCTATTATGTCACTGAAAATGTGTTAGAATTGACCAACAATCGAAATGTATTTGTAAATTAATCAGCACAATAAGTTTCTAGGAAACAGAGTTTATGATCTGTAGATTAAGTATAATTGTATATTTTTTAATTCATTTGATTTTATATTTTTGAGTCACCATAAATCGCCTCTGGGGTCAAGCGGTATGAAGTTGGTCTTGACGTCTCCGGTTGTTGAGGTCTCAGGTTCAGTCCCCGGGCGTTAAGAAAAGGAAATGAGTTTTTTAAAATTTTCTATTAAAACAATTTTACTCGGGATTGGATATGCGCCGGCTGAGCTAGTTAGTAATAGCGGCTAGTCGTGAGTACCCTGATTTTTATATCTACATACCTCCTATGGGCGTGACAATATTATTTATCTGTTTTTTGGTAAGCCAAATATTTATTGGGTCAAAGTTTAGGATGCCCAGTCATGAATGGTCGTTTTATATGTCAGTCTGCATGTCACAACCATTTTATGCCAAAACTGTTGGAACTACACAGTTCAAAGTTGGTAGGTTGGGTAGGTTGGTAGTTGTTAGTATTTCGCGATGTTTATGTTTTTTACAAACAAAAATTTAGATGGGCTCTTACCGTACAGACAGAAACTTTCGAATTTTATAATTAGGTATTTTGAATTGTTATTGATGTTTTTAAAACTATTTTTCTCAACGTCAATCGTTTGATTGACACTTTCAAAGAAGTAAAAATATATCCCCCTCTAACTTCTTCTATAGTGGAAAATCAAAAAAATCTGCCTGTAGATCTCAATAAAAATTTTTACCAAAAATTATTTAAATTGTTACTTTTTTTATTTAAAACAAGATTTTTAGTTTTGTGTTAAAAAAATTTAAAAACGAAAACTTTGTTATTGTACATTATGAAAAAAACTATTTTTTGCTGGTGATAAATTATATTATTTTTTGTAACATCCTGTTTAGGCTGAGCGCACATCGAAGTCACGACAATCTTAAGACTGTTCTGTCGTTGATGTCTGCGCCAGTTTAAATACAAACATTTTTGTGAGCATAACACAATTTTGTGAGACGTTTTGATCAAAAGGTGTCAAAAAAAGTGTGTCTGCGTAAGTTTGTAAAGCAATACGCCTGTCTTAAAACTGTCGTGACTACAGTATGCGCTAAGCCTTAGACTGGCCGTTTTCGAAAGTTGCAGGTACGCAGAAACTTCTGTTACGTAGTTTAAAAAAAACGTAGTTTTAATTATAATTTTTATTCAAAACTAGCTGTGTACCCGCAATTCGTCAATGTAGAATAGAATTTTATACAAGCTTTTATACACCAATATATTCGAATGGGTTCTGATATCCTGGGTTCAAATATCCTTATTGAATTAGAGTCTTTAACTATCTGCATCATTAATTTCATCAAAATCGATAGTGGTATAGCCGTGAAAGCCTAACAGACAAATTTACGCTCTTATAAAGGTGGTATATTAATTTATTTGTGATATTTGTAAAAATAGTAACTTATTGATGTCTTAAGAGATATGAAATAACCCTTATCGTAGTTAATACATCGAATTTTATCGTTTTTCAATAAATGTTAATTTTAAACAGAAAAATTGTTTTTTTTATTTAAGTAACTGGCTGTTTGCTTACCACCTAACGTAGAATAGTTACGTGAATTTTTTTATGTGAGAGTTCAGCGAACAAGTATAGGGTTCTCCTGATGGTATGAGATATATGTGGCCTGTGGACATCATAGATATTAAAGGTCCTGTCATCGCTGTCCTGTGGCCGGGATATTAGACCTATTTTCAAGTCTACCGGCGACCCTACCCTCCGAACATGACAGTCATTATGGCGGCAGGAAGAGGTAAGGCGTTGGATCCCTGCCCGGCAATTTCTGCCCAGCAATCTAGCACCAATGAAGGAGTGACGATTCAGTAAGATTTCATTATAAACCAAAAAGTAAAAAAAAATAGTCCTAGGTCATTTAATTCAGTTTTACTAAACACGGCGTATTCTTTCAGCAAAAATAGTTCGGACTAAGCGAGGGTTTATAACACTTCTTTTAAACAATTACACATATGTCAGGAATTGTGTCACAGAAGCTAAAGTGAGATGGCGCTGTTCCATGAGGAAATGCTCAGCAAGAGTCCATACCGTTAACGGGAAAATCGTTCTGGCTGTGGAGAAACATAATCACAAACCGAAAGATAAGCCATTGAAGGATAAAACTTACGGACTGCTTAAATCCAAACATACCGCAGTGATATAAAAGAAATATCCTCGGACAAATTGATATAATTCCATAGCAAGCAAATTATGTGCTCGGGTGTTCTATTAGAATATTATCATACCCGGCCAATGACGTCAACAGTTCCCCGGAACATACTTTTTTGGTTTTTATGTTATATTAACATAGCACAAAAGTTATAGCATGAATATACATTTGTTTGAGAACAGTTACGTGTATTTTGTATTTAAAAGGCCGGAGAGGAAGTAATGTATTTTAATAAATTGTTATATTTGACTTATTTGTGTTTTTCTATATTTTGTAACCTGTATTATGTGTATTTGTTAATTTTTTCCTTGATCAAACAATATTTAAAATATTCCTACAAAATGTAACTATTATAATAAGATTTTAGAACCCTATAATAAGGCTCCTAAACATATTCCGTCTTATTAATAAACGTAGACTAACATGTAAATTTAAGTTGATATTATAGTCTGAATCACATTGTAATAAAGACCATAATACCAAATTGAACCTTGGTGTATTTTACTCCGTGTTTATTAATAAGACGGATTGAGCTCTTGCAATACAGCCGTATGAAGAATTTAATTCTAAGAATGCTCCGAATAGTATTCCAAAGTATTCCAAATAAGTAAACTAGTATAATAATATACTACTACTACTATAATAAGTAAACTAGTATTCCAAAGATAATATTTTTTTGACAAATATTCGTTTTCACATTTGCAGTATATCCACAAATTTACTTCGAAACGCTCAATGACAGACAGTATCTCTATGTCAACGGGTATAAGTTCAGGATAAGTGGATCCAGAGGAGACAAAACCAGGTGGCGATGCGCTAGTCATGAGAAGTTTAAATGTAAGGCCGCCATGCATTCTGTGGGTGTTAACATCGTCTACATGTTCCAAGAGCATACCGTTGGAAGTCCAGAATAGTAGTAGTAGAAGCCTTATTGTGACACTTTAAAGCAATATTATTGCTATAATGCGTCATTATTAAAATAATACTGCAATAAACGAATATTAATTCGATTATGCGTCATAACTGAAATAATAATGCTACTTGAAGTTTGACGTAAATTAATTATTAACAAGTTATTATGTAGGCTTTATCGAGACACCGTAAACAATGTTATTGCTATAATGCGTCATTATTAAAATAATTTTGCATTTAAGGAGTATTATTTCGATAACGCGTACCAGTATTGAAATAATACTGTTTTAAAACGTCTCAGGGTGGTAGATATCTACCAGAGCCAAACCTCAATGCAGATTATGAAAACTTTGAACTGAAAGTAATTAAGATAATACTAACAAGCTTTTTCTTCGTCGACGAAGCGCACTTATTTTATTGTTTGTCAAATATTTGTAATAATTTTAACACCAAATGCACATTTTTATTTACATATTTTTGCTATATTAATAAATAAAATTATACAAATGTTCAAATATGCAGTTTAGTTGTTATCTCCCACCAAATTTTGTACGTGCGCGTAAAATACCAACTAAAAATGTACAAGAAGTAAGAATCAAGTCTAAAATTAAAACTAAGCTTAACTTAAAGATTTAGATAAACTGTTATATTTTTTTAAGAAATTAATTAAACGAGTGTCAGTGCTTAAACAAATGAAATAAATGTCAAATTTGAATGATAAAAAAGTAAATTAGTAAAATAAAGTTTGATATTTTTTTCTAGATATATCAATGACGACATCGCAAAGAGGAAGAGCGTTAATAAAGGTTGGGACTTACACGTTTTGCAAGAAGATGACTTGTAATGGCAAAACGCGATGGGTCTGTTCCACCCATAATCATAAAGGATGTGGAGCTAGCATTCATACTGTCGACATGGAAATTGTTAAAATAAGGAACTTTCACAATCACTAAAGGTACACAAACTGAGCCTACGTATCCTACGTATGCATTACGACGTGGGAGAGTAGACGTGCACACTGTCCTATGTATTACTTGACATCAGTCGTTGTTCTGACTTCATTGTACTATGTTTTCTAACTCGAAAAACCTAAAATATCTAAAAACTCTAAAAATTCGTCTTTGTGGTGTAGCGCTTTAATTGTTGGACTTGACTGCATGAGGTCCCGGGTTCGAATCCCGGATCAGACAACAAAAATATAATGGGGTTTTTCCAATAAAAAATTGTAGTAAAATGAAAAATGTTGCTCGGGATTGGATATGTGCCCGGTTGGCGATAGGCTTGCCACTTATTACCTTGTGGGACTAAGTGTCTTCGGCTAGTCGTGGGTGCCCTGGTTGTGCCTCTGCCTACCTTTTAGGGGATATGGGCGTGAAGATACTTACTTACTTTAATTCGAAAATTGAGTTTGGGTATGGTTTTTTGCCTTTGTTATTTTTATATGAATATGACCATGTTAAACAAAATAAAAAAAAGCACATTGGGTACACGAAATAAATTGTCCTGCCATTTTATTGTTGGTAACGGTCCTTCTCCACCAACGTTTCATCTGCGTCTGACGCGTTGCGTGAACTGTTATACTCGCTCCGACGGAAGCCTTTTTTAAAAAAGATTTTGTTTAGAACTAGGAGTGATTTATTTAATATAAGACTTATATTAATTTACACTTGACTTGAACTGTATGTGGAATAGAGAAATAGAGCAGAAAGGGAACCGACGGATATAGTAAGATCTGCTCTGGATGAGGACTGAGTGAAGACTGCCTGAGACTGACGGGAATTGGTAGATATGGATGTGAGATATGCTGACTGCATGGAAAAGGGGATCTGAGTGGAAACTGGAAGATTTATGTGTAGGTGCTAGTTAAGGTATAAGGGGTACAGAACTAGGGTATAACAGTACGTACGATTTATAAAACACACTTGTCTGACACGTGGGATAGATGATCCCCCTTCACCTTTCCCACACCGATCTGTATGGACAGATCTTCCTACGCGTCACACGCGTTGCGTATGATAAGTGTGTTTCTAAGCCACACGTCATATAAATTCAAGGGAGCCGTACGAAATTTGACGTCATCATCATGCATTATATACGTGGTATACGGGGGCTCAGTCTGTACCTTAACACTTTTCCTCATGTTCTGTTACACACAAAATTATGTATAAATGCAAAACCTGGGTACACATTTTTCAATAAACACTTGTACTATTCCACAATACTTTTGTGTATTGATTAATTTGTGGAAATTATAAGACTTGTTTAGAAAGCGTATTGGAATTACACCAATTGCCGATGATAAAACTGTATAGAGGTACTTTACCTACATTAGAAAGCAACGCCCGCGTTCAGAGACGTCACTTCGTTAATTCTGCTATTAATGCCCGGTTCCTATTTTCGAAAAACGAGTCGTTTTGATTACGGATGGTTGTTTTTTGTACCAATAGTAAAATATTTACCTACGGTTGCTCGGTTTTGGTAGTTAACTCTGAACATTTTTTAAAAATATGAGTAACGCTTCGTTAGATTTGGGCTGAATTATGAATAGTTAAGATTTTGGATTACTTTTTATTGATTATAGAAACTAGGCATAAGTTACAATTTTGAACCTGTTCGAACGATAATGTAAAGAAAGTACCTACCTATATCGTAGAATTCGTTATATCCATCCAGAAATTATAAAAATGAGTAACATCCACCTCTTTTGCTACGCTAGGTTATACTGCGAAGGTATGTGACGACCCCATCGCCTCTAGTCAATTAAATTGCTGGATTAATCTATTCATTCAGACTAGTCAGGTAGCAGTGATAGACCCTTGCAGTGGGTTTTTCGATTGGTACTCCACCTTAGCGTTAGTATCACCATGTTCGTGTTCATTATATTTTTTTTACCATTGAAAGGTTCCAACTCGAAAGGTAGCAGAAGGCCTCTTTGACATTCTTTGGCCTCAGGTAGGCAAAGGACGTCTCTGATATCTGTTTGTTGCCAATGTTTTTTATCACCGTCAAGCAATTCGAATGATTTTTATTTTTTTACATCAGAAAAAGCAAATAACATAAAATGCTGTTTTTTATAACATTCAACACATAATGAAGACCATGAAGCTACATTACTACTGAAAACACTCCTAACAAAGGCCTGATCATTTCCAAATATTGCTGCCTCACTCTACTGTACTGACCTCTCTTTCTGAGAGTCTTGTTATTTCTTACTTAAGGCTTCGGCATTCGCTTTAGCATTTTGCCAATAGTCAAGTAGAAATTTGCATCAATTTTACCAAAATCAGGATTCAATTATAATTAAAGTCAACAAGTCAAGTCAAGTAAGGGTAAAGCGGTGGCATCATTACTTTAGCTTAAGCTTAATATTTGGCGGCAACGAGGAAATCTACGATACGCTAATTTCTGCATGATTATTTTTTTTCTGCACTTTCACTGAACAAAATTGTACAAAATGCCACCAAAATTGACTAATTTCATTCAATATAAACACAAAATTTAATAGTTATGACAAAACTTCGACTTTCTTTTTTCTCTATGGCGCCAACTAGGTGGTAGAGGTTGGTGTAAGGTGGTAGAGTTTCGCAGCGACACTCCCGGATTGGTACCACCCACCGCCTTACCTATTCCTGCTGCCATATCGTCCAATGCTTGCCGTTGAAGTGTTTCGGTTCGGAGGGTAAGGTAGCTGGACAACTTACTTCTTCTGCAGCGTGAATTTCTTACCATCAGAAAATCCGCCTGCTTGTTTCCCTTTATACATTATCATAAAAAAAAACTCCTCTGAGAGTCTTGTGATATGAAATAAGAGAGTCAGCAATATTTGGAAATGACGACACGTCTTTGTTAGGAATATAACTTCTAGTCGTAATATAGCTTTATTATTAAGAAACTACTGATACGAGATATTTTTTATAAAAGTTGAGCTTACCTTTTCAACAAATATGTTAATATGTTAAGACACATCAAACTAATATAATAGTGAATGAATGAAACAACTTTGTACTGTATGAAAATGGTAAATAAAAAGCTTTAATAATTTCATTTTTTTATTATTACTATACTATCATACTGTATTGTAAATGCGATAGTCTGTCTGCTACCGCTAACAGCTGCACCGATTGTAATGATGTTAAGACTGTGCTGAACAAATCGCTGCCAGCGAACTGATTCGAGTTGAGGTGCGCTGCGATTCGCCGTTAAACAGAAGCGCCATCATAGTGATTTTGTATACAGAATTCAGGGTGCGTTTTTTAATTTAAAAAACGTATTAAATTTTGGACGTCACGTAAAAATTTAAGAAACATTTTTTAAGCTTACGTATACCAAATTTATTTAAAATAATTCATATGAAATATTCAACGACATTAAATCACTTAAAAGCCAGCATGCGAATTTGTATTTATTTTTAAACTGGATCTGTCTTATCAATAAACATGAACTAAAGCAGGAGTAAAATTAAGTATCACATTGTAATGACGACTATACTACTAGGCTGAGCCTTGGAATACTTTACTACGTTTATTAATAAGACGGCTACAGTCCATTAAACTATACTATACCGTATTTTATAAAATTTGCTAACAAAAATTTGTTGTCGCTAGATCCATGAAAAAATGTGTACATTTAAAATCTGCGAATAAAGTGTTTTCGTCACACTCAGCAAAACCTTGACCTTTTTCCGCTTTTTGCTCGGCGCAGTCTTAAGTCACCTTAAGACCTTCCCTACCCTAACAGACCTTTTGATGCAATCATTACATATTATTCGTTTCAGGGTCTTAAAGATCCATGCATATGCAGATCCTAAATATTACTTTTTTTTTTCAGTTAAATACGTGACCTCTCGACGAGGAAAAACCCTGCTCAGTATCGGCGGGTACACATTTTGCGCCCAAAGTGTATCTGGCTTGAAGACTCGTTGGATCTGCTCTACACACAACCACAGACAATGTCGGGCTGTCGTACATACCTATGATGATGAAATACTCAAGATCAATAACAACCACTTCCATGATTCTGGTCCGCCGAAATATTTAAGTAAAGATAATTAAGATTTTAAAGGTTTTTTATGTATAGTTATTAAACTGGCTAAATTAAAAAAATGTTGTCTGTTTTCCATGAGTTATCACCAACTTTTTCCAGAAAGGCTGGACCGTTTGGTCGAAATGTATTTCAATGGGTTCCTGGATGGTTTGCAAACACAATCGGACCCGGTAGGTGGCGCTGCTGTTGTTATTTCAATCACTACATAGTATAAAACAAAGTCACTTCATCTGTCCTTATGTCCATTTGTATGCTTAAATCTTTAAAACTACGCAACGGATTTTGATGCGGTTTTTTTATAGATAAAGTGATTAAGGAGGAAGGTTTATATGTATATTTCAAAACCGTGCGAAAGCGGAGCGGGCCGCTAGTAAATTATATGTTTTATCACCTGTGTAGTCTAGCGTTCCGGCGTCGGACTTGATTTCTTGAGGTCCCGGGTTCGGTCCCCGGGTCGGGCTACCAAAAAAGGAAAATGTGTATTTTCAATTTTCAAATAAAAATAGCGTTTTGTAAATAAATAGTAAAAGTAACCTTCGACCAATTTCATTTTCTAGACAGCCTTAAGTGTGTATTAGTTATGCGGCTTACATTATTCTTTCTCTTTTTGTTTTACACTAACATTAATTACTTTGTAATTTTGGAGCCTGTCTATTAATTGGCATTGGTCAAAGACTACAACATGAATGTAAATTGTTTTTCTAAAACTCGTTCTAGTCGAATTTCCTGTCTGTTAATTTGCAGTGGTCAAAGGTTAAAACATGTCTGTAAATTTGTTTCCTAAAACTCGATCTAATTTTTAGTCGTAGTCGAATTTCTTATGTATTAATTGACAGTTTGACAGGTTACATGTCTGTAAATTGGTTTTCTAAAACTCGTTCTAATTTGCAGTCGTAGTCGAACTTCCTGTCTATTAATTGGGATTGGTCAAAGGTTACATGTCTGTAAATTGGTTTTCTAAAACTCGTTCTAATTTTCAGTCGTAGTCGAATTTGTGGCATCGAAAAAGTCTGGCAAAATGATGATCAAGGTTGACAATTATGTCTTCTGCCAGCGGACAGGAAGTAACAGTGAGAAAAAGAGATGGGTGTGTTCCAGTCACGTGTTCAGGGGATGTAAAGCAAGCATATACACAGTAGGGGATGAAATAATACAGTTCAGAAACAAGCACAACCATTGACTATAGCTTAGCTGAAACTTCAATACATGGTATAAAACAAAGTCGCTTCCTCTGTCCCTATGTCACTTTGTATACTTAAATCTTTAAAACTACGCAACGGATTTTGATGCGATTTTTTCAATAGATAAAGTGATTGAAGAGGAAGGTTTATATGTATATTTCATAAGCGTGCGAAGCAGGGGCGGACCGCTAGTACTATAATAAACCATATAAATTCAAAGGTCTGTCTGTTTGTTATTGTGTCACGGCTAAACCGCTTGTACAATTTTCATGAAGTTGGGTATGTAGTTAAATCCGAATTCAAGTATAGGCTACTAGTTTTCAAAAACATATCTCTAAAAGGTTAAAAGAAGAGTTGAAAGTATGTATGAGACTCGTAATTGTTATATGCTGATGAAATAAAGAACTAGCTGAGTCGGTAAAAGTTGCCCTGTCTTAACCATGTATTTTTTTGTATCAACCTTTTCTCGAAAAAAATAATAAGCAAAATTGGTCCATCCAATCAGGCTTGACTCAGGAAAATGGGAATTCATTTTTATAAATCCTATTGATATTCTAAATGCGAAAGTTTGTATGTTTGATTATTACTCCTTCACGCAAAATCTGCTAAACCGATTTTTATGAAATTTGGTACACACATAGAGGGTAACTTGAATTATCGAATAGGACAGCTTTCATCCTGAAAAATGATCCTGTGGGACTATTAACGACGCGGGCAACGCCGCAGGTAACAGCTAGTAAAATATATTAATAAATATTTTTTAGCTATTAATAAACTTAACTTTTTAAAATTGTAAGAAGTGGGTGAGTTCAAGCTGTTCCATAGGAGCCAAGTTGATTTTGGTTTTATTTATATACCTAACTTATATACACGGGAGCAATGTTATAACTGTATTTATATTTTCGTCTTTTATTGGATTTTTTTGTATATTTCGTGATAGCAAAAATTTTAAATGACAACTTTTAACAAATTAATTAAATATATTGTTAATAATCTACTCCTTCATGAAAAAAGTTATGTCTTAGTTCTTAAACATAACATCTTTGGTTTAAATAGCTAAAAGAACAAAAGTTCGTCTTTTAACCAATAACAAAATGTGCAATATTAATATACCTAATATGATTAGATAACATAATATGTTGGAATACTATTTGGATTTTGTCATCCTCATATAAATTTGCTATTGTGAGGCATTAACATGAAAATGTGTTAACATTTACAATTCATCTATCAAGTATGGAAAAATTAGGTCTTTTCTTTTTTTTCTCGTCTTCTGCATTCGAAGTGAAAACTTTTCAGTTTTGGTTTAATTAAAACTTTATATAAAAACAGGCAAACAGGTATATCTATAAATGTCAGCCTGCGAAAAAATGAAGTAAAATTATACATATGTTGTTAGATTTTGTACATGTAAATGTTTAAATTTTGCTTGAACTTGGCTTGAGACGCTCAAACGTGTCTAGATAATTTAATTGAGAAAGAGATTGGCTTAGTATAGTTTTTGGTTTTGGAGAAATTACTTTTACTTTACCTACTTAAATTGCTCTTTCTTTACTTAATAATTACTTACTTTAATGGTTGTCAGTTTCAAATTAATAAATTAAAACATTTGATGAATTATCACCATTAATTATATTTACGAAGATAAGTTTTTGTTACCACAAATGCAATATATTTTTGTAATGTAAGTTCTTTGTGAATATTAGGTAAGTATTTTTTTTTTCGTTAAGAGTAAATTATGGGAAATATGTTTTTGTTTTATTTCCTATAATTAATGAGTCTTACACGTCTTATAAGAGAGGTAAAGGTAGAATATGCGCATATGATCAGCCAAAGGTAAATTACCTTTGGTCTGATTATGTGATAGGTGGCAAATCCGTTATTAGGAATCTAGGAAGTAAGACCTTTCAAATCAAAAGAGTTTTTTTAATCTTTCCAAAAATAGGGGAGAAAGCTATTACCATACAATTATATGGGAGTCGTACATATACCTAACTTTGATGTTAGGCATCAATATATCCCGACCTCAGGTTGGCATAGCACCATTACTACTTTTAGTGTCTCTAGGCGGCGTAAATTACTTACCATCAGAAAATTCCTCTGCTTGTTTGCCTTCCAATATCATAAAAAATGTATTTCGGTTACAAGATTGCTGCTTATATGTTAAACTTCCAATTTAAACCCCAAACCGTTACCGTGGAAAACTTGGAATACGTGGAAGTTATGATATTCTTGGCTTCTCGATGTTCCACAAAAATCACGCCTTTCCCGTGTTAGTCTTGATCCGCTAAGTAGAACAGACCACCTGCCTCTCTGCCAGGCAGAGTATTGGACATCGTCAACTAGACCACTAGTGGTAGGATGCTGTGGATCAGTTTACCCGGGCAGGGATACACCGTCGTAGATTTTTCTGCCGCCATAACGACGGTGTTATGTGCCGCTTTGTATGGGATATGCAGAATAAGTCTACTGCCCAGCCACAGGACAGCGACGCACCTGTAACATCTATGGTGTCTCTGACACAGGGTTATCTCTTAACGTCAAAGAGAGCCCGTGTAATATAAACTCTCACATAAAAAAACTAATTTGGACTTTCTTACAGTTTCGATGGTTAAGACTAAAAAAGGCACGATGCATATCAAAGTTGGTGAATATACATTTTATTACAAACCAGGGAATAATAGATCAAACAAAAAGAGATGGTGCTGTTCCCAGAATAAGTATTGCAAAGCCTGCTTACATATTGTAGACAATAAAATAATAGCTGTATATAATGAACACAACCATGAGAAAAAATGAAATAGATTAAGAGAAGAAAGAGATGTAGACGCTATACTTCTTATCGTCGGAGCTTGGTGGAATTCCATTCTTGATGTAATTTATTTAGAAAAACTTGTACTTTCAGGAGTCAGGAGTTGTTATATAGCCCTGATGATGCTTGTATAGCGAAACCGGTTGGCTAAATTATAAAAATAAAAAATAATAAAATATATTGTGGAAAGTACAAGTGTTTCTAAATAAATTACATCAAGATGTAGACGCAACAGTAGAGACGAAGAAGCATTCGATGAAAATTGACAACACTTGCTCAATTGCCAAAAGTGATATAAGTAAATTTAACATTCTGATTTTGGCACTTGGTGGCATTTTATTTTATATACTCGTGGAACACTTTCCTTTTCCACATATTGTTTAATTTGCAAGGTTAAGCGCTATCAGTGCTCTAGATATAAATATTAAAACGAATATGTTACAGTATGAGAAGAAAGAGAACGTAAGAGACGTTGACGTTATAGTGATGAGGAAGTATTAGACAAAAAGTGACAATATTTGCTCAATTTCAAAAAGTGATATAAGTAAATTTAACATTCTGGTTTTGACACTTGGTGGCATTTTATTTATATCGTGGAACAGTTGCACTTTTCCGCAATATTATTTAATTTACAAGGTAAAGCACTATCGAAGCTGAGGATATAAATATGAATACGAATATATGAATACTATTTTACATACAGTAAAACTGCCAATAAAATACTTTTTTGTGCATCTGTGTACTTCTTACATTCCCGAATTTATTATTTTTGGTAGAATTTTTAATAAACTTCAAATGTAAAAATTAGACAAATAGTATGTCCTCGTAGTATATAGTAGTAGTACCTATGTCAATAGTCTCCCCAAAGTAAGCAAATTATATGCTTTTGTCTGAGGTGTGTACTAATACATAGAAATGCCTATATAGATACCAGAATAAACTTAATAAACACCTAGACCTGGAAGTGCAGACATCAAAATGTTCGTTACATAAATGTCTGCCCCTTCGGGAATCAAACCTGTGCTTTCCTGGTTCGTGAGGTATATTTTATTTATAGTTTTTGAAAGGATAGACTTTTGATCTTCTCGTGATGGTCAAATTTAGCTTTCGCGCCAACACTTGTCATTGGCTGCACACAGCGACGTTTCTCATTGGTTGAAGTCGTTAGGCGCCAACAGATCAAATAAAACGTAGTGTTGCCAATAATTACAAATGTCATATGGTTTGATTTTTATTATATGTATATCTTTCAGTGATTTTAACAACAACTTCCAAAGGCTTCACGCTGATATACCACGCTGGGTACAAATTTATCAAAAGATCGTACATCGCGAAATTAACGAACAGAGTAAGGTGGGAGTGCGCTATGTACAACAGACGGAGATGTCCAGCGAGGATACACACGATTGGAGACGAGGTCGTACTTCTGGATAATGTTCATAGCCACGAGCCTAAAATTTTCAACAACGTTCGAGGAACGTCTTTGAAGCTGTTGGTGGATAGGCGGCAGTAACATTAATTTTGAAAAAGGATATTGGTTAGCATGATCTATAATTGAACCTGCAACTTTTCCCGTATCATGCTATTTTCAACTGTTTTTGATGTATTCGCCTCTATGGTATAGTAGCCGGCCGTTGGACTTGACTTCTTGAGACACTCGACCAACGCGCGTTCAATATATTATGTATGTACATATAGTATGTTAAGTAGTTGTTAATATTGTAGCAACTAAATTGTGCTAATTTATATAAATAATGACAATAATAAAAAAATGTATTGACACGACTTTTTTCTAATTTACGATCCTACTAATTTTATTTAATTTTAACCTAAGACATTTTTATGAACGAGTGTCACAATTCTGATATCGTCTTTTTGCATAGCAATACAAACGAACAAACGGATTTATTGATGGTTAAATATTCAATTTATTTACGGCCTCCTATCATATTAATAATGCGCTGCCAAGCTGAAGTTTTAATAATCTTGATGTTCATAAGTCTACACTCTTCACCTACCTATTTCTCTCCCATCAAAAAATGTATATAAATGAAGTGCATCATAAAACAAGGGCAAACAAAAAAATAAACACTCTTTCGTATTTAGAATATACTAGCCCAGCCGATAGTACCTGGTCTTAAATTCAAGTAAATTACTTAGTTCCCAATTTTGCGCCAAAAAATGTATACGTATTACAGCGCGACCAAACAGGAAAGACAGTGCGTAGTTAATGGATTGGACTTACCAAACGCCAAAGACCCCAAATATAGAAAGAAAAAGAAAGTGATGTGAAGAGCCTTTCTTTCACATTTTTCGAAAAAGAAATAATCAAATCACGACATGGTACCTAGTGAAATAATTAGAGTGCATTTTTACAGTTTTAGGTACTGTGCATAATAATTTGAAAGTATTGCTAACCTCGCAGTTTTTACATACCGGACTTAAAATTCTTAAAAAATATTAACGCAGTGTTTTTTTTTAGTAAGATTCATCAAATCAGCACGTGGCGGTATAAATATCTGCGTTGGTGGATACAAGTTCATTTCCTTGCGCGACAAACGACAACCATCCAGTACGAAGTTAAGATGGGGGTGTTGCCAACGGAAAAATAAGTGTAAAGCTAGACTGTTAACTGTTGATAACAATGTTATTTTTGTTGATGTTAACCACAATCACCCACCTACGGAAGCGTTTCCATCAGAAAATGCAATTTGATCATGAAAAAAAACTTAAATTAATATCTGTCTCGTCAAAACTTGTAAGTAAAATTCAGATATAGGTTAAAATCCTGGTTGCCGCGAAATTTGTTTTTTTTATTCCTTTCCTGGCAAGCCTGGGTTGGTGCCATGGTAGTTTATGGTAGATGGGGTAAAGTTAATCTTTCTTTGAAATTGTTTGTGATAAACTAAACTAACTAAATAAAAAGCATGTCATAAATAAGTAATGAGTCACTATAATGTGGAAGTGTACAAATGATTATCATTAATCATAATAATCTTATATCACCAAGTGCCGACGGTGATTATAAACCATACATGAATACTAATGTATATGTTATCCTGTTTATACATACTAACTATGTGGTTTTAATAAAAGATTGGTTACTTAAATATGTTTGTTATACAACTTTTTAATAGACATTCGTTTGAAAACAAATAAATATAAACATCGAAAGAGCTAATTAACAAGTAAATATAAACATCAAAAAGCCACTTTTGATGTTTATATATAAAAGAGCTTCTTTATATTTATGTATATTGCGATAAATGTCAAGTAGTATTAAGTTCATTTATAATTTCTAATTTGTGCATAAAAAAAATTATAATAACATTGTTTTATCTCGTATCCTGTTTGACAGAATACCTTTTGACAAAATATTAGTATTGTTAGGATTAATATGTTACCAAGGCCCGAAAATATGAACACGTAAATGTCTATTACACAAATGTCTACCCCCTTCGGGAATCAAACCCGACCCTCGCGATTGGTAGCGTTAATCGTGTCGAAGACCAACAGGCGGTTTTACTTACTTTATATTTTTTTAAATTAATAAACAGAATTCACTCTTCCACAGTTCATTTCACATTCACAGTTTGATTTTAAGTATAGATATAGACAAAACAATTAAAGAGTATTGTTCCAAATTTAAAAAAATAAAATGGCAACCCTGACTCTACGTCGAAATATTGTAACATTTTTGTTTCAGTGACATTTGTCAAGTCAGCGCGTGGATTTACAAACATTTGTGTTGATGGATATAGATTTATCTCCCTTCACGACAAGCGAAGAGCTCCTAGTTATAAAATGCGATGGGGTTGTTGCCTACGTAGTAAGAGATGTAAAGCCAGACTGATAACTGTAGATAATACTATCATTTATAATGACAAAAATCATAATCATCCACCTATGAATTTGTAACTAGTACAAGAATGGCAATAAGGATGTTATTGCCAACATAATATATACTTAATAGCTGTCCCGGCGAACTTTGTTCCACCGGTTCAGTTTGTATAGGAAAATTGAAAACGTTGTTTCTTTTAGTTTCCTCGCAGTTTTAGGGGATAGTTCATCCCCTAAAACTGGATACATGGATACATGAACATGGATAAATTTCTCAGGCCTACCGAGTCGATGAAATTTTATCGAAAACGGTTCAGCCGTTTTGTAGGAGTATGGTTAGAAACAATGTGCCACGAAATTTTACTAATTTTAGTACAAAAAATATTAATTTTGAATACAGAAATAAATTTTAATTTTCTTTAGTTGTGTTACTTAATATTAAAAGAAAGTTTTTATGGAAAATACATTAAGTAAGTTCAGAAGAGTATTAAAAAATTTCATTGATACGACATTGAAAATATAATTTTTATTTCACAGTCAGTCAGTCAGATTAACATTCGAATTAAATATTCATAGTTAAGTCAACGTCGGCGGATAAGCTAGTTTTTTTCTATCTTTATATTATGTACTAGCAGTTTCACGCAGCTTCGCCGGCGTAACTTGGCTTCTAGTGCACCGATTTTGATGAAATAAAGCCTATGTCACTCCGGGATAATGTAGCATTCTAAAGGTGAAAGAAGATTTGATATCGGTCCAGTAGTTTCGGAGCCTATTCATCTCAAACAAACAACCAAAAAATCAAACCTTTCCTCTTTATAATATTAGTATAGATTATTTCTCTTGGCCATCTTATCACGTATTGAACGAATAATACAATTTTGCTAATTCTGCTTTCTTTGTATTAAATACAAAAAGGATAAGAATAGCCAGTATCGCGAATAT
>NJDD01003445.1:310821-364015 GCA_002245505.1 Calephelis nemesis
AACCGCCTTACCACAAAAATATATATATTTTTTATGTTATAGGAAGGCAAACAAGCAGACAGATTTCCTGATGGTAAGAAATTCACGCCGCCTAGAGACACCAAAGATGGTTATGGTGCGTTGCCTACCTGAGGTCAGGATGTTAGGCCTCGAGCAAAAGTAAGTTTACCGGCTACCTTACCCTCCGAACCAGAACACGTCATGACGTTATGGCGGCAGGAATAGGTAAGGCGGTGGTACCAGTCGCTGCAAAACTCTACCACCTAGTCAGATGTCACGGTGTTAGTGATAATAAGCCTATGCTCGCCCGCCTTTAACGAGCTGCCTGGCAAGAAAGGCTGATGGTCTATTCTTCAAAGAAGCCCGACCAACACGGGGGACACCAATTTAAACACCTGTTTAAGTAAACACTGTCTAAAATTAACATTCAGCCAATAACGTGCTAAACTTGGATGACGTGGCGCCATACTATTGGTTAATAATCTAAATTTGGACAGTATTGAATAAAACGTGTGTATTCAACGGGTGTTTATTTTTGTGTAGTAAGGACGGTAAGTTTCACTATTTCTAAGTTTAGGGGAAGTTGAGAAAATTAAAGAAAACTATGTGACGGAAATATATATTTTATATATATCTGTCATTTTATTGACATTCGAACTCAAGTAGATATAGTAAAGATACAATGTGTGTCTGGTTAGCTACTGACAAATAAAACAAAAGGTAATCCTGTAAATAATAAAGATACAGGCCAAAGTCGAAATCAAATAAGCAAGTGCATTATCATTTGCATTATCATTAAAAAGGAACATTACCTTCATCGATTAGTGTGTATACAGCTTAATGTCATATGCCTCATGCATATTAAAAGGAATTGACAAATGCAAACTTAAAAAAAATAAACAAAAATGAACATTTTTTTTTAAATTTTTATTTGAATTTTAATTCATTGAAAAAACGAATATAATAATGAGCACTGATGCTAGCCATTGTCGTGTTCCATTTTTAAGGTAAGGGTAGTGGGTAACTTTTATTTCGCAAGCGGTTTTAGAACATTCTTTAGGAGCTACCAGGAAAATATACAAATAGACATTGTTTATGTCTCTATAAATTTTAAAGAAATAAAAATTTCGCCCCAGACAGGATTTGAACCTGTAACCTTTCATCTCAAGTCGACGAATGCTCTAACCATTTGAGCTGCTGAGGATTCAAGTCCCGTGGCGAAATGTTTATTTCCTTTCTTTACCGTTAACGCGGGTAGGGCAGTTCTGAGTACCCACTAAATGAGTTCATCGTTACAGATGATATTCACTACATACAATTGAATATGTCTGTCTTCTTATTTAATGTATCAGTTTCATATGAAAAACAATTAAGTCCTCTCTTTTTCAGTGGAATTTGTTAAATCTACCCGCGGTTATACCAACTTGTGCATTGATGGGTACCGCTTTATTTCTGTTAATAATAAAAGGGCTCCACTAACTTGCAAACAGCGGTGGGGATGTTGCAGACGAAACCAGAAATGCAAAGCCAAAATTGTGACTGTTGAGGATAAGATTATATTTATTGACAATAGTCATAATCATGAACGGACGGAACCATACTGCAAATAAATAAAGACGCTATGAAATTTAAATTTAATAATGATTTTATTTTAAAAACTGTTCCAGATCATTATAAGCAAAGCAAACCATAAAACATAATTAGTTTCACCTAGAAAATGTCTAAAATGTGAAATAAAATCTATTAAAGTATTACTATACATATATTATTTTTATTATTCTTACGTGTCAATGTATTGCTGGTCAAAGTCAACGTATTGTTGGCTAAAGACATTGTATTAAAAGTCAAAATCCATGTATGTATTTTATCCATTAATTTTAAAAATATTAATTCAAGCTGTTTGAGTTTTTAACTAGGTGATTTAAAAAGGTTTTTGAAGCGAAACTTAGTTATCGACGTAAGAAACGTAACGTAACGTAACGACGTGACAATTCTGTGTTCGTTATGTTCCACAAAAAAAAACCCTGTAATCCGGTGAATCTAGACCTGAAGACAGTAATGAAAGAACAAAGAACAAAAAAACAGAGCTGAATTTTGGTAAAACCTTCACTCTACTATAAAAATTGAAAATTTAAAATTCCCCATTTTTCGTATAAGTGCTTCAGAAGTTATTAGGGGTCAAAGGACAAAAATTTAGGTTTTTGAGTTTTTCTCAAAAACCGTAGGTTTTTTTGAAAAAGTACCTCAGACTAAAATTTGTAGATCTCAAAATTCTCTACAAAAATGGTACTAAAAGTATTACTTTTAGTATTACCGTTAACCTAAAATTTTGACCTTTGACCCCGAATAACTTCTGAAGCACTTGTAGGAGAGATGGGGACTTTTAAATTTTTAATTTTTATCCTATTAATATTATAAATGCGAAAGTTTGTATGTATGGATGTATTGATGTTTGTTACTCTTTCACGCAAAAACTACAAAGCCGATTACGATGAAATTTGGTGTGTAGGTAGCTGAAGACCCAGAATAACATATATGCTACTTTTTATCCCGGAGTTCCCGCGGGATTGGGACTTACGCGGGTGAAACTGCGGGGCGCAGCTAGTAGTAAAATAAAGGTCTTTACGAAAATTTAGCTTTCGTCAGCAGCTGGAAACGCTGTCATTTTAGCGACAATTAACTATGTTTTTAATTTACTTATTTTTATTTATTATTATTTTTAATTATTTTGTACGTATGTAGGTTCGGAGTCCCTAGCTGAAATATCTTTAACTAATCCTAAAAAACCTTGTAAATACCGACCGCAGTCTCAGCTAGCGCAGCTCAACCTGCGGTTTAATATAAGCTAGCTTGAATTCTCTGTATTAAGCACGTTATATAAAGCTTTTTTTAAATGAAATTTCTTTTAAGTAACGCTCCACGAAAAATGATACCATAAGGAAATTTCACTTTCACTTCTTCACCTTCACTTTCAGTTTCACTTCTTACGTGCGTTTATTATACACTAATACATACACCCTTTTTTCAGAATCTCTACCCGCAATAAAAGTTCTTATGTCGAATCGTGGACACCGTCTTTTAGACATCAATGGATACCGATTTTCAAGAGAAGGAGGGGCCAAAGTCCGGAAGAAATACAACAAAATTAGATGGAGGTGCTCGTCCCACCAGAGTATGAAGTGCAAAGCGTATTTATACACAGTGGATGACGAAATTATCTACCTGCAAAATACTCACTTTCATCCCCCGACTCGTCCGTTAAGTCCAATAAGTTGTCCAGTGCGTTTGTAGTGTATTTAATTTATTTTTGCTCAGTGGTCTAATAAAAAAAACCCACAGAAAGAGACACATGAGTACACTCATACATACATACATATCTTTATATACAGCGGAGAATATCGAGTGCAAAATATCACGATACTTGCAGGCTTGCTAGTCTTTCTCCACATACATTACCATTTTCATACAAACATGCCGGTTTCGGAGACTCTTGATACTACCCTGTGGAATATCTTCGGATATCTACATCCATCCACCTTCGCATTGTATATCTGATTTGTCAATCTATCATCTGTCATTCTTTCCACATGACCGAACCAACGGAGCGTGATCTTCTTAATTTTAACACTATTTCAATTCTACTCTTTCTCGGATCTCACTGTTACGAATGCGGACAGCGAGCGTTACGCCACAGATTTTATCTAACTCTAATGCTTTTTCTGACATACTCAACATCCAACAAAGTTGGGATAAGAACAGAATTATGCAAAGCTATTCTATCACACATATATACATACATACATATCTTCACGCCAAGTCCCTTACGGGGTCGGCAGAGAGTAGAGAGAGGTCTACGTAAGATACCTATAAATTGACTTTAAACACAGGTAGAAAAATTAAAATACTCTTATTTTGTAATGTCAGAACACTAACACTGTTTTATTTATTTTTTATGTTTAGTTCTAGTCGTTGACATGTAAATATTTATTTTTTAATAAAATACTTTTCTCCCGGATTCTAGGGAAATTTTCCCTGGAAGTTTATAACACTAAATGTTTGTCTTCAATATGTTTGTACATAATATACTAAAGTTAACCAGTAAATCATAGATTTTAAATTATTAAATTATTTTAAAATAACGTTTTTTATGTGAGAAGTCAACAAAGAAACACATAGGTGTCGTGATGGTAAGATATAACCGTGGTTTATAGACACCATGAATTTTATTGGTCGCTATCCTGTGGCCGGGAAGCTAGGCCAATTTGTACAAAGACCAAAACATAACTGAGTCGTTATGGTGGTAGAAATAGGTAAGGCGGTGGATCCCTAGCAAGTTGGTGCACAGCAGTCTACCACCAGTGGTCTTGAAAAATCCTATTTATAAAGAAAAATATAAAAAAATTACAAAGAATTAACAATAGACATAAACCTATAACATTACCAGCTTCTTACTGTAATATATCAGATTTTTATATTTTTATCATTGTTTCAGAATGTTCCCAACTTCCTCGATACAAGATCTTTAGGTCCTCGCGCGGTAACCTGATCATGACTGTGAATGGTCACCGATATTCAAAAGAAAACGGAAAGAACAGCGGAATAAAAACCAGATGGCGCTGTTCATCACATACTAGCCATAAATGCAAGGCGCGAATTTATTCTCTGGGCAACGACATTGTATCTATATTTGATGATCACAAATACCCTCCAAAACGGTGGTAAAATTGATTAATGAACTAAGATGCAATAGTTCTTTATTAATAGGGATAATTATTAGAGAAAAATTCTTATGGTTACAAATATACTGTATATTTGTATTGTATTATATTACTCTAAAGATTTTCCTTAACTGCGTTTCCTTTTAGGCGGTTTCAGGGTAATTTTTTACCCAGCTATTGCTATTTATCATCATCAAATAGTTGGCTATTCGAGAGGTCACAATGTTTAGAGATAGATTATAAACTAACTGTGTTAATAATTATCTTACGGTGATATAAATATTAAATATGAATGATGGGTTCATTTATTTCATGCATCCATTAGCATTTTTTTAATGTCTATATTAATAGCACGTACATAGTTATCTTCACGTCAAATGCCTTGTGGGTTAGGGGATCGTTGTAGACCTGCCTTTCTCTACATTCATTATTGTATACACACCAGTTTAGATAATTTAAGTGCCCGTTGATCTGGTGTGTAACTTCACTTTTGCTTACAAAAAAGTTACACATTTATGTCAAACGAAGCATATTAAATATGTGTTATGGTACATTTTTTAATTATACAGCGTGACGATTAAAATACCAGCCAAATTTTGACAAACGATTTGGAATCGCCAACACTTTAGATCTATGAAGTAATTAAAAATAAAAATGTTAATTTATATTTTTTTTATTCATGGTTATAAGGCAAACAAAGCATAACACCGGTTCCTACTGACCGCAGTCGCATTTGCAGGCTGGTGATGTCATGACGACATAGCGTGACAACAAGTGAGGCATTTTTGCGGCCTATTTTAAATGAATGTACCTATACAAAAGTTATTGCTACAATGTGGCAACAATTTTTAAAATGTATTATCATTTAAGATTTCACTCCCTTTTATTAAAATTTGGCCGGTCTTTTCAATGTAACACTGTGTATAATATTTAATAGTGAATATATGTTTAGCAAATAAGATAAATCGATGATTAAAAATGTTAATGTTTCGTTTTGTAATTCGTTAAAAAATAGTTATGTAAAATGTGGTAATGGCACAGGATAATTAACATGTAGTTTTTGAAGTCCTTATTTGATTAGAAAAGTAAAAAAAAAGTAATAGTAACATATGTTTTTATTCCAGGTAATGACGAATAAGCAACGGTTTGTAAACCTTTTGTTTTTATTTTTATTTTTTTATTTTTGCAGCCTATGTAATAATTAGAATTGTTTCAGTTGTCTTTCGTGTGTCGTATATTTTTGATATTGCAATTTTTATCTTTAGTTGTTTTAATATTTTTTTTTACTAAATATAGACAGTAGACATGAGTTGGTACAAAAAATCCTGCTTGTTACGATATCTGAGAAGGTAAAATGGAATCTAGTAAACTTATCGAAATTATTATTTATATTAATGTCATGTTACAGGCTATTTAAGAATTTAGACTTTTAAACTTGAATTAAACATATTATGTTTGTTTAAAAGTGTTTAACTTTGTACCAATTGAAGACGAAAATATGTAGATTTAGTTATTTAACTTAGTATTTTTTTTTAATATTTTATATGTGTGCTGTTGTTTGTTATCAGTTTATTTTATTTTTTTTTTTCGTTTTTAATAGATTTTTTATCATTTAAAGATCAGAACCATCCTATTACAATTATGTATAAAAGCAGAAATATTTTTAATGAATGTAACATATTTCAGGTTATTATAGAGCAAAGACAAGCAAAGAAATAACTAATGAAAAAAGACTTACTCTGCGGCAATCTACTCTTGAACATAATAAAATTTGCAAGGAAATTGGAAATGAATTACTTGTTTTAACATCTAACTGTTAACTCAAAGAGGCTATGTTTACTTCTACTTTTTTTCTTGTTCTCTACTTCTAAGAGGCAGCATGATATCTACAGAACTTTTATGACATCATCTTTTACAGTTTGCTACACATCTTATTACCCAAATTTGTCAAAATATCCTATTTAAATTAAACCCTGTACATATACATCTAGATATATCTTTTAGTAATCATTTTGACATAAATTCTTAAGTAAATTACGTTATGGTGAAACTGGTTTTTATTTCTTAGTTTGCCATGAAAGAATCCTTTCTTTGAAGTTTTATAAAGTCGTTTTTTACTCTTTTCTTCATCAATAAATACATTCTAAATTGCATGTGTTTTTTTGCCACAGCTTTTAAGACGGTATTATTCAAAAGTTATGGTATATACTAAATTCCTCTTGAATATTTTTTAATGCAACGTATACGTTGCGTTTACTATGTACATATGGATGTATACCTTAAAAATTAGGAGTGTACAAAATTAAGAGTGTGGTTGCTACAATACTGGACTATTAGCAAAAATTGTTATAATTTTGATTAAAATCTTTTTGGCATCGTAATAGATCATAATTATTAAGCTCCTATTACTATGCCTGAAGTTTTATTACTAAGTAATGTTCAAACGAAAGTAAAATATAATAGAGTAAGTTATTTTTTATTATAACCAACTAATGTAGTTATATATTTTCAGACGAATTTCAGCCTGTATTTGTGGATTCGAAACATGGCAACCCTTTAATAGTTTACTTAGGCTACAAGTATTCAATGAGAAAAAGAAGTCGCAATGGAAAAATTTTAAACAGACAGGAGAGGAAAGGTAGAAAAATTCTATGGAGATGTTCGACGCATCACAGTCGTGGGTGTAATGCTACTGTTCACACACACAACGACGAAATAATTAGAACCCATTCCAACCATAATCATGACCGAGTAGTATATTATAGGGGTAATTAACAAAAATCATGTAAAAAATTATTACGTCATGCAATTTTTAAAATTCTTTGTAAAACAAAATTTGCACAATCTGTTTTTTTCTTGCCAAATGATTTGCTAAATAATCACTTTTGTGGTACGATTCATTGTATAAATTGCTATTTTAAAAATAAGCTGTGTTGATACAATTTTTAAATGTTTTATTTCATTTCTTTTTACTCATACTTTGATGTGTACTCAATAATTATTTTGTTATATAAAAATAAGGAATTGAGGTGTTTGACATACCTAGGCCCTTACCATGAAATGTTATAGTTTACACTCGATAATTTACGTATCAAAATATATAGTGTGTTTTGTCTATAAAATTAGTTTCCTAAGTTACCAGTAGAGGCGCTGTTCAAAGTTTTCATACAAATGATTTACGGAGATGTTATAGCGCCGTTATTATTTATATTTTAAATTTCATGTCTAAAACTGGAAACATACTATCGGATGTGGCTGATTCATGCGACTGACAGCCGCGACTTGCAGGTTATCTAGGTAATAAAAGTACACTGTGCCGTGCAAACTATCGGCCGTAAGTCGCGGACGTGACTTTGAGCGTTCGGACGTCCGAAAGATATCTAGCGCGCTGGATGTTTATGTCAGCCGTAAACGTCCGCGGACGGCATGTGCACACTTATCAGTCGCGGTTGATAAAATTTTTACAGGTTTAGGAATAGATCACAGATAACTAACATTCCTTTAAATAGAACTTAATAAAGGAGGTTACTACAAATTTATTCGTAACTGTATCTTGATTCTCACTTTTCACATTAACTTTTGATTCAGCGGAAACATTTCTTAAAAGTTGTTTTTATTGAAAGGGAACTTGATACATTTGCAACATCAAAACTACAATAAAGATATAACTGGAAATGAATTAAAGGCTATGAAAAAATAAATCGCAAGTGCTATCTATTTTGCTTATTCAAAAGATATTGAAGCACAGTATTGTAAATATTGTAATTTGTTTTTAAAGTTTTATAATATGTCATTTACTCAAATATAGGTAATTTTATTATAACTTATTTGAGAAAATATGTGGTTTAAATTGAAATAGGGATGTATGTGTGCTCGATGAATAATGTAATTAAGTCAATTTAAGATAGTAAATACCAGTTAAATAAATTATTTTTTTGATTTTGAAGTTAAAACATTATGTAAATATGAATTTATGAGCTTATTTAGCTGTTACTGCTACAGTGCTTATAAGTGTAAAAGGTTGACCTTTTACACTTATGCTGGTTGCTCACCGATCATCCGTGTCGCTGTCGTCCGTTGTTTATTTCAATAGGCCGACTCTTGCGTACTTACTAAGGAACTGATAACCGCGATGAAATAGTGAAACCTTATTCGTACCATACCGAAAAGCGTTTTTGATATGGTACGAATCATTGATACGAATTTTGGTTAAAATTGACGTATAAGACACTAACCAGCTCAATGTTATAAGATCCCTGCTATTTTGTATGGTAAAAATCGTAAATAAAAATGTACAAAATTTTGTTTGTCACAATTAATTTCTGTTTAGCTTGCTCTCTATGTTGAGTGAGAATCTCTTAGAGATAAGCTGACTTTATTTATATTTGTTATGTTCACTAGTGCTCTGACTGTTCTGTGTTCAATAAAATGTTATTAAAAGAATGGTAAAATGTTAACGAGTTTTACGTCTTAACATTGAGTTTATCAATGTTTTCATACTTGTGGCCGTTGCGATACAGTGCACATACACAGTGTACAGTATACGCATACCTTTAAAATGGATTTAGGAAACCGATAACAAATCAAACAATGGGAAATAAGAAGTCAATATTATAACAGGACTGTTTAAAGTTCACTAATAATTGCACAAATCATATCTCTCTTTAGTAAGAATCTCTGTATTTTGGAAGATTTGCTCTCTTTGTCCCAATGTAAAGTGTGAATATTATAAGATGTTTAGTAATATTATTCTTCGTTAATTTGCCTGATTTAATGATATGTGTTCATAAAATACGACAAGTTTTAAAATAACAAACAGATTTTATATAAAGCGAAATTAGTTTAACAATAAAATAAAATGAAGGTGTCACAGTGAACCTATTATTTTGTTACTAATATAATATGCATAAGGTAACAGTTACATGTTTATTTTTCCATAAATATACACTTTAAAATTTAAGGTCCTTGTTTCATTTAAAATATCCTGCTTTAAGCACTTACATCATACATTATAGAAACCAGTTTTTGGCTTTTTAGGACGCCAGTACTCGTCATTCTCCTAAAGTTTGGAAAGTAAGGTGGTTTGTAACATAACACATGAAGCTGAACGTCATAGTTTAAGGATAGCAACGCATCATTAATACTTAATAGGTGCTTATGAGCCGGCGGTAGTCTTAAATGTTTTTACGTTAAAATAAAAACGACGGGTTGCACTCCGTGAGTGCCGACAGAAGTGAAAACTTGAATATTAACGTTGTGCATTTTTGATATTTTGGAATGGTTAGGGAATAATTTTGCACGAATTACTTTAATATATGAAAGTACTGTCATTTATATGGCACAATACAATATTCATTTATTGCGCTATCGTACACAAATATGACAACACAAACATTCGCGCAAGCGCCCTGCGCCGTCTTTCGAATTTTCGATCAGGTCACGTGTCCTGGTGCGAGTTTAGAAGTTTTCACCCATACCAAATAAAGTTCGCAATGCCTCTAAAGAAGTTTTCACTTCAAAAATAGTGAGTAATAAATTTACGTGATAGTCACGTTTCAACCAGGCCAAAAGATTCTGAATTATTTTTAACGATTATTTTGGGAGAAAAAAGTATAATTTTTAACACTTCTTCACGTAGACCATCTATGATCAGTACAATGCTCCTACAAGTCTACAATTCCTTAATTGCAGATAATATCTTACCCTATCTCTAAAGTGTTTAATATATCTAGTGTGTACGTTGTTTCGTAAGTTTTAAACATTCCTACATAAACTAACTTACTTTTGCTCGGGGCCTAACATCCCGGCCTCAGGTTGGCAACGTTTACCATTACTAGCTTTGGTGTCTCTATGCGGCGTAAATTTCTTACCATCAGAAAATCCAACTGTTTGTTTGCCTTCCTATATCATAAAAAAAGATTTATGAGAGCGTGATAGCTCATTAATAAAAACTGGCCAACAAGGCCAAACTGGTTCATTTCCAATGTTTTTAAATTATACACACATTTTAAGTTCAGGTCAAGCAAGTATTAAAATGAAAACATGTTTTTTTTGCAGTTATTTCAGAACGTGTAGAGTTCGTGGGTTCGAAGAATGGGAATCTCCTACTAATCTATTCAGGCTTCAAGTATTCCAAGAGGAAACCTAGGAAAAAGGAATCAAATATTCACAAATCTCTTTGGCGATGTTCCACTCACCACAGCAGAGGATGCAATGCCACTGTGTATACTGTTGAAAATGTGATTGTCAAACTTCATTCTTTTCATAACCACCTTCCTGTACTTTGAGTTCAGCTTAAAAACTTAAGATGGACTTCCAAAACTATCTTTTGTAGTATATGTAACGACGAGTTTCTTTTTCGTAATATACATTCCTATTTGCAAGATACTTGGAAATATTATGTGAACTACGTATTTGTATTACTGTGGCTAAAATACTTATGCTACTTTAGAGACCTTTATTTAAGTGTCACTTTAGATTTAAGTGTCAGTGCCTTCAGTGATATCGCATTATTTGCACTGAGTAAAAGCACTAGATTAATGTGTTATACCAGTTTATGATATTGTGTCAAACGAACGCGTCATACGTGGCCTTACTGAAACTGACACTGCGCTCTAATAATATTTTTGCTTAGTACCTTAATGTGTCACTTTGTGTTGATACTTGATATCACTGACATTACTGTCGCTACTGACGCTTGCTTTTGAAAGTCTCCTTGAAAATAAATATTCAAAGCTAACGTCGATACCGACACTATATAACAGACATTAGACGACGAGACTACAGATAGACATCTGACGTCTCTGACGATGCCTCAAATATCATACCATATTATTACGCAGTAAATTCTATTGCCTATTTAAACACTAAAGTAGGACTTACGACAGACACGTCGGTAGCGTCAGTGTTGCTGCGTTATTATTGTCGGAGCGGCTTTTTTTACTTTCGCAAAAATCTTATGGTCTTATGTGATAAGCCTTATCACATAAGACTATAAGGTTTTTATCAGATATGGCAATGTTTATGTTATCATTAAGATATATATCTACACCTATTACCTACAACTACGTCCGTCTTGTAGTGTAAGGTTGTCTTCTAAGATTTAGTTTTAATTCCTGTCGCAGAGAAAAAAATACTTTTAAAAAGTATAGCTACTCTAAGTTTTTTTTATTGTTAATAGTCTTCGAACATCCCAGTTCGCAAAATGTACTCGTTTAGAAATAAGAGTTAGAATTTTAAAATTATTGTTATGTTTAACGATATATAATATATTATACAATTACGCACAAGGTATTGGAACAAAAAGTGATCAAAATGTCATAAGAATGGTTATATTTTTGAACTAAATATATTTTTTTATTAAAAAGCTTTTTTTCTTTGCCATCACAATTGCTGTTAAAACTACATATCAATAGGTATAGACATACAATTTTAGGTTAACTATTATTTAATACATGCATACAGATCTTCACGCCAAGTCTCTTACGCGGTAAGCAAAAAGTATTTATTAATTTATAAAAATGTGTTTCTTATAAGAAATATTAGCCAAATACTCGAGCAATGGCTTGTAAGAGGTAGAAAACTAGGCTTCGACAAGATGCATTATTTATCACTTACTAACCGTCCCGGCAAACATCTTTGCAGCCATTCTGTTTATATGGGGAAAATAAAATATTGTTCTCCCTTGTTTCTTTGCAGTCTTTCCTTTTTTCTTATATTTTAAAACTTCCTCCTTTATCAGCGGTAAAAGCGGTTCAGGCGTTGGATTTGACTGCATGAGGTCTCGGGTTCGAATCCCGGGTCGAGCGACGAAAAGAAAATTTGGTTTTTCCAATTTTCTAATAAAAAAATGCTACTCGGGATTGGGTATGTGCCCGCTTGGCGATAGGCTTGCCACCTATCACATTGTGGAACTTTGTGTCTTCGGCTAGTCGTGGGTGCCCTGGTTGTGCATCTGCCTACCTCTTCGGGGATATGGGCGTGAAGATACTTTAAACCTTCCCTGGACTTCCATAAATAATTCAAAATCAGAATTAGGCAGATCTGTCCAGCTGTTCTTGAGTATTAGCAAGACTAACGATTAGCAATTGATTTTTAGATATAAGAGGAAGGTATTGAATTCATGACTTATGGTATTGAATTTACTCAGTGACAAAAATAAGAACCCGTTGTGACTTGGAAACCAAGAATGGTTTTTAATTTTAAAACAGCAACGGTTCTTAGGTTTAAAGCACGTGACACTTACGATTTCACAAAACCCTCGCTGAACATAAAAAAAAACAAATAATGAGCATAGCTACCGTTCCAAATCATTGTGGTACCCTTATCATCATAGACCCCATTTTGAGAAACCCTGACCTACAAAATTAGATAGCAGTTGTTTTAGATAAGAAGCAAGTAATCAGGTAAAAACTACTCTCTTAAGGACACTTGTTAAATGTTAGCAGTACATTTGTAACATAGTAGGTTGCAATGTTAAGCAAGCTTTAAGTAAGTTCTCCAAAACGGAATACGATATTGGCGAGCAACAACGTTATGTCATATTTTACTAAATTTCTATATTTTTTTTAAGGCGATTCTAGAAACTTCTTTTTATGTTCTTAATTCTACAGATCTCTATTGTGTACGTTCTCTATCTTATTATTCTATTGGTCGAGTGTTGTTATTAAGTACATACATGAAGTTCCGTGTTCGATTCACGGGCGGGACAGCCAAAATGTTTTATTTTTAATATTGATTAAATAAAAACAACCTTGCCTAAGGATAGATAAGTGCCCGTTTCGCGATAGGGTTGCCACCTTTAACACTGTTATGTTTTATACAGTATCGGTAAATAACAATGGGTGCCTTCGACTCACACTCTGACTCCCAATTTTGAGATTCGAGCGTGAAAATAACTTACTTCACCATTCTTTAGATCTTTATGCCTTCTAGTATGTGTCATACTTTTTGGTTTTTTTTTCACAGACATATACGAACCGGCGGAATTCGTATCATCACTTTATGGAAACCCTTTAATAAGTTATTCAGGATATACGTATTCCAAGCGGAAGCCAAAGAAAAATCAAAAAAACCCAGACAGTATAGTTGCAAAGACTTTATGGCGATGTTCGACTCACCACAGCAAAGGATGTAACGCCAAAATTCATACCGTTAATAACAAAATTGTTAAAACGTACACGCATCATACTCATTTACCTAAAATACTGGCTAACAATTAATATGGTAACATTGTCGTCAGCTACCATTGCGAGAAATAACCTAAACAAAAAAAGTAAGACTTTATCAATTTACACAAGCATCATCTAGTTATTTTGATCATGTTAACAGCTGCAATCTAGAGCTACAAAATTCGGACTTAACAAAAAAAATGTTTTTTTTTTTTTCAAAAATCATGAATTAATTTTGTCAGTTTTATTGTTATTGGACATTTTCCAGTTGACTCTGTATAATCACACTATATACAAATATACATTCCAAAACTATTTCGTTTGTTTGTTATCTTGTACATACTAAACCGTTTAGTACGTTTAAAAAATAGTGAAAATATGAATGATGTGTACCTGTCATTAACATTCTAACATAAAAAAGTAACCTTAAAAGAGTGTTTGTGGTCTAGCTAAATTATTAACGTTACTATTGGTTTAAACCACTTGAACCAGAAATATGACCAGCACAGAGGTTGTACCGATAGTTACGCAAGTACATGCCTATCTCCACCGACGGACCCGACGGGGTCAGGCAATTTTGTGAATTTATTGCCTCTATGGTCTAGCGGTTCAGGTGTTGGATTTGACTGCATGAGGTCCCAGGTTCGAATCCCGGGTCGGGCAACGAATAGAAAATTTGGGTTATCCAATTTTCTAATAAAAAAATGTTGCTCGGGATAGGATATATGCCCGGTTGGCGATAGACTTGCCTCATAACACATTGTGGGACTTAGTGTCTTCGGCTAGTCGTGGGCGCCTTGGTTGTGCCTCTGCCAACCATTTCAGGGATATGGACGTGAAGATACTAGATGTGTGCACTTCCGCGTCTTTGTGTTTTTCAAATTTATTCTAGTATCTATTTAAGTATTTCTATGTATTTGTGTGGTGAACATTTAGATATCTGCACTTCCGCGTCTGAATGTTTATTAAATTTATTCTGCTATGTATTTAAGTATTTCTACGTATTATAATATTTACTAATCTAACTTGCTTACTTGCTTGTTTAGATTCAATTATATTATACTTAATACTTTGAATATTTTGACAACTGCAATTGTTTTTTTTTTCAATTTACATATACAAATTGTTAAATAATCAACAAGCAAACTAAACTTAATTTTACAGAAGAGCCCATTTTTATAACCTCTCAACGAGGTAAGCAACTTATCTTGTATGGTGGATACAAGTACGCGGTGAAAAGGGTCTGCAGGACGAGTTGTAGACCGGTAAGGAAGACCTGGCACTGTTCAACTCACAACTGTCGCTCGTGTAAAGCTATACTGGTTACTTCAGATGACGTCATCGTGACCGTGAAGAACGTACACAACCATGATCCTGTGGAACTAAAGTCCTATAATACATTTTTTGAGTTTGATGGACCTTGAAAAGTACATACAGTATTATATGTAAAAAAATCAATGTAAGGAGTGCTAATCTTTGTAAAGATAAAATTATCTATTACAAAGTCCGAAGAAGATGTGAATACCGCGAGATTAGCTACAGTATGCATTAAAAAAGATATGTGTTAAATAAACAAAGATTATGTTAGAAGATTAGTTTCTATTTCTAAATGAATTAATTTTCTTGTATTTTTAATTTGGTCTAATCTTCTGGAGCTCGGCTTCAAGACTTTCGTTAATGTCCATGTCCATGTTCATATCCTATTGTAGTTTATTTCAAGAAATAAATGAAATTTTGTTTTACACTAAAAAAATATCTTCTACACATTGACTAATCACTACATAGTATAAAATAAAGTCGCTTCCTCTGTCCCTTTGTATGCTTAAATCTTTAAAACTATGCAACGGATTTTTATACGGTTTTTTTAATAGATAAAGTGATGAAAGAGCAGGGTTTATATGTTTATTTCATAAACGCGCGAAGCCGGGGCGGGCTGTTTGTAATCTTATAAAGGTTAATTAAAGAGGTTTGTAATGCCTTGACAGGGATATCTTCTAGTTTACCTAATCCTGCCTAAAACATCAGCGACATTGTCGTAAACCAGTTAAGAAATAAAATTCTACCACAGTTTCATAATAAAAAAAATCTTCACTTCCGTATTCCCAAATATGCAGGGAGACGAACAATCAGAGCATCCACGACTAATTAAAAACACAGAGTATTTGCCTTTTACAGTTTTCACTATTAACAAATATCTTGAATTTTTATATTTGAAGGACATTAAAAAATATAATGTGTCATACTTTAATTATCTCCATTTATGTTACTTATATGCATTTAACAAGTTCTAAATCAAAATTTTCAATTACAGCGATAAAACCAATCTACACAACATCCAAAAATGGGAACCCTATGATACTAATCGCGGGCTACAGATATTCGATGAAGATATGTAAGATAGTAGGGGATTCGGTGCGGAGGCGATTTCAATGTTCATCACATACTAATAGAGGCTGCAACAGCGCCATCGTCACTGTGAATGATGAAATCATTAGCATCAAGAATGACCATAATCATGAGCCAGTTCAGATAAAAGAAAGGATACAAAGATATGATATGCTAAGCACAGAGTGAATTTGTATAAATTATAAAGAAAATTGAGCTAATTATAAAGAAAATTGTATTTCTTAAAATAAAAATAACGGTTTTAGAATTTGTTCACCATGGTATTGAAAGAAACAAGAAAGTCATATTATTTCTGAAGCTAATACAATGGTTACGAGATATTCATTACGGAATTCGAAATATGCATTAAGCAAAAAATGTATCATAAATATTATTAAGTAAATATAACATCCTAATTTTATATGTAAATTTTTGTTTAGTATATCTGTATAAACAACTCAGATTGACTTTAATCTACCTAAGTTATTAACCGTTTACGCTATTTTGTAATTCTACAAATGCAATGTAGCTTAAGTCAAGTTATATTTATATTACGCATAAGTATATTGGTAGTAAGTAAATTAATGTTGTAAAAAGTATTTGTCTTGTGGTTTCAACTAATTAAAAACATGCTTAGAAATCTGTAGTAAGAGTATTTTGATCGTAGATCCTATCCTGCCAGCTAATTACCTTACTTGTGGGACGTGCATCCTAATGATAATGGCTAGAGCTATCTATGATGATGGCCCTATCCATTATAATGTTTTAATTTAGGTAATGAACATCACAAATCTAAGCAATGTGGCATTTACATGTTTGCCATCTATGGGAACCGTTTATCATCACGAAATGCGAATAGTTAACCCTAATCCAAGATGGATTTTTATATTACAAAAGAATAAACTACAGTGATAACTAGTGTGATTTGAAAAATCCTCACTAAAGTTTATTTTTTTGTACATTTTGAAAAACTTACTAAGAACGCTTTTTGTTATAAGGCATTTTTTTACATTTTTATTAGTGCTGTGTCTAATAATAAAAGGTATTGTTTCAGATTTACTGCTAAATAAAACTGTTGACGCTATGTGTGAGTTTCCCCAAAATGTATCTTATGCAGAAAGCTTCAACGTCAAAGACATCAAGGAAGAAGACGTCCGTAGTGATGCACCCATGCAACATTCAGATATTTTGAACCAAGGTACTATTATTCCAGTTCAAGTATTACCGAGACGGTTAGGTTTTGATTTAAACGCTTCAACCTCAAATGTTCCAATTCCATCAAAAATGGGCATTCAAAAGTTTGACAAAAGGGAAAGGAAGAAACCCTGTAAATGTAAAAACAAATGTACAGAAAAAATTAATGCCACTGATCAAAAACGTATTTACGAACAATTTTGGGGTCTAGATTTTAATAATCAGTTACAATTCATAGCACAATACACAAGACGTTACAGTAAACAAAAAATGGTCAATGACTTCAACAGACATAATTATTATCTACCAGTCCATCTAGGTTCTATTGTAGTAAGAAAGGTATGTAAATCCATGTTTAAAAACACGTTAAGAATCGATGAAGGTTTTCTTAACAGTGGTCTTAATTTTCACAATGAATCTCCTATAACTCATGAAAATTAAAATATATCCAGTTTTATTTTAAATTTTATGAAATGAGTAAAAATTACGTTTGCGTATTCATTAAATTTTGTAGCTCTTACAATGATGTAGGCTAAATTTAAAAAAATATACATTTCAAAGCAGTTTAATTGAATGAAAAGGCTTTAAATTCTTGAAGCTATTTTTTCAGTTTAAGTAATTCATTAGATACAACATTTTGTAAGTACAGAACATTGAAATTCACGTAGCCTTGACTTAAGGAATAATGTATGTAAGCTTGTTCTCTCTCATTGATCACGTTAGTATTATGGCGAAATCTCAGTTTTTAAAGTAAACAATGAAGTACAAAGAAAGTGCAGCTAGTGAGAAAATATTTTAAAGTACAATGAAAATATAAGTTTTCATAATATTAGTTTTCAGGGAAAATTCTAATTCACGAAGTCGTCATTATTCCTGTTATTTTATTTTTGTACTAAACTAAGCGGTTAAGTTTAATTATAACAACAAACTAATATTTTTTCGGACTTCATGAAGTATTGCAAAATAAATATTGTTGATTTGTATTGATTGATGTCAATAAGTATAGTATCTTAAACAACTTACCTGGTTCTTCAGGTTGTGATCTAGCTGTGTGAAAAAAATATGACTTTTACATTTTATACTTATATTTTGTAAATTGGTGAAATGTTCACATTTTTTGATTTACTTGTAAGCAATATTTTTTTTGTCTTAATAATATATTTTAATTTTTTTTTCGTTTTTGTTTGTTTTTTTTTAATATTATTCCTGAAACCACATGTCTCATTTATTTATTTTTCCTGTTTATATTTAAATTTTACTACCTTTATTAAATTTGTTTTAGTAAGATAAGATAGCAATATTGTTTTTTTTTCTACTTTTTGTTTTCTATTGCATTTACGATTTTTTTATTTAATCACTTATTTGTAAACTGTTTAATAACACCTGCCCTATACATATACTAATTATTATTCCAATTAGCAGTAGGTGCTTAAAAGTGATTAAAGCTTTAGGTAAATGCCTAGAAAATCATGCTTTATTACATAGCCAAATGTAGTAGGATTTGACCCTTTCGTCATTGAATAATATTCTCACAATTACTTCATTTTATCGTAAGATCATTTTGATAAAGTTGAAGATATTTATAAACCTTTTGCTGTACGTAGCTAAATTGATTTTGACTACTTAGAGTTTTGTGAAGCCATCCATAGCTTTTTTTAACGAAATTGGAAACAAACAAGCATACATATTTCTTGATGGTTAGAAATTCACGCCGCCTAGAGGTACCAAATGTGGCAATGGTTTGTTGCCAGCCTGTGGCTGGGACGTTAGGGCTAAAAGTAAGTTTACCAGCTATCTTGTCCTCCGAACCGAAACAACATCAACGGTAAGCTCTGACGTTATCCGGGCGAGTTGCTGCGAAACTCTACCATCTGGTCATACATCACGGTGTTAGTGACGGTAAGCCTACGCTCGCCTTTTACATGCTGCTTAGCAGAAAGACAAATGGTCTATTCTGCAAAAGGACCCGGACCAATACATGGAAATATATAGGCCAATGTAGACCATTTTCGATTTAAGAAAAAAATAGTTAATATTGCTTGGTTAAAAGGTAGTAGTAATAAATTTAACAAATTTATGATTAGAAAATATTCATAATTTTAGAATAATGTTTCAGAAATTTGGCTAACAAACGCTGATGATGGGAGTTCTAATGTAACTGGATACACCTCCGACTCTGAAAGTCAACCATTATGTCAAATCAAGAAAGAAGTAACTGAAGTATTAACATCATTTTCCAATGCTCAAGATCGTAGTACTCTGGCCCATGGAACAATACTACCAATGAAAATAAAGGATCCTTTTAATTTAAATACCCATGCGTCGACATCTGCGGCAACTCAAGATCAATCTAACATTTCCATACCTTTAGATTCAATATACACCCCCTGTTCGTGCAAAGACAAATGCCCAGAAAAAGTTAATACTGCAGCTCAAAAACGTGCTTTTGAAGAGTTTTGGAGTCTAGATGATACTATTAAGCAAATAGAATTTATAGCACATCATACAAGACCAAATATCAAAAAAAGAACCAAATGTCGTGACCCAACTAAGAATAGTAATTTTTATTTACCAGTGCCTCTGGCTAGCGGTATTATAGTTGTAAGGAAAGTATGTAAGGCTATGTTTAAAAATACTTTGATGATTGACGAAAACTTTCTTATTAGTGGACTCAATACTCATAATGATTCTGGGAATAGTAAAAAAAAAGTAAGTTAGGCAATGTCTAGTCAAGAAAATATGTGTAACAAATATGTATTTTAAACTCCTAAATAAGCAAATTATTCAATTATGGGTATAAGGAAGCGATACTAATACAAATAAAAATACTTTTGTAAATTAATAAAGACCTAGACCAAAAAAAACAGACAAAAATATAAATCGAACCCGAGCTCGGCGGATGGTCGATGGAGTTAAGATAATAATATATGAAGGGATAGAAATATATCAGATAGAAATAATAAGAGATAACTGTCATATATTTATTAACACGATTAAATTTAATTTTGATGTGATACTTCAAGTTAAACATGCTGAAAACCGTGCAATATTAAGAAATATGTTTAGAAAAACAAATTCTGAGACATCAGACCCAAACGTAAGCAACAACCAGGTTAAACAGCTTTAATTTTTATAAATATTTTTGAGATTTGATTTAAAACTACCTTGCTCGGATAAAACAAAATATAAAAAAACATTACTTAGAAATAAACGAAATTTCACGCATGTATGAACTAGTATTGTCTCTATTCATATGAAATAAGAGTAACGAAATAGTTCTACTAAAAAAAACGAAAATGTTGCATTTTAAATATAAGAAACATGTAAAAAAATTAAAATTATACAAATTTAGATGTTAATGCTTTTTTATTTGTAGTTAACAACTAATAGGATGTTGTTGTTATTAATGGCGTCATTTTACAGTAAATTGAAATGCTTATAATTAGTAACTTAACAACATGGAAAAGATACAATTTTACGTTTCTTTTTTGCATTTTTGATTACTTTGCTTTATTATTTGGTACCAATATCAGCAAAATAATTAAAAATGTTAAGGGGTAGGTAATAACAATTTATAGCTATTAAGATGTTACGTAATACGTATACATTTTTTGGCGAAAAATTACAAATTAAATAATTTTATTTAGATGTTGTTTTTATTTTATTAATTGCGCCATTTTACAGTCAATTGTTTTTTCAAAATTAGTAACTTATCAATATAAAAATGATATGTTTTTACATTATATCAATAGACATAAGTTGTGGGTTTTGGTTTTTAATTCTTTTGCTTTATTATTTGGTTGCATCGTCAGGTAAATAATAAAAATGTTTAGGTTTATATACTGAGTTTGTAGCTGATGTCGCGAAAACGCACCTTACAAGTATAGCTTGTTTGGTCTATTTAAAAAAGTTTCATTAGCTATCGAAAATTAACATGATATTTGTGGTAATTCTTCTGTGCACTAACTAAACTTATTTTAAGTGCAAATTGTCCAATGAAACAAAAAGTAAAGATATGAAACATATTTGTCATATCAGATTAGTCCAGGCATTTTAGTTCATGTCGACAAACTCATCTGACAACACTAAAAGTGTTTTGTCTCTTTCTATTACTATTGTTGAAAAAAGATAGCGATATCAAAAATTCGTTTGGAAAGTTTTCAACAAAATTACAAGAAGTTGCTCTTGCACTTGCTTGCTAAATTTCGGTGAATGTCTTAACTGTCATATTTTTGTTGCAGAATTTGAATACACGTCATCACAACGAGGAAACCCACTTATACTTCTAGACGGTTACAAGTATTCTATTAAAAAACAACCTCAGAAACAAAATCCTAAAACAATTTGGAGATGTGTATCCCATGCCAGCAAGAGATGCAATGTTATTTTGACTACTTGGGAAAATACTATTATTAATTTTAAAGGTATACATAATCATGAACCAGCGAAGTCGAAATCTTGGGACGTCTGATTATTTTAAAATTTATGTTTTTTAGATCTTTTTTATATATCATTTTGAAATCATGCAGTAATAATTAACTTGTGAAATAATATATTTTTGTATATTTGTTCATTGTTTTTATGAATCCAAAGATGTAATGTGTATAAATTCAATATCTTTCTATTGTCATTATCTGTAAACACAAAACCAAGTAATTAAATAAATTGTGTTTTTAATAATAAATTAAATTCGAAACTTTTGTGATAATTAACTTAAAAAATTAAACTTATCAAAAATTTCATTAAATGCGATTCAAACACAGCATTTACGAAAACCAAATGGAAGTTATAAGCTGTATGTATTTTCAAAAAGAACGAATGAATATGAAATTTTCGTTTTATTTATTATTAGGATTTGACCTCCAAAAATATGCCAATTCCATTATTCATCAAAATGGTTGTATGAACCATGGAATAATGAAAATATGCTTATAGTCTAATGTAATGATTATAGTAATATGTAATATAAATCACCTCTGTTATCAAATTATCCGGATTTGCCTTTTCTTACACGAGGTCCCGAATTCGATATCCGGGCAACACAAAATGTATTTTTCAAATTTTCTAAGCGAAACGGCGTTGCCCGGAATCGGATAAGTGCCCGATTAGCGATAAGCTTGCAACCTATCTCTAACTTGTACACTAATTGTATATTGATATTCTTTTGGGGGATGCCGGCTTAAATATACTTAAATAAGATAATTACTTAGGTACTTACAGTCAACATTTCAGAGACAGGTTTCGATATTTAATATATAAGGACATTCAAGATTTTAAATTTTAACTTGTCTGGGTCGTTATTCTTTTTGACCTGCAAAAGCGTGTCTCTACCAGTTGGTGAAAAAAGTTTTTTAATTGTATTTCAAGATGCACTACGCTTTTCACATAATGACTGTACATGATTTAATAACAAATATATAGTAGAATTTTATTACAAAACGTTTGTTACAGAGTAGTAAATCACGTTACAGAGGTGTATCTCATAAAAATCAAAGTTGATTACCGCAAGTGATTGTATGCAACCCAAGGAAATATTAAGTATTATTAAATTACTTACTTATTGCATATTAACGTTAAAATATTATCGACGTTTTAGGAAAAGTTTACCCCTCTGTTACATGAACACTTCATTACTTGTTTATTATGAAAACGTGATAAAGTACGGGGCAGACGGGTAAAGTAAACGATATTCATGTACTATTTATATTTTACGGTCTAGCGATCCGGTGCTGGACTTGACTTCATAAGGTTCCCGGTGTGGGGCAAAAATAAAATGTGTTTTTTTAATTTTTTAATAAAAATCACGTTGCGCAGATTAGGTGACAACTGGTCATATACCTAATCCGGGCAACGTGATTTTTATTTTGTCACCTATCACAAGTAAAACAAAGCTAATCGTGTAAGAAAACTTATATTTTATTTTTATTAAACTAATATTTTATCTCCATCATCATCATCATCAGCTGGAGAACGTCCACTGTTGGACATTGATCTCCCCTAAAGAGCATCACAAGTTACGGTCACATAACCGCTTGCATCCAGTGGCTTCCCGCGACTTTGACCAGATCGTCCCGTCCACTGGGTGGGAAGTCGTCCAACACTACGTCCTCCGGTGCGGGGCCGCAACTCGAGAACCTTTCTTCCCCAACGGTTGTCGATTCTACGAGCAATGTGGCCTGCCCATTGCCACTTCCAAAACTTATCTCCAAAATTTATACTTTAAAAAGTGTTACAAATATGTATATTACGATATTTTCATAATTGCCATCAATCTTCGTCAAACAGTTATTTTTTACTCTGTGCCATAAGGCCTATACCGTCTCTTGCCCACACCTTCTTTAGTTTCCCTACAAGCCGCTGTAGGAGAAGCCGCTTTGAAATAATTAACATGTAATTGGTAAAAATATTTTCAAGTTACTCACGGCGATTGTCACACGTACGGATAATTTTCAAAAGGACAAATCAAAAGTAAGTACACATTTCAAGTCATTTGTCCTTTTATTTTTTCAAATCTAGTGACTGTTTGTATGTAACTATTCCAACTTATTGACGACATTTCAATCTTTAATTTATTTTTATAAGATTCGTTTAATTCAATTACTTTTAATTCCTGTGTCTTTCACAGAAATGCTTATTGGCCAAAGAAACAATATTCCTCGTCAGATACTATATAATTTGTGTTTATTTATTTGTCTATATACTTATTACATATTTGTTATTTCCAGATACCATTATTGCGAAAAAGAAGGCATTAACACCAGCGGAAAAGCAACGGCGTTACCGGGAAAAACGAAAAAGTAACCCTGAAAAGGTAGCTGCAACTAAGCGCAAGGATTTAGAGAGATACCATGCCAGAAAGAAGTTGGTAGCTGAAATGAGCAAGCGAGAACATCTAACCAAAAAGCGAATGTGGCAAAAAGCAAATAAAAAAAGAAGGGAGAAGAAAAAGATACTCGAAGAAAATGCAAAGACGCCGCCTAAAATCAAGAACGTAAACATCTCATCCAATACATACTTCAAACCTATAAAGTTAAGGACTCCAAATAGCATATGAAATTGGTAAGATACAAGTAAGGTGTAGACCGTCCGTTAACACACAGGAGCATATTATCAACACACTAATATTTTAGGAAGATTCATCATTTATTTTTGCGGATTGAGGTAACGACAACGAGAGCTGCAAATGTTAAGAAGGATACTGTCACTCACGTAGACGTAGGAAAATAAATCAAACACTAAGTTTCTCACACATACATACATACATACATATCTTCACGCCAAGTCCCTTACGGGGTAGGCAGAGAGTATCGAGTGCCAGACCTCACGATCCTGACAAACCTGTCTTGCTTCCTTCACATTCATTACCCTTTTCATACAAACACGCCGGTTTCGGAGACTCTTGACACCACCCTCGGATAATATCCGATTGATCTGATCGTGAAATGTCAGCCTTGGTCTCCCGGGTACCTACATCCATCCACATTCGCATTGTATATCTGCTTTGTCAATAAGTTTCTTAAAAGAAAAGGGGACTCAAATGTCAAATAATATTTACTTCACTAAAGTTAGTCCTTTTTATGTGATACTACTAGAGGTGCTAAAAAAAGTTTGTCGTGTTGATTAGGTATCCCGTATAAAAGGAGTTTGTTAGAAATCATCCTGGAACTTTTTTGATTGAGGGCATGGGCAAAAGGAGGCTGATGGTGTTAAAATTATAGTGAAACATTAGCTAATACCTTATCATTATTCTATTTGCATATAGTAAAGCAGTAGTGTAATAGTTTCCTTTAGTTACTATAGTTACTAAAGGAAACGATATCAATAATGTGTTCCAATTTGTATCCGCGCTTCAAGAAATGAACAAAATTAAACTGTTCCATATCTGTTTGTTACCAACAAACGAGGACCCTAGGACCTCATGAAGTCAAGTCCATTGCCAGACTGCTAGCCTACATAGGCGAGTTGTCGTTCGATTTAAGGAATAAAATAAAAAAAATGTTTGATAAGCCTCAACAGATTTTGTCGAGGACTGGAACCAGACTGAGATCATCTCAATTATGATAAATCAGCTTTCAAACACATACAAACGCATCTAAATCGATTCTTTCGTTTAGAAGTTTTGCCACTGATACACACACACACTTTTAATTTTAGTGTTTTGTATAACAAAGTTGAAGACTGATAAAGACTTATAGCGAAATAAGTGATTCTTGAAAAATAAACCTGTTTGATTCTAGATCTCATCCCAAAATCTCCTAGAACAACAAATCTGTTACAAAAGTTACTACTTCGTTACGATACTGTATCCCGTTAGAAAAAAAATGTCGTTCTTATCTTTCGATATTACTTGGCAATGTTGGAAATTGTAATAGTCGATGATACTGCCGTCTGTTTATGTAATACCTACTTATCGTAAACATAAATTTATAAAGACATATGCACATTTTTCTCATAACGCCTCACAAGTCTAAAATTTGCGAATTACCTTTTGCTGTACCTGCTTTTAAACGCTTTAAAAACTATCCTAGTAAGTATTTTATTTTTATGTATTGCATGTCGAGTTTTGATTTTAATAATGCGCTGCCTTAAACTAATAACAGTTACAATTACAGGCTCAAACGTGCAATACATAGAGTCGCAACGGGGCAATGTTCTCATCCTTTTGAAGGGCTACCGATATTCCTTAAAGACTTATAAAAATGTCGCGTCTTCACCGAAAAGACTGTGGAGATGTTCAACTCACGCCAGCCGTGGTTGCAACGTTGTATTGACAACGATTGACGACAAAGTTGCATTGATAAGAGGCGAGCATAATCATAGCCCAGTGATGTAAAACTTACCAAGATTTATTTCATCACCAACTGAGGGTGTCGCTGCGTTGTGTTTGCGTTTTCGTGTCCGCTGAGTAGAATAAATCATCACGTTCTCTGTCAGACAGCTTTTAAAAAGCGTGTGCTCGCTTCGTTGATATACAATTTGTCACCAAAAAGACCACTGGTGTTGAATGTGATAGGTGGCAAGCCTATCGCCAACCGGGTACTCATCCGATCCTGGACAATGTTATTTTTTTAAAAAATGAAAAAAAGTTTTCTTTTGGTTGTTCGCCACGGGGGTTGAACCCGCGACCTCATGAAGTCAAGTCTGATTGCAGACCATATCGGCGACCATATTATTGTACAGTTAACGAAATTCAATATGGCGGACTGCCACATGGTTTGATTGATTTCTTACTAATAGGAAATCCTTGTTTTAATAAAAATATGCCTGATACTAAATTATTTTATCTGTGACAATGCTACTTTAATCTACTTTAATTAGGGTATCCCCTATCCCAAGATGGTAAATGTGTAGTCACTACAACGTCGTGCGGTCCTAGTGGATTTCGTTGAATAGATGATGGAATATGAAAAAGGTCATCTGACTTTTTATTTTTGGCCATGCGAAACAAACATAAAAATTACAGATACTTGATCAAACGTGAGGCGATTAGATATTGATAGTGGACATGAATGTATATCTGACATCCGATAGACATTAGTCTATCGGACATTAGTCTGTCGGATGTCAGAAAACATGTCAATCAGACATGTCGCGGTAATAGCAAGTGGTTATTGGTAATTTGATTTTTAAAGTTTCTGATCATCTGAAGAGTAACACAGATGCGTTGCCGACCTTTTAGGACTGAGTAAGCTTTTTTCTTGAAGGTTCCCAAGTCACATTCGTTCGGGAATACCTTCCTTGGTAACAAATTCTACAAAGGTCTTGTACGGGGTAAGAAATGACTTAAGAATCGTACAGTTATAGATCGCCACACATCAAGATGATAATTTAATCTCTGACACGATGTCCGAAGGTGGAAATCAGCGGCTGGAATTAAACCAAACAACTCCTGAGCATTCCCCATGATAGATGCGGTAGAAAACACTGAGGGACCAAACATTTCTATTCAACGCCATGGGCATGGTAGTTTAAACTCTGACGTGATGTCATCTAATTCAATTTAATGTTAACTCATCTCATTTTTTTTTCAGATGTGACACTAATCATTAGCAGAAAAGGCAGTCGAATGTTAAAGATAAATGGGAGTTTATTTTGTATACATAGAACTTTTATGGTTGGCAAATGTGAGAAGATAAGATGGCGGTGCTCGTCGTATAGAAATTGTAAAGCCGTAGTTCACACCTACGACAATCAAATTATTAAGTCGAGTCTTGATCATAATCACCCAAGCATTTGAAGACTATAGTCGCGGTTGTGCTCACGCTCCTACTTAACCGCTTTTGAACATGATACGTAATTAACAGACAGACCAACAAAAAGAAAAAAAATAGCTTAGTATTCAGAAGCGAATTACCTTTTTCAATGATATTGAAAGGTAAACAAGCAGACGGATTTCCTGATGGTAAGAAATTCACGCCGCCTAGAGACATCAAAGGTGGTAATGGTGCGTTGCCAACCTGAGGCTGGGTTGTTAAGTCTCTATCAAAAGTAAGTTTACCGGCTACCTTACCCTCCGAACCGGAACACGTAACGGCAAGCACTGATCTTATGGCGACTGGTATAGTTAAAGCGGTGATACCAATCCGGGCAAGTTGCTGCGAAACTCCTGGCACTTGGAAAGGAGCCCGGACCGACACGGGGGAAACCTGGTTTTAAAGTGCAAACTTTTTAATGGCGTTTTGCACTATTTGTGATCAGTAACGTTAAACTCACGGGTCACGTGATCTTATTGAAAATAGCGTAAATAGCACAAATAGCATCGGTTCTCTGCGTCAGTGACTCTGTCGCAGAATTGACGCTTTTTATGTTTGTTTATGACATCCAGTAGATGTGAACATTTTTTAATTATTTATACGGAATGCTCATGATATATTTTATTTGTAGATATTTCGGTCTAATTGCATAGACCTTGGTCACGACGGCACTATGGCAGGGAACTTTTGGCAGGAGAATCTACTGATAGATGAGCCCGTCAACTCTTCTCCTTATTTTTCTCTTTGTAACGTCCTTGTCATTATGTCACGGTCTAATGCAACTTGACCGAAATATCGATAAATAAAATAAAATACATCGTAAGTATCCTGCACAAATAATTAAAGAATGTTAATGATGCGCGGCAAATTAAGTTTAAATAATATCTACTGGTTTGACTTCAAAACTATAAAAAATATTAATGAGTCTTAAAAATGTGATCTGATAATAAAACTAAGTAAATTTGTTACGTTTTTAAAGCTAATTGTTAAAAATCATTTATTAATAAATTCTTAGTTTTTTTTTTAAATTTTCATATCAACTATTTTACATCCTAATTCTAATAACAAATTAGATTTTGTTTCAAATGTGTTTTAAAATGTAAATGTTCCAAAACTACGAAAAATATATAGGCTTATTAGAAATGTTATTGTTTTGTTCATTAAAGAATAATAATAATAAATGAGATACCTTCGATAAATGTATATTAACTATTTGTGTAAGCATGTTCCGGAATCGCAGAAGGCAAGTATTTTCTCATGTTTAATTAAATTGTTTTTTTAGACATGTCATGGAATAATGTAAACTAGTGGTCGCCCGTTGGTCGAAATTCGGCCGTAATAAAGTTTAATATATTTTTGATAAGAACGCTATCTTCATTTCTTAACACCAACTACTTTGTTTCCAAACTTTCTGTGCACCATCTGCGATATTTTATCGTTATCATCAATATATTTGTTTGTGTGTGTCAAATGCATGGTAGTGTGGATAATGCTTTATTTATTGATTTAATGTACTTTATAAGCGTTATTAAAAATATTAGCGTTCTGCACTTCTCCTATACATAAACTATTAGTGTGCCAAATTTTATGCTACTACGTCCGTACAATTTTTGTAAAAAGGGGTTCAAAATGTTGGCATCACGTATTTACATATAGATAATCATCGTGGTTTGATAATTCTTTTACGAAAGAAATGAACCCGAGTTGGTTCCACATATTTTGTTCAATATTCCACTAGTAAAAGGCAGACCAAAATCGGTGCATTATCTTTACATAGTATAAAACAAAGTCGCGTTCTCGGTCCCTATGTCCCTTTGTGTGTTTAAATCTTTTAAACACACAAAGGTTTTGATGCGGTTTCTTTTAATAGATAAAGTGTCTAATGAGGAGGGTTTATATGTATATTTTATATCCGTGCGAAGCTGGGGTGGGCCGGTAGTTAAGTGTAACTTAAAAACCATACAAACATATTTTTTCAGAATTCTGGATTTTTTGTGTAGTGTAGAAGCATCAGCTACATTAAAAAAATAAGATAGGTGTGTGTAACGAGCATACTCACAAACATTCACATTTTTTTTTGCAGTGCATTTCGAATACATAAGAGGTTGCAAGGGAAACCGTCTAATAAAATTGAATGGGTATACTTACTGTACCCATATATTGAAGGACTCCAGAAATTTACCGAAATTGAGGTGGAGGTGCTCAACTAATAACTCTAAGGGTTGTAAGGCTGCATTTTATACTATTGATGGTCACATTGTATGTGGCAACATCGTTCATAACCATGCCCCAGCGCTATAGCAAAAATAATAAAAGTATTTTCACGACCATATCCCCGAAAATGTAGGCAGAGGCACAACAAGGGCACCCACGACTAGCCGAAGACATTAATACCTATCGCCTATCGCCAACCGGGCACATATCCAATCCCGAGCAACATTTTTTTTAATTAGAAATTTGGAAAAACCACACTTTCTTTTTGTAACCGGAAATCGAACCCGGGACCTCATGAAGTCAAGTCCAACACCTGGACAGCTAGACCATAAAGGCGATTAAATCAGCGAAGCTGGCTCAAACATTACATTTTTCATAACAATAAGCGTATAAATGTGATGGTTTTCATACTTCCAAAAAAGAACTAACTTTTCTGTGTTAGTCCCAGTTTTTAAAAGTATACATAACAGCCACTAGGTAGCTAAACCTATCACCAACAAGTAGGTGGTCAAATCTATGATGGTTAATACCGTTGAACTTATGCGAGAGGCTTACGATTAAGGCCTTAGCTTGGCGATGCCCCTAGTGATGTCGAAGAAATGGAAAGCCTTTTGCTAAGTAAGCTTTCTTAGAATGTTTCTGCGGATGAGAAGATTTGGTTCAAACCGGGTTAATGTGGCCAGTAATTGTAGTGATGCAGATTTATTCCATCTGCATAGGTGTGATTATACCATTAGTAAGCGATTGGTTTATTACATACCCACGAAGAATCTTTACGACCTTCACACCTCATTTACGAGCCAGCATATAAGAAAGTATTATGACTGTGATTTTTTAATGATAGATTCGTTTTTTACTAATTTTTTTTTTCTATTAATGTGTACAAGTTTTAAGGGTTTGAAGGAAATTAGGAGAAAAATGATTTTTTGAGTGTTTAGTGATTACTTTTATAGATAAAAATATTTATCAACATTTATATACAATAAAATTAGACTAACTTTAATCTAGACATCTGCCTTAAATTTACAGAAACTAAAAAAATACCACTCTTTGGTAATCTGGTAATCGAAGTTACAAATCACCGCACCACCAGGCTTAATTATATACTCATTGAATTTACGAAAATAAAGAAAAATACTAGGTGTGTTATTATATTTTCAACTAACTTTGGTTCTGTTATTATTGGTTGTAAAGTTTTTGTGTGCCATTATAAATAAAATTTGAGGTTAGTGAACTACATGTATTTTTGTTTATATAATTATTATATAAATGTGTCTATGTTTTTTTAACTGAGAATATAAATATTGCATAAATTTATATTTTTTTATTTGATAAACCCCGGATTAATAAATTAATAATATTAAAAACGTTTTAACTTGGCAATATTTTGAAGTCCTTTTTTCTTCAAGCAAACAATTTTATATTTATTTTGTTTTATTTAATTATCATTACAATTTCCAACAGTTACTGGTTACTTCCTAATCCAATATGACCATTCATTGTACACAAATACATGTTAACAAAGTGTAATTATGTCATAAGTACGTTTGAGGTCAGAGAACCAATTAATGTTTGTACGATAAGGTCCTTATCGTACAAACCTTGATTATAAGGACTCATCTACATGAGTCTTTATCAAAAATAAATAAATCGTTTTACGAAATGAAAAGTAGTGCGAAAAAATATGAGAAATATAAGAAATAAAAAAGTGTTTACAATATACGTTAACTATTTATTTTAATTTAACAATTTAAGCTCCACTTACACATTCCCGGGTTACTTTTGATATTGAGTTAAACTGTCATATGTAATGTATTTATCCCACGTTAGATGCTAATTCAGTGTTGAATAACCAGGAGAGTGCAAGTGGCCCTAAGTAACAAAAAATAATTTAATACTATAAGATAAGAAAAAAATAACATCTAATCTAGAAACTTCTAGATGCTATTTTTTCTTGTTTTAAAATTTGTTTGACATTAAAATATTTCTTTGCGACATCAATGTTTTTTGTAGAATGGGTATTAAAAGTAATTGTTTTTTTCAGGATGTCGCTATATGGTAACCAGCAACGGTAGCCGGCGTTTGATTGTTGGAGGGAGAAAGTTCTGTGTTCACTACAAACGTCCCGTCGGCCCTGACACCTTTAAATTAAGATGGCGGTGCTCCAAATACAACAAGCAGTGTAAATCGTGCCTTTACACTATTAATGATAGGATTGTATCTGCTAATCTGCTACATAATCATTAAATTAAACCTTTGCGAACCCTACGCACTGACATCTAAACCTATTTGTTCCAGTTTGGGTTATATAGTTTTCAGCAAATTTAAGCAAAAGGTACTTTAACGCAAAAGACTTAAGATTCTATCCACAAGTTTAAGAATCTTAAATCTTGTCGCTTGTACTGAATGCTAAAAAAGAACGATAGATTGCACTCTGGGAGTGCCGGCAGAAGTGAAAACTTGAATATTAACGTTGTGCATTTTTGATATTTTGGTATGGTTAGGGAATAATTTTGCACAAATTATCAGTATGAAAGTACAATCATTTATGTGGTAGTATTCAATATTCATTTATTGCACTATCGTACACAAACATGACAACACGAACATTCGCGCATTCGCCGTGCGCCGTCTAAAACGAAACAACAGGCATACATTTTCGCCTCGCTGTAGAAAGAGAGGGTGATACTTCCTCTCCTACGCCGCACTGGCTGTTTACTCTTCATCCGTCTTACAAATTTTCGATCAGGTCACGTGTCCTGACGCAAGTTTAAAAGTTTTTCCCCATTCTTAAAAAAGTGCGCAACGTGGCTACATAAGTTTTCACTTCAAATATTATATTTTAAAACGCCAGAATAGATAAAGTGGTAGCTATAGTTCATGATAAAAAAGTACGATAGTACGAAATCAAGGCTGTATACGAGTATGTATTTGTCTCAAAACATATTCAGCCTCAAATGTGAAAACACCTTTATTCTTTATCTATATAAATAACAAAAAAACTTCATGATGTTACTTTTGTGTAACAGATGCGCGCGTATTTTCAAATTTTCATAACGAGCCTAGAGAAGTATAACTTCATAAAAAAATGTGAACAGAATGCAGCATTGTATTCGATATTTTCTTAGATAAATTTAAGTAGGTGACTAGCAAAAAGTACTGATATGATACGTAAGATTATAAAGCTGAATGAAATAAATCCTTTGCGTTTCTTCAATGACGTAAACGAAGGAACGGGATTGAAATTGTTTATCACATTTATTCTTTTTTTAATTATAACTCTTACTATAACGATAAGTGCTTTTTAATTTGAGATTTGCCCTTTTATGTTTTTTAATTTGAGATTAATGTGTGTGTTTTTATGTTTAATTTTTATGTAACTTTTTCTAACAATGTGTAATGTATATTATGGTAGCGTGTAGTCTTTTAAGAAATGCATAATAGAATTAGAAAATGTGCCCAAGTTTCAAATCACTGGTGTAATGGGCTTAATATTATTATTTAATATTATGGAATATGGAATACTCGGCGAGATAATTATTATCGCTTGCGATTTTGTGTGTGTTTTAAATAAGAAAATCATAATAAAAAGATCAGAAAAAAAACGCAACGCAGAACGTGCGATAAATATTATTAAGTAAATAAAGTATTTTCCCTGAGAGTTAATAAAAATAAGGCAACTTGTGAATATGTCATAATTTTTGTCCTGCTAATTGTTCAGATGGCAAAAATTAAAAAAGAGGTTAACAACAATAGTTTTCAATTGTAATTAACTGTATAGAATAGACAACAACAATTGAACAGTGTAACGTCACAGTCAAAGCGCAGTCAATAATGAAATGACCAGAAATGACAAAATGGCTGCGGCCCTTTCGGTGGCAAGCGTGCCTCTTACTATGATTTCAGTGCGCGCTAAGATAAACGACACCTCGTAAACAGTAAAGCGACAATCGCTGTACCGAGACGATCACAAGTGCCTCCTATAAGGTGCATGTGAATAAAGTATTTTCTATTCTATTCTATTTCATGTTATATTTATTAACTCTCTTCGAACAAACTGTACTAAGTACTTGATTATAATCGCTTCATTTAAATATGTCATTTAAACACTTGTAGTGTTAGTCTTTGTTGTACAAAATTGTCAGAATAAAACCAATCATAACATTTAAAATATAACCGTGATCACTAGTACTACTATTTTAGTGTTGGTCTTACGATTTTGACCGATATCTAGACTTTTAGACTGTAAGAGTAAAATCGATATATCACTAATAAAGCTGTATCGTCTTAGGAAATTGGATTAATGTTTAAGAAATAGTAATTTGTGTGTACTTAGTTGTATCATGAAATGTATCAATCATGGATAATAAATAATACTAAATGCACATTTTTATTTGGAGCTGATACTCTCGAGGTTTCTTCATCCCCGTGTTGGTTCATCTAATTGAAAAGACAAATAGTCTCTCTGCCAGCAGCTCGTAAGAGGCGAGCATAGGTTAAAATGTATGTCATCAGCATAAAATGTAGGTCCTTACCAAAAAGGCGACAGACGATAGAGTACTGTGCAGCAATTTGTCCGGGTAGGGAGCCGCCGCCTTACCTATTCATGCCACCATAATGACTCTGTCATGTTCTAAGCTGGAGGTTAGGGTAACCAGAAAACTTGCACAGTAGGCCTTCCATTCTGGCCTTATGACGCAGCTGTAACATCTACGGTGTCTATAACCCACAGTTTTCTCTTACGTGTATCATCAGGAGCGGCGCATGCTTGTTGACTGACCACAAAAAATTATAATAATATTTTTTTTCAAAAACTTGGGATTAACAGTATACAATAATTGAAGGGAGCCAGTATTATATGTTTGTGTCAGAGTACTACGCCTCTCTAATATTTAATTCTTTCTCTGGTCAAATATTAACAAATAGTTCTCTAAGTATAACGTTAGCTTTACATAACCGAATTTTTGGCACGTGCCATAAGTTTTGTCTGTTACAATTCCTATCTTTACTAGCTTTGCATGGGTAATTCAAACGTTATGTTTAAAAGTTAGATTAACTCTTCGATAACATGCTTACAGCGAATCGTTTTTTTCAGGACTTCACTTCGTACGAACTAACGCTGGTAGCCGTCGTCTCATCATCAACGGCAAGCCATTTAGCCTTCATTTTAAGAGGGAATTTGGAGACACACACAAAATAAGATGGCGGTGCACCCAACATAGCAAATATTACTGTAGAGCGAATGTTCATACTATAAATGACAAAATTGTTAATCGTAACCTTTTCCACAATCATTAATTTAGCAGTAATATTCTGTGTCACACCCTAGTTTTATTTTTTTTATTCTTTATCATTGCATTTTGTATTTATCATGTACTCGTATAAGCACATAACTATAATCACCATAGTGATTATTATTTTTAAGCATGATTATTATCTTACACGAGCTTATGTGCAGCTTCCTTATTTTACACTATAGTTTGTACACCTAGTATTCATAAGACTATTTTAATTACAATGTAGACTCGGGCTGATAAAAAAAGCATCTCTATTATTTGTTGGCGATGTTTATTTCTTATCATCAAGAAATTGGTTGCATTTATTTGATTGCCTACGAATATTATAAGAATGTGCTCTTTTAAAAGTAAAGGCATTATACTCCTTAATTTTTAATACTTTACGCTTTGAAATATTTACTCAAATAAGCTTCTAATATAGGTTTTGTGTTGTATTACACTGTGTTTAATAATTTAAGTATTACCCTAGATTTAGATATAAGTTAGGTGATAATTAATTGCATTGTATTTGTTTGTATTAAACATTTAGAATTAAATCATTATTTTTTGCCTACACTTTTATTTCGTTCCTTATTATGAAAATAAAACATTTTTGAACAGTCATCGGTTTAGAAGTTCAGAAACAGCAATATTTAAAAGCTTTTTGTTTAAAAACCTTACTAACTAACAACCGGAAACCATATTAGCCCAATACAAGGCTGCTTGGTGAGATGACCGTTAGATTGTCCTTTTGGTTAGCTAATGTTGACGATAAATCTATTTTTATAGAGACTTAACCTCAAAATTAAATTACAATTAACGTGGCGAATGCACGTCGTCTATCAGCGATGGAAAACCATTTCATCTTATTAATAAACACGGTGTAAATCACTCCAAGGTTCAGTCTGGTATTATAGTCTGTATTGCATGGTGATACAGACTATAATATCAACTAAATTTTACTTCTACGTTAGTCTTAGTCCACGTTTATTAATAAGACGGAATTTAAGACCTTCAATATGTCCGGTCTTGTGTTATTATTGCTATTGTTATTAGAGACTTTGACTATGTTCTTTTATAAAATTATGAAAAATCTGAAACACTAGCTGTTGGTAACGTAATCGTGGGTTGCGAATATTGGAAAAAACAAAAAAAAATCTTCTTTACTTCACTTTCAATTTAAAAGGAACATCTTGGCCGTCTATTTGAGACTTCAGACTAAACGTGGATGTTTTTTGAATTTCAAATATATCTACAGTTTTTTTTCTATTTACATATGTATATTACTCACAAAATATGTATTATAATTGTTTTATTTATACTTTTAGATTACTATTTCGTGGATAATCACGTTGGTGGGCGGCGCCTTATAGTCCGGGGTCGGCCATTTTGTCTTCATTACAAACGGGCTATGGCATCTGGGAGTACATTCAAAATAAGATGGAGATGCTCACAACACAGCAAGTACTACTGCAAGGCAACTGTTTATACTGTAAATGACAAAGTTGTTCAACGTAATCTTAATCATAATCACGAAATGGCTGAGTATACGACTTGGTAAATCATCATCATCATTATCATTCATTGCTCTTTCACTTAAGTTTTTTGAAGTTATACTTCTTTTGGCGTGGTGAAAAAATGATGAGGGTAAATTTTTACGATGCGCGCGCACACCGTCACGAAAAACCGACATGATGAAGTAAGCTATAGATAAGATTTTAGTTTTTCAAAAAAAGGTACCAACAAAGTAAAAGTAAGGACATCTACGTATTTTTGCGTGAGAACTGACAACTGTATTCACAATATTTCTTTATTTCTATGGTTAGTGTCATTTTGTCTACAAATGTAAAATAAGGTACAAGATAAAATTTTAAAAAGATTTTTATCTTATTACGCCGAAGAAGTATAACTTCTAACGCGTGTACATAAGTACTCACACAATTTTTTTTTTAACTTGGATATCATTATAAGCTTTAATTACTTTTTGAAGTATCTCATAAATGATACTTTTTTATGTAATCATGCATTAAAAATAGAAATTATATATTTTATAATAAATTTAAACATTAAATTTTAATTTTTACTAATTATAACAACTTTCTCTAGTTTAAATATTATATAGGGAGCAGAATGCTTAATCTAAGTAGAAAATCATAAGAACAAATAGTCACCTATTGATTTAATGGTCAAATGTGTTTTTAACATAATTCAAACGAGACAAACTAGATATGATGAAAACTTATTTTGTTTAAATACACATATTTTTAATGTATTTTTTTATTATCATCATCAACACTTCAGCCCTTTAGCTTACAGCTAAATAAGTCTGAAGTTGCACAGAAAATCTCTTATTTTCAATGAATCCCTGTCGATCTACACTTTTATTTCATTACACTTTTTATAGGTAATTAAAGTATCTGCAATATTACTAATTTTAATATTAGGTATTACATAGAACTGAGTAGCTATAGGACGGAACTATAGACGTGATATAAGGAAGGAATTGAAGACGTTCTAAACGTTTATGAATACGCTTTTTAACAAAGTTAACCTTAAAGAGAACTTTGTTTCCTTTTTCTGATTATTATAAAATTTGGATTAAATTTATAGTCCAGTCGGGTGCGAACCAATGTTTACAACCAGAGTTTACAACCCTCTAGATATCCTATTAAAAACTTCACCACAGGATTTGAATCCTCGCTAACTCAAATGGTTAAAGTATGTTCTTGAGAAAAAAAGGTTGCAAGTTCAAATCCTGTCTGGGGTGATTTTTTTATATAACAATAGTGAAAATTTTCCTAAGCTTGAGAAAATTTTAAATCTGGTACACTTTCTGATGGTATATATTTTTTTAAAGTCTACTAATTTTCATAAACTTTTAGTATTTCAATACATCGAGGACAGCAGTGGCAACCGTCGATTGTGTGTTGGTGATCACCACTATAGTGTTCATTACAAACGGGTCTTCGAGGGTATAGTCAAAATAAGATGGCGCTGCGTGAAGAACAGCAGAACTTATTGCAAAGCAACAATCTTCACCGTAAATGACAATGTTGTGTCTGCTAACATGTCTCATAATCATTGAAATTGTGTGATTGACATAATCAACCAATATCAATCATAATCACGTATCAGGTTATTAACGTGCAAACTGCGAGATTTATAAATGATGAAGTTGTCTTTACCATTTATAAGCTTACTTTTGGCATTCATTTTATGTATTTTGTCTTGCAATAAAATAGTGATTAAAACGGAACATTTTTTCCTGTTAGCGTGACGGTTAATTATTAACCTACTTATCTGTTCAGTAGTCAAAATTGGAACTAAACAGCTATTTCATGAAAATTTCATTGTCAGATTTTGCATGACACCTATACAGATAATGGATTTCCTATAACTTCATTTTTATTATTTTGTTATTGTTTATTTTGAAATATATATTTTGGTTTAATTTTTTGGGTTAAATTCTCAATCGGAAACATTAATCATTAGTACCTTCGCTATTTTCTGAATAGATTATGATGGACCATACGGTTTTAACGGCATGACTGCAGTCATAGATAGATATTGACTGCTTATAAAAAAATAGACCCCTGTTTAAGTAAACACTGTTTAAAATTTACATTCGATATCATGCCACAGTAGGATTACATGCCACCATGTTATTGATTGAGAATCAAATTTTATCAGCAAAATTGCTATTTAAAAAAGCACATTATCTGTTCGTGAAATAGGTTATTAAATGTTGCTGTTAATAAGCATATTACATTAAATGTATATCTCGTCACTTATATACCAGTCTTGAAAATGTTGTTATAAATATTTGCATTTTTATTCTGAAATAAATTGTTTTTTGATGTCAATCATATGTCGCTACTGCACTCAGAGACGATAATTATATTTTAACTAAGCCGATATTTTCCATACAAAGTTGTGACTTAATGATAGACCAAATGTTAATTGACGTCTTTGTGTGTTATGTTAGGTAACCTTGGAATGTTCTACATGTGCAGACGAAAAAATATTTTCATAATTACACTAACATAAGAATATCGGTTTTTAATTTGTTTAAGTGTTCAAAAAAATTTGAATTAAAATTTATTATAATCGTTTATTTTACAAAGACACTTGACACACACTGTGACGCGTCTATAATATAATACGAATACTAAAATTGCCATAAGTATATTATTTACTAAATATTCATTAAATATTGTTTGATTATTTAGTAGTAATGAAGTTAACAATAGACATTTTCTGCACAATTACTTAAAATTTTGACAGTGACAAAAGTTATTGATAAGGTGAATGAAATTGGTAAAGTTGTTCTCAAATTATTGTAGGACCAAAGGAATTGGGGATTTTTTTAAATTATATGAAAGTAAATATTAGTTTCTGTTTTTCAACATAAGTGAACATGCAAAAAAGAAAGTTTTGGTATTATTTAGCGCAACAAAACTGCAAAAACCGACTCCAACTATTTCATTGGGCCTCAAAATACCACGTCACGATTTGATAAAACTTTTTCCGAAAGGTTGCAAATAATCACAAAATGATCTCAAATAAATTTTATCAAAATCCGCCTAGTAGTTTTTGAGTTACACCTAATGAAGCGTTAATCCTCAATAATGTTAACATATCAATGACGAGGTCGTCAAATTAAGCGTAAAATTATGCTGATGACCTTATCATAAGAGAAAGTAACTCAAAAACTACTAGTAGGATCATGATAAAATTTATAACACTTTGAAATCAGGACCTATTTTAAAAAAAGAATCATCAAAATCAGTTTTGCTATTGGTCTAGTAATCTGGGAACAAACATAAGAAAACATATAGTTGAATTGAGAACCTCCTATTTTTGAGTAGGTTAAAAATGTAGTAGACTTTCAATTATCACACCATGCAGCGAAATACAGACACCTGGATTAATTACACAAATACCTAAAGGAATAGAACCTAAGCTTCGTGGATGGTTAGCGGGGAAAAGTCGTCTTTCTTCTAGCCCTTTAACTAACGAGGTGGTAAAAAATTCACAGTTGGGATTGAAATGATTTATTTCCACAGGTTACCAGTTTATAGTATCACGGCGTGGAAACCTTCAAATAATTCACAGTGGCTACACATATTCCAGAAGAATCGTGCCAGCACACCTGCAGAAGGGAAGGCAGAGGTGGTTCTGCTCGTCACATCACTCTAAAGGCTGCCAGGCTGCAGTGTTCACGTTCGAAAATGAAATCATTCGCGTCAAGGATAAACATAATCATGAACCACCAAATCACCAATAGTTCCCATTGATTAAACAGGATCATAACTACGACAGTGCTCGGAATCATAAATTAACTTTTAATCAGTTAGTGACTTAATGATTGATTAAATGGCAATCGATGCCTCTGATTGTGACCAGTAGCCATTAACACTGTCATCAAAACATCATCAAAGTAATGGTGGTGATGTATCACCACCACATTCATCTACTGTAGTATTGTATGTTGAAGATGTATTACTTACAGATTGGTGGAAAGCTACTTGGTCTGTTTAAACAGACTCACAATAAAAAGTGCCTTTGCAAGGCCAAAAGGCACTTTTTATTGTCAAATTATTGTATTATGCTTATTGCAAAAGCACTTGAGCATTGCGGCGTCTTGAGAGAATTAAAGGTGCTTTTTAGATACAGGCGACGGTAATTTTTCATAATTGGCGATGTTTATTTCTTTATTTCTTGTAGAATTACAAGTATCCATTTTACAAGAAAATTAAGTTTGAAATAACAAAATCTTACGTAAGAAAATTTTTGTTGCGCCATTGAAGCCCACCTTTTCTTTCTTTGTTCCCTATTTGATTGTCCGTATGATTTGAATCTCATTTGCGCTTTAGCAATTTTAATTCGTAAGTTATTTTTTTAATGAATCAAAATTATTAATTGTTAGCCTGTTACTCCTCAGTGTAAATTATATCTGCAAAAGCCAATATCCGAATTTTATTTCAATGTGGTTGAATAAAAGAAAAAATTTCTCCTACTTACCAATAGATAGCGTGGTAAATAATTTAGTGCTAATCTAAAATAGCTATCTTATTTCGATAAAGGTTACATACAGGTCTGAAAAATGGATTAAGCTTATCTTAGAATCGGATTGCATATTGTGTTTAAATTCGAAGTCGGTGGCAAATGTTGGAATTTTTAACACAAAAGCAGATCTAAAATTTTTATTTATATAAATTTCCTCAATACTGATTTCTCAATTTAACTCGCCACCTCGCCCGTATAGGCCTAAGTTCCTATGTAAAAGTTACTAATTTTGTTAACTAGCTCTTATTGTTAATAATAAAAATTTGTTTAAAGCTGGTCTTTTATTAAAAAACTTAACTTGGCTTTTTATTGGATATTTTATGCCTAGTATAAGCGATTTTTATTTTTATATGAGATAAAACAGCGAACTAGCTCGGATACGGATCTTCGGATGGAGAAACCATAGATGTTATAGGTGATAGAGGTGTCAACTCTACGTCAACTCTACTACTATTGTTTACCCAACCCTCTAGATCGGTACACAATAATGATAAACACTGTGACTATATCAGCAGGAATTGGTAAGGCGGTGAATATCCGGGTAACATAAAAAAACTTGATCATTTGGGAAAAGACAATTTTTGGACTTATAAACGTGTTAAGTTGCTAATACCATCCATGTCTAGACTTCCATTAAACATTGGTTTTTGCTGTCAGCTTTCCCACAATAACTGCTGACACTGACGGATAACCTAGCGTTAAAACAAGCCATTACAAGATAGATTTTCACGTCAGCTTTATCAGAGTCACTGAATTACGTATGAATGACGAGAATATCACGCGTTATACGCTAGGTTATATGATAGTAGTGGTAATTTTTCAAGCGCACTGACTAAACTAATTTTAAGTTATCGCTGCCTTCTTTTAACGATAGTAACAGAAAGAGACAAAACACTTTTAGTGCTGTCAAATTAGACCATACACGTCATTCCTACAGACGTATAATCTATCAATCGGAAAATGTTCATTAAAACATCACAATTTGACAAGTTCGGACTAATGTGACGTGTCTAAAATGTTCTATCTCTTTTGTTTTTGTTTCATTTGAAAAAGATAGCATGCATCTAAAATATGTTAAGTATGTGAATAGCAGAATTACCACCAGTGTATTCAGTTACGAGGTACGGTAAAACTGTCAGCCAAATCTATCGTGTTGATATTATATTGTGACTGACATTTGCAAGAAGTTTACATTATTATATTTTTTCGCAATCAATGAAATTGATGATTGACATGACTGATATTGACTGACGCCTGCATGAGTGTAATAAACGTTTAAAAAAATGTTCAGGTGTACGTTAACCTTGCTTTATGTTTCAGCTGTACGATTTGTGACATCTCGACTGGGTAACACTCAGCTTCTCTACAAAGGGATTAAGTATTCCACTCGGACTGGTCATAATAAGGCACATTTGAAGCGGAAATGGTTCTGTTCATCACACTACTCCCGAGGATGTCTGGCCACTGTTTATACTATCGATAACCAGGTTGTTTACACTAGGAATGATCACAATCACATGGCTCATCCAAAATTATATTAAGAATTATATTAACTACCACATGGTAGTCGTGTATGTAAGGTTAGCCTTGTCGACGAGGTTTTAAACGCCAGTTTCGAATCTCGACTGGGGTAATATTTGTGTGTACATAATTAGCTATATATTTAATAGGTATAAGTGTTATAAGAGCCGTTTAAAATAATAATTAATACATAACGCCAATTTAAATCTAATGTAAAGTTAAATAGTTAAGTCAGAAACGTGCAAGTGGTCTTATTGAGTTAATCTGTTAAATATAGGGTGATTTAACCCTAAAACGTCCAAGCGGTCTTACACTTACAGTCTTATGCCCGGTTCCTCGAATCGTAATCCGTCAGCTAAACCATTCGTAGTTTGTTCAAAAGTAACGGAGCGTTACCAATATTTTCAAAAAATGTTTAGAATTAATAGTCGGAAACAACCAACCGTTGTTAGTAATCTTACTAAGCGTACAAAATACTACCATCCGTAATCAAAACACCTCGTTTTTTAATATAGGAACCGGGCATAGTAATCATAATTCATAATCATATCTATTATATCTAACTAAGTACTATTTTAATCAATTAATGATTAGTGTAAATATATATTAACGGAGCTAATATTAATTAGTACCGTTATGTTAAAAATTTCATAAAAGACGAGCATAGGTTTATAATGTCACGCAACGCATGTGTAGTTTATTAGAATTGTAATATCTATCTGTGTCCTGCTATAGCGCGATTTAAAGTTGTACAGCGCCATCTAGTTAAAATAAAATTCCAATGCAGGTGGTTGACCTATTAATGTTGAAAATGTCGATTTTCCATTTTCTTTAAATTAAAAGTATTCTGTCCAGTACTTTTCATGCAACTATGTTTAACTATGTTTGATAGGTTTTATAATTTTATAAATGCATTATAAAAATTATTTCATCTTATTATCAGCAAGTCGACTTAAGTTCGAATCTTAGACCAGTTAGGGCTATTCCGTATTAAGCTTTATACACGGTCCGGGATCTTTTGCAGAATAGACCATCTGCCTTCCTGCCAGGCGGCTCGTTAAAGGCGAGCAAAGGCTTACCGTCACTAACACCGTGACATCCTACAAGGTGGTAGAGTTTCGCAACGACTCGCCCTATTTATTTATGCCGTCATAATTTCTAACGCTTAATGTGTTCCGGTTCGGAGGGTAAGGTAGCTGGTAAACTTACTTTTGCTCGAGGCCTAACATCCTGGCCTCAGGTTAGCAACACCTCCACCTCCTGTGGCGTAAATTTCTTACCATCAGGAAATCCGTCTGCTTGTTTGCCTTCCATTATCATAAAAAAAGTTTGCATGTGTTCATAATAATTATTTGCTTGTGGTTGCCCAAACCCTACCAAAACTCACTCATTTTCGAACCGACCGAATCACTAAAACTTATTATTAGCACACAAAATGTATATTGCTATTGGCATTAAAACTCGATTTCTAATAGAGTGTTTATTAGATAATGTTTTTTTTTTGTTGAAGGAGCTCAATTAGTTTCAATTCCGTCTGATTCATTTATCTGTAGTGTTAATCTTGAACATCGATTTCATGCAATTTGAAATTTGAATCGGATTTGTCATTTTAGGTACTCTCGATTTGGTAGTACTCAAAGTAATAACGGATGATTAACATTTAGTTACCACAAAATTCAATGAATCGGATAAAATCATCTATTGTTTATTATTATTGAACTTTAATAATTCGCTAGTATAGTGTTCATGAGTACCTAAAGTGACAGATCCGATCCCAATTTCCAATATTGCATTAATCGAGATTCAAGAGTAACCCTACTTGATTTCATGCGGAATAGGTCGATTCAAGGTATAATAAGGATTAGGTAACTAAAGGATTAGTTGTAGAGTACAGGTACAGTTGAACTATAATACCATTATGTGTTAGTTTAGTTTTAACGTTTTCTATAAAAGTTTTTTTATTGATATTGTTATCTTTTTTAGTTTTTTTTTTGATAAAAGAATCGGTATAAGTCGTAAGATTGAAGTTAAAATTTAAGCATGCACTTAAAAGTTACACGTTTAAACACAGGTAAATTCAAATTATATTAAATTAAATTCTATAAATTTATAACCTAGTAAATTTGTGATGATAGAACAAAATGTAGTTTTGATTTAATTTTTTTTAACTTTTCTTTACTATTTGTCTGTAAATATTTATCGTCAGAAAATTTTTAGAAATGTGTCTGTTTTGGATAATTATATACAGCGTCACTAACTCAAATGCCTAGTAAACAGCGTCGCTAGCGTGACGTTTACCGTGTTATACTAAAAACCATAAAATGGGATTTTCAACCAATAACATATGGCCTCACCATTCACGCGTAACTGTAGCAGTAATTTTATTGGTAGGATGTTAATTTTTAACTGTGTTTAGTTAAACAGGCGTCTTGTTTTTTGTAGTAAGGTGGTATGTGTTTTTGTTTAAGAGAGTCACCTATAAAAAGCTATAATAATAATAGTAATGGAGTTTTGGGAATTTCAGTTTTAAATTCAGCAATTTAAAGCTTTTTCGCTCTTTTACGAGTAACTTCTATAGCTTATTTGTTAACAAAAAATATTGGCTTAAGAATATAGGCAACATGAAAACCAACACACAAGTAAACGAACACTTTTTAAATATATTATATGATTATTGATTTGATATTTTCTTTGTTTTTCTTGATTGACACTGTCATTCTTGTAGAATAGTATAAACTATGGAGCCAGATGTGGCTATGACTTGTTGAGGGATTCTCCTTCTTAAATAATTCATGTTGTACTCTTAAATCTCTATCCTATGTAGACTGGAAATTGGAATCGGATTTGTGTCTTTTTAAACTCTTGAACACAGTGCTAGCAAATTGTTACAATTAGTTAATCGTAAATAATAATTTATTACATCGGATTCGTTGATTTTTTTGGAACTAAGTGCTAATAACTCGCTAGTATTGTGTTTAAAAGTTCAAGTTGGCACAAATCCGATTCCAATTTGCGATTTGCATGAAATCGAATTTCAAGAGTACTTAACCCTGATGATGTTAGGGTTACCTAATAATGTTGATGAAAATAATATTTAAATTGTACAGTAGTTTAAGACATAATATGAATACGAAGGCGTAATATGTAAATAGCTTAAAACCGAATCACTTCTTCAATCATGGACCTCTTTTGTTGAATGTAAATCCTGAACATGTGGAAGATATATGATAATAGTAATGTGACTTTATTATAAGTTATTTCTAATAAACGTTGTCTGTTAATTTACTTATCAGTAATTAAATTTACTTTCCCATATAAAAGTTTTAACCCATAATAAACAGAGAATTAGTACATTTTTATGACGATATCTTTTTCAGCAAAACTTGCATTTGAAAGAAATAACAGTGGTTTACAGACAACATATTTTTTTATTTATTGCAGTAAAAAACATTAACATAATTAGCATGGTGTGGAGATCTTCTTTTAAGTAAATCACTACTTGTGTTAGAAGATCTCACTCTTCCTTTATCTTAATAACATTAAGATAAACAATGTCTTTACTCTGACGTCTTTAAGCAGTATTATTTCAATAATAGTCACGCTTTTCGTCAAACGTTAACATTATGATTAAAATAATATTGCTTTAACACGTCAAAGTATACCCAATTATTACAGAACATTGATTTTATGTGTATGTAATAAGTTGACTTGGTTTTTGACGCACAGATTTAATCAAGTATCTTTTTCAGTTACGCTTACTTACGTGATGTCGAGGAAAGGATTCCCACTGTTGGTGTTGAATGGATTTACGTTCTCTTCAGTCCCGAGCAAGACAGGGAAGACCAGGTGGAGGTGCACAAGCCATAGTACACATAACTGCAAGGCTGTGGTATTCACCCTGGATGAGCATTATGTTGGATCTAAAAATGAGCACACTCATCCACCTCAGACGTCCAGTGCATCGTATACACCTATATAAGGGGAGTCACATGTGATCGAAGCTCAAATCAGGTATTAGGCACCACACATACACTAGAAATAATTCTGTTCGGAAAACTCGAAACGGAATTTCGAACGCGGCAAATCCAAACATTCAATGAACTTACTACATATGGAAGAAATTATTGAAGTAAAAACTTCTTTAGCGGCGTTGCGTTTTTTGGAATGGGTAAAAACTTCTAAACTTGCGTCAGGACACGTGACCTGATTTGTAAAACAAAAATTCGTAAGTCGACGCAGGGCGCTTGTGCGAATGTTCGTGTTGTCATGTATGTGTACGATACCGCAATAAATGAATATTCTGCCACATAAATGATAGTACTTTCATACCGATAATTAAAGCAATTCGTGCAAAATTATTCCCTAATCATTCCAAAATATCAAAACTGCACAACGTTAATAATCAAGTTTTCACTTAATGTTTTCAATTTAAATGGTTTGTATGAACTAAACTTCTTTCTTCTTTCAAACGGACTTCCGTAAAGGAATTTTGAATGTATGTCACAGTTATAAGAGAAACAGTTTTTCTGTTTTACCTAGTCCATGTTCCTAGGTTTGTTACAAAATACTTAATCCTACTAATATTATAAATGCGAAAGTTTGTATGTATGTATGGATGTTTGTTACTCTTACGAACGAATGGCGAAACGGATTTGTCTGAAATTAGGAACACAGATAGATTGTTAACTGGATTACTATATAGGCTACTTTTAATCCCGATCACATAACGGGTTCCTGTGAAAACGCGAGCGGATCCGCAGACGGCAGCTAGTCATACATAACTACCAGACAAAGTAATTAAGGTTCACACACAAATAAACATGTCACAAATTATAATCATTATTAAAACCTTAACCGTCTTATAGTTAACATGGACTAACATAGGAGTAAAATTAAGTTGATATATTACATTGTAACAAAGACTATAATACCAGGTTGAGCCTTGGACTACCTTACTTGCGGTTCGGAGGGTAAGGTAGCCGGTAAACTTACTTTTACGCGAGGCCTATCCCGGCCTCAGGTTGGCAACGCACCATTACCACCTTTGGTGTAAATTTTCTAACCACAAGAAAATCCTTCCAATACCATGAAAAAAATTTGCCCTAAAAATCTAATAATAATGTTTTATCTCCTAATCATAGTTTATATATTAATATTAAGTTTAATTTCAATTATTTGTACACGGTGTCTTTAATTATTCCATTTTTTCCTTTTTTTGGGTTAGCCGTAAGTAATACATATTTTAGTTAATAAGACCTTTGGTTTATTTCTTTATTATCATTAATTTCTTTAATCATATATTTTGTTATTTTTTAATGATAAATGTTCTAATACTATACGCTATTGAATAAAAATATTAAAGGAATATAAATATTAAAAATAAATAAATGTTATTTTATTGCTTTTAATATTGTGTGTTTTTATTCGACTGAAATGTTGTTTATTTTTTTATTTTACTTAATGAGTATGAAAAAATGCTACAAACGAGAATGGAAGTGCGGACCACGTTTTTTATCCTTTTTATGTCAATTTTCAGTTTTTATTCATAAAAAAATACGGTGTACTTTTCTTTTTTGATGGTGAGACCTAAGTTAATATGGTCAAGGTAATATGAAAAAATCCAGTTTTTCCTTTTTTTTCTTGGCATACAAAAATTATTTAAACACCAAAAAATTACACTCCAAATAGAAAAATTTAAGTTAAGTAACAAACAAAAGATAACAGACTTTCAAAAGTCCAATTTTCCCGGAAGTTTTTCCAAATCATGCCACCTTTTCACCATTTTCCTTTATCCAGCATCTGCCTAAAGCCTGTATATTATTGTCAGATATGATATTACTGTCAGAAATTATATTACTGACAGAAGTTATATTACTGTCAGAAAAGCTACCACCTCAAAATGATTAGGAAAGAAATAATAAAGTTTATTTTCCAGTTTCCTACATATTATCGAAAAAAGGTTTCCCTCTGATCGTGGTGAATGGGTTCACATATTCAGCAGAGCCTAGCAAGTCAGAGAAAACCAGGTGGAGGTGTACCAGCCGGAACACGTACGCCTGTAAGGCCATAGTTTTTACTGTTGATGAACAGTACGTTGGGGCGAAGAACCAACATACCCATTTACCTCAGACTACGCTTTATAACGATCGATATTAATATGTTTTTGATATGTAATGTTTTTGAAGTTATACTTCTTTTGGCGCGTTAGGAAAAAATAATGAGGGTAAATTTTTACGATGCGCGCGCACACCGTCACGAAAAACCAACATGATGAAGTTAGCTATAGATACCATTTTAGTTTTTCAAAAAAAGGTACCAACAAAGTAAAAGTAAGGACATCTACGTATGTTTGCGTGAGAACTGGCAACTGTATTCACAATATTTTTTTATTTCTATGGTTAGTGTCACTTTGTCTACAAATGTAAAATAAGGCAAAAGATAAAAAATTTAAAAAGATTTTTATCTTATTACGCCGAAGAAGTATAACATAAGTACACACACATTTTTTTATTTTTATTGAGACTAGACTGCAAAGACTTAAAACAAGAATTGTACCGTCTTACTACAAAATAAATAATCAGTAACTAAGGGTCAATTCATACTAGCGCAGAGACGAAGCGTCAATCCGAAACTTAATGTAGCAAATTCACCCTTATTTCCACGCACATATTTCTTCCAAGGGACAAAAAGACACGCACGAGCAATTTTATTTGATTGTCAGGAATTTGACGCTTCGTTACGCTTCGACTCTGCGCTAGTATGAATTGACCCTAAATGTCTTACTAAACGGATTTTCAACCAATAATATGCTGCCACGTCATCAAAGTGTTGTGTGCTATTGGTTGAATGTCAATTGTAGACATTTCAATAGGCGTTTTAAATTTTTGTTGATAAGGCGAATAGAGTCGTAGTTTGTAACTCTGTGTTAAAACTTTGTCGATAATTGAACAATTTAATATCTTGTAACAAATTAAAAATATGTCGTTGTTGTTTTTTGAAACTTCAATTGTTATATGTGATGAAACTAAAAAAAAATGTCTTTTATCGGTTTCTATCATTAATTCAGTATTTTCAACATCACTTTTTTGTGTATACAAATTTGTTAATATTTTATTAAATAGAGTCTGTACTTATTTCTGTATTGTTGATTTTCATCGTTGTTAAAAAAACACCAACATATTATGCTAATGTTTAGACTAATTTACTAAATATTTATGAATATTTATATCAAGTGTCGCTTTCTCAATTCAAAATTACGCTTATTATTTTGTATTAAAACATAACGTTTTATTGGTATTATATTTCTCTAATCTTAGATATTTTGTTCTACTTTTTTTTTAGTTTATACTCGTATTACCTTATCATTTTTATCTTTTACCTTATTTTGTAATAATTATTACAAAAACATATAAATATGTTCTATTTACCTATTAATCTGGATCCAGTTAAATACACAAATATGAATACGGGTATAGCTCCAATTATCTTTTTACTTCTTCGCCTCTGTACTGTAGCGGCGTTGTTGGATTTGACATCATAAGGTCTCAGTTTCGATATCCGGATCGGGATCGGGCAACCAATAGAATGAGTTTTTCTGATAAAAAATAACTTTGCCCGGGATTTGATGTTTGCTTGCCACCTATCACATTGCAGGACTTAGTGTCTTCGGTTAGTCGTGGGTGCCCTCTGCCCATCTCTTCGGGGCTATGGGTGTGAATAAACTATTTTTTACTTTTTACTTATTTATTACTTCTTTTTAATTGTGTAACAGGTAAAAGTAAGTAATTCCTTACTATTGTTTTACTTTTTGGTGTACAAATGACAAGAAAAAAAATTTTTTACTCTCTTACAAACATAATGTAAAACTAGGTAAAAAATAATTTGTCATATGTACACCTATACTTTAAGGGCTTTCCACCTTATTATATTTTTTAACGTATAACATTAATTACTCTATCCTGTGACGTCACTCGTTGATGATCTTTTAAGACTATACTCAAACTTTTATTTGCATTATCATATTTGTATTTTCAGTGGTATTCACAACTTCGCAAAGAGGCAAGAGGTTGATCAGATTCAATGGATACACTTACTACGTCGCCATGAGCACTGGTTCTAAACTGCGGTGGCGATGTTCCACACATAATCGCCAAGGATGTAGAGCAGTCATATATACAGTTGACGACGAAGTTGTTACCATAAAAAACGGACATAATCACCCTCCTTTGGATAACTTAAGTTACAAACGTAGAATTGACAACCCTAATATTTTGGGCGTTTAGGCACAATGTAAGACGGATAAATGTAATAAATGTTGGTGAGCAAATTACGGCCTGCGGGCTGGATCCGGCCCATAAATGGTTTTAATCCGGGCCGCCGAGGGTTTTTTTTAGAAAAAATATGAATCTCCTTAAAAAAATTAACGGTCCAAATGTTAAAAGACTATTGAAATTTGAACAATTAAGATATTGAATTGATACTTCAAACATAATATTGCGTATTTCATATGTTGAAACTTCATAAATAGATTTTATTTTAATAAAGGATTTTAAAATAAAAAATGCCGTATGTTATCTTTATACAACGTTTTATAATCGTAATATTTGCTGCCATTTTTAGGTGTTTTAATTAACCGGCCCGCCTCAAGATTAATTATAATTTACTGGCCCGCCACTAGATTTTTTTTAATTTACCGGCCCGCGGTCAAAAGAATTTGCCCACCCCTGGTACAGACTCACTGATGTACAAAAAGCCTACTTGAATCTTAAGATTAAAGCGTGGCTGGACGTAGTAGAAATAAGTTCGCGTTATGACTTCACTAATGTTTTTTGACGTGATACTCTCCAAGAGTTATTTTATTATTGAGTGAAACCCCCATGTAGGGTAACTCTGGAATCTCGAATTTATGCAAATTGGAATTTGAAATCGCGTCTGTGTCGTTTTGTACTACTGAACACAATACTAGATAATTATTAACATTTAGTTAATAGTAAATAATACATTACTAAATCGGCTTCGTTGGTTTTTTTGAACTAAATAAATAAATATCTCTAGACAAGTCACACAAATTGCTCTGACCCCAAAGTAATCAAATTATATGCTTGTGTCATGGTACTTCGTGAACTATTGTAATACAAAGAAATACCTAAATATATTCCACGATAAATTTAATAAACACACAATGTTAAATAATGAAGGTTAATAATTCGCTTGTATTGTTATATTGTTGAATTGAAAAATGACACAAATCCGATTCTAATTTCAAATTTGCACAAAATTGAAATTCAAGGATAACCTACTGGTTTGGATATTGCCGGCCTCCGCGCTATTAAAGATTGAGATTCACTGTTGTTTAATTAAATTGTAGCAATAATCGTTGAGAATATGAATGACGTGGGCATTAGGTGAAACTCTATTAGTAATATAGAAAACTGAACCGTTCTATTTCACGGTTTTGTTTTAATCATATGTACCTACATAACTTCACGCCAAGTCCCTTACGTGGTATGCAGAGAGTATCGAGTGCCAAACCTCACGGTCCCGACAAACCTGGCTTGCTTCTTTCACATTTCTTATTCTTTTCATACGAACACGCCGGTTTCAGAGACTCTTGACACTACCTTCGGGTAACACCCGAGCAATTTGATCGTGGAATGTCAGCCTTGGTCTCCCCGGGTACCTACATCCATCTACATTCGCATTGTATATCTGCTTTGTCAATCTTTCATCTGTCATCCTTCCTACATGACCGTACCAGCGGAGCATGCTCTTTCTCATTTTAACACCAACACCTTCTTTCAATCCGACTCTTTTACGGATATCTCTGTTATGAATTTAATTGTGTTAAAACAAAATTTTGTTACATGTTACATTTTGCTTATTATGTTTAAGATTTATCTTTGGAGTTAAAATTTTTGCCCACAAACCCCACAGGTGGTATTTGATAGAATTATTTTGCAATATTACTGATATAGCTTTTATGTTTCTTACAAGAAGTATATTTTATTTTAGTTGATTCTTTTTGTAACGAAAATATTGAAAAGTATTTGAATAATCAAGACGTTTATAGGATTAGTAAAATTAATGTTAGCAATTATTTTAGTTAATGTTCTTTTAATAAACAAAATATTTTTATTTAAAAAATGTTATTGGATAAGATTTTTATTAAAAAGTGCTAGATATTAAATTTTTAACATTATTATTGATATTTTTTATGTTTTTGCTAATGAATATTAAAAATTTACAGCCTTTACCAAAAGATTTGTAAAAATCTTACTTGCGTGCCAATATAGTGTAATAGGCTAGTGCTGTAATTGACTTGAGTAATCTTTAAAGTTTTTATGAAAGAGAAGAGAGTTTTTTTATTTGTAGATTTTGTTTTAAAGTAAACCGAT
>NJDD01003445.1:381569-393054 GCA_002245505.1 Calephelis nemesis
TACATATTCCTGCCGTTATTATGATAATGTAATATTCCGGTCCGGAGGATAGGATAGACGGTAGACTTGCACCATTGGCCTAACACCAAGGCCACAGGATGGCAAGACCCCCCTGCAACACCTATACCTATGACAATGTTTTTCATTAAATCTTACCATCAGGGGTAACGAGGGCTTTTTAACTATATTTTACCATAAAAAAAATGTGTGTATACTTATGTACACGCGTTAGAAGTTACACTTCTTCGGCGTGATAAGATAAAAATCTTTTTAAAAATTTTATCTTTTGCCTTATTTTACATTTGTAGACAAAATGACACTAACCATAGAAAAAAGGTATTTAATACATTAAAAGTTTTATTATAATGCATTATTTAGTTAAATAAAGTTTATTTAATATTTAATAAAAACTAAAATGTTATCTATAGCTAACTTCATCATGTCGGTTTTTCGTGACGGTGTGCGCGCGCATCCTAAAAATTTACCCTCATCATTTTTTCCTAACGCGCCAAAAGAAGTATAACTTCAAAAAAAAACATTTTTTTAGACAAACTGTTTTTAAATGTCAATGTTGGAAATAAATTTCGCCGATACAGCTAGTATTTAATAGTAATAGCTCATAATAGAAATCAATATTAGGATTTAAGATTTTATTGACAAAATTCTAGGTTGCTTACTTTATAAAAAAGGGGATACATGTTTAACGTCTATATTTTTTTTAATTGACAACAATTGATAGATTAATATTATGGCTTGATGAATGTATTTTATAACCCCCGATGTTGTAAGTTTGACATTCCACAGTTAGATACATCTAGAATCTGACTGTGGCATTGTAGCTCCTAAACTAATGGACCGATTTTAATGTGATTTTTTTAGTTAAAAGATATGGTTATAGAGTACAGTATAGTTCTTTTTCCTTAAAGTTTGTAAAAATTTAACCTAAGCACAGGGTAAGTGCTAAAACAAAAATATCTAGAGTATAAATTGACGGATACATTTTGTCTACGGTCACTCAAAATTTTTACTTTCCTGATTACATATTTTTAACATGTGTGTGTTTTTTATAGTTGAATTTGTTAAATCACAAAGAGGAAAACGCCTGATAAAGTTTGGGAACTACACCTACTGCATGTCACAAGTTAACGGACCTAAAATAAAATGGAGATGCTCGACCCACTACACCAAACGCTGTGTTGCCACAGTCTGGACTTTTGAAGATGAACTGGTGAATATAAAAGGCGATCACAATCATGCTCCAACATCGAATCACCAAAAATATATCATAACTGAATTTTTCAAACAGTGATATAAAAAAATACCGCTTGTACCTTTTTTATTTATGCGTTTTTGAAAAAATAAAACCAATAATCTTCAATATTGTATGTACGTACTTGTCTGTGAATTATATCTTTCATGAAGTTAGTTACTTAGTAAGTTTCATTTCATTTATATTATTTTCTCTGTTGTGTAGTGGTTCGGTAACGGGTTCGATCACCAGGTCGGGCAACAAAAACATAGAAAACATGTTTTTTTTTCCATTTTCTAATAAAAATAACGTTGCCTGCGATCGGATATATACCCCGTGATATGTGCCCCGGTAACGATAGCGGATAGGCTTGCCACCTATCGCGTTGTAGGACTGGTCTTCGGCTAGTCGTAGGTGAGCTGGTTGTGCCTCTGCCTACTGCTTCGGGGATATGGCCGTGAAGATATCTTCTTTTTTTTCCTTACTTATCTACGATGATCTCATTTATATATGATAATTGGGTCAGCGCTTTTTAAATCATACTTAAGAAATACTATGCGTATAAAAAAAGTTATAAATGTAAATAGTTGACTTATAAGTTAAAGTAGCTATATATAGTATTTTTTTTATAAATATTTACACACCAAAATATGAAAGAATATGTTGATATACTTAAATATTTTTGTAACATCTCATTTACACACATATTTCGGACATAAATAATTTTAATTTTTTTTTTCATTTTCAAAAAAGATTTCCTAACGGCGCTGTATTAAAAAAAATGTTTTCTCGCAGTCGAATTTGTGATGTCCAGAAGAGGCAAAAAATTGCTGAAATTGGGAAATTACACTTATTACAAATCTAGAGTTAATGGACCTAAAGTCAAATGGAGGTGCTCGACTCATTGTTCTAAAGCCTGTGTTGCCAGCGTTTGGACGGTTGAAGACGTTATAGTAATGGTCAATGGTTACCACATACATCCTGGAAACGTATAGAAATGATCGAGATCCATTTTTATAATTTAATTGTTGCTCGCAGCTTTGCTCACGATTATAGGCCACTTTACGGCAAGTAAAGTTGGGTCAATTTAATAGGTCATTTTAGACATTGCAACTAAATATGAAACTTTGACTTTATTAATTTAAAGTTAGTACTTATTGCAGACTTGCTTATATTTTCCATTTTAAAATCCATAACATTTTTTGTACTAATGTTAAAATAATGCATTTTTAAGTTTTATTTTGACAAGTATTTACAGAGATTGACATTTGTCAAATGTGATCTACTAAATTGACCCAACTTTAGTCACTACTGTCTATGGATATCAACAACACTAAGAGTTATTTAATTATTAGCATTCTTCCCAAAAATCTTTATGTCGTAGCTCCTAGGAAACACCGTTTGAGGAAAAACTTACAAATATTTAAAACATACTCGTAGTTTTGGTAAGAAGAAAATAGAATTTAAAAAAATGAAACACCTTTTCTTTGCTGAATTGTGTTGAGCACTGCATAGCCATTTTTAGATTAAATAAATATCAAGATAATGTTGTAATTGTAATTAATAGTTTCCACATATACCTTGTTGCGTAACCATAGATACAATAAAGTTTTTTTTTTATCTCTGAAAGAAATATGATGAATGATTGTTTAAGAGAGTGATGAATGGTAGGTAGAAAACAAAATCCTTGAATTTTTATGTATGTATAAAAATGTAAATAAAAAGTGATACCTATTTGGTGTGTCAATGTATAAAAAATTGTATTTTAATTCACATATTTTGTTCATTAATGTTACTTTTTTAATAAATGTTTTAAAAGTGACATATACTATTTTTTTATTTTTCAAAATTCATGGACGTATTTTTTCAAACTTCCATTTTGCCATTCAGTCTAGTTTAGATATTGTGTGACGGGTGCATTATTATTTTTTATTTTTATATAACGGTATGAGTGTTTTCTTAAACTATTATTAATAATCTTCATCATATGTCAAAGATGAATAATGTTGGTTATGTTTTTCAGTATTAACCCTGTATTTTCTTTCAACAGCATCGTCTAATACGTGTTCAAAACGGTTCAAACTTTATACGGAAGAGCAGCTGTCTTCAGCATTGGAATCAATTCAAAACGGCATGAGCTTGCACCAAGCATCCAGGATGTATAACATTCCAAGGACCACGTTAAGGGATAAACGCGACGGGAAGTATTTAAGGCAAAAGTATAAATACAAAAATGGAATTTTGGAAAAGCTCCCGAGAAAACATAAAAAGAAAGTTGTATAGTTTATTTACAGGTCAAAGTACAAAACTCATGATTATAATGTTTTTTCTCAGTAAATCTAAATATTTTGATGCTGTTATTTATAAGCTAATTTATAATGCAGTGAATAAGTGTGTAATGTCTTAGGGTCCATGTATTTATGTGTGTATGTTTTTTATCTTAACTTTGACACGCCTTAATTTACATAAATATAGCTGTAACTTTCTTAAATCATTCCAATTCCAATTATTCAATTAAGTTAATTAAATGTTTCAATTAATTGCTTTTTTTGTTAATATAACGTGCTGGTTTCTCGTGTTAAAATTGGCATATTTTTCGTTAGTTTTCATTCCTATCTTCTGATTACAAAGTAACCGTCGTATCAAAAACAACAATTTTGATGTTTATCTAAACGCTGTCTAAAATTGACACCCAACGAATAACTAGATAAACGCGAATAATTTGGCAGCATGCCATTGGTCGAAAATCTAATTTTAGATTATGTTTAGTTGAACATATGTCTTCAACGAAAGATTTTTTTTTGTAGTAAGATGGTTGGAGTTTAACCTAATATGGCTTCATATTGCATTTTTTTAATTCTTTACGAAATCATGCTTAGTATAATAGTTAAAATGGTTTTCAATTTACTTGATGAAAAGGGAAGAAGACTTCAAATACTCGTTGAATGTGCATATTTTGAAGGAGATTAATTTGTATTGCACTAGAAATACCTCTTCAAGTTAGAGTTTTGATTTTTTAAAGCACACATTAGTGAACAAAGACTTAGGTATTTAAGTGTAAGATGCATTACATTACAAAATAAGTATAAATTAAGTTTGAGTTCTTCTATTTATGTAACTATTATTTATATAATTATTCATTTTGTAAATCGTTTATTGATATCACATCAATCTTACACAGTACAAATACAGTATATTTAAATTAAAAAAATGGTATCTGTAGTTCAAATACAGTAGACAAATAATGTGATAATACTCATTAAGCTGTTACAAAAATAAAAAAATATTTTTCCAAGAAAAAAATGTTGTAAATCGAAAAAATAGTTACCGCAACACTTTGCAAATATGATACTGACGGAATGTTAAATTTTAAGGTACTAGGTATATGTAAATATAGATGACAATGAATAAACATTATATAATTAAGTTAATAAAAATTACGACGCAGATTTAATATCTGATCAAAACATTAGATGAACTATCTTACTTCATTCATCTAGGACCACTTTCACGTTCTGTGTAATACAGGGTGCCACAGTAGACTCTTAGGAAGCCAGAGCGTGGTAGCCATACGCACTGTGTAGCTTACGTAAAAAATATTTAAAAAAATCTAACTCCAAAAAAATTACCCCTAATCTAATCAAATTTTTTTTTGCAGTTAGATTTTTTCTCCGTGTTGGTCCGGGCTCCTCTGCAAAATAGAGCATCTGCCTTCCTGCCAGGCAGCTCGTAAAAGGCGAGCATAAGCTAACCGTCACTAACGCCGTGACATCTGACTCCGTGGTAGAGTTTCGCAGCGACCCGCCCGGATTGGTACCACCGCCTTACCTATTCCTGCTGCCATAATTTCAGTTCTTGCCGTTGATGTATTCCGATAGGGATTATAAGATAGCTGGTAAACTTACTTTTGCTCGAGCCGCAAAACATCCCGGCCTCAGGTTGGCGACGTATTATTACCACTTTTGGTGTCTCTAGGCGGAGCGAATTTCTTACCATCAGGAAATTCGTTTGCTTGTTTGCCTTCCAATATCATAAAAATAAAAATAAATAAAATGTTTTATCGCGTATGACCACAAAGCGCTGGCTTCCTAAGGCTGGCACCCTGTATATCTGAGTTAGTTTCTAACTAGGATTAAATCATTTCACATTTAACAATTCACTTATTATTAAATTTAACGAATGGACGTGCAAGTGGCCTTTACAGGTTTTAAATATTCGAAACATTTGAGCTTTATTTAGAATTAATTAATATTATTTATTTTATTCTTAATTGCAAGTTAATTTTCACAAAATACATAAAAAGTGAAATATAGAAATGCACATAGAATATCTATTATTTGTAATCACTAATCAACATACCATTATTACTCGTATATTCTTCAATCATTTAGGGAGCGTTGATTTATATGTGAGGCAGTTCTAATAACTGCCTACTGTCCTATTTCCTTCTGTTAAATTGGCGTGAGATTTGACTCAACCTACGATGTAAGCTGATAATTTCAAAAATAAACGCTTAATGTAAACATCATTATCATCAGCCGGAAGACGTCCACTGCTGGACATAGGCCTCCCCCAAAGAGCGCCACAAGTCACGATTACCAGCCGCTTGTAACCAGGGACTCCCCGCGACTTAGACCAGATCATCAGTCCACCGGGTGGGAGGTCGTCCAACACTACGTCCTCCGGTGCGAGGCCGCCACTCGAGAACCTTTCTTCCCCAGCGGTTGTCGGTTCTGCGAGCAATGTGGCCTGCCCATTGCCACTTCAGCTTGCTGACTTTCTGAACTATACTCTCGTTCTCTTGCGTATCACCGAATTACGCATCATATCTTGCAGAGAAACACCGAGCATAGCTCTCTCCATAGTACGCTGAACGACTCTGAGCTTATTTAAGACGCCCACATTTAACTGCCAAGTCTCAGTTCCATATGTTATCACCGGTAACACACACTGGTCGAAGACTTTCGACTTTAAGCTCTCATAATTTTGCGATTTGGCCGTATTCTAGTGAATAGCTTAATTTAATTCTATTTTTACGCAACGTCAATCTATCTCCTGCAAAAAAATCACGTGATAATTACCTTTTTCCCTAAATTAAGGTCTGGTGAGATCCAGCTCGACCTCTTCCTATCTAAAACAGCTCACCTTATTAATGCATGCCCCCTTAGGTAAAATCATTTAGAAATCCTTATTAATTACTCTAAAGATTCTAGCAAAGAAAAGTTTTATATATTAACAAAAGTTGTGGTAGACTAAGAGCGCAAATTTTACTAGGCAATGATGGTGATTCGTCAGCACACTTACTAAACTAATTTTAATTATCGCTATCTTCTTTTAACGAAAGTAATAGAAAGAGACAAAATATAGTTAGTGTTGTGAGATTAGTGTGTACATGATAATTCTACACAATTTTAATTAATACGTCGGAAAACTTTGATTGAAAACGTCACAATTTTGACTTGTCCGGACTAATCTGACATGTCGAAAATGTTACATCGCCTTTGTTTTGTTGGAATTAGAAAAAGATAGCGAAAGTCTGAAATAAATTTAGTTTGTGCTCAGCAGGATCATAACTAATATTTCTTGTTAGCGTGTGGGTTTTGTGTTTTTTGTGTTTTCTTTAATTTTTATCAAAGATAGTGTGCCATCATGATATTGTTAGAGCTAATAATGTAAATTTGAATGCTAGTAACAATAAAACAAGTACCAACTTCTTTTTCTTTTTTAACTTTTTTCTACCACCACTAGATAGACTACTAAAACTAGATAGGTACTGTACTAACTTTGTAGTGTTACATAAAAACTAAAATATTGGTTTTACAAAAAAAACTAACTAATAAATAATTGTATGTTATTACTTGATATTTGTAATGCTACGCAGTATATTTAGTAGGACTAAATACTACTACTACTACTACTACTTAGTCCTACTAAATACTATGTGGTATTCGAATTTAGTGTAGAATGCAGACCACTTTTATGTATTATTGAGTCAATCATGTCAGCTTTCAAACAAAATAATTCACATCGAAATCAACCCATCCGTTCAAATGTTATGAGGCCACAAATATACACCCATATACACAGACAAAACATACTTTTTGTCAGGGGTTCAAAATGGACGTTTGTTAGATATAACAGAGGTTGCCAGTAGCTAATGTGGAGATCTGTATAAATGCTAAACAAATATTGACAAATATTTTGCGAAGCTGTAATTATGGATTTTTAAGTCACTTAGAAGACAGAGAGAATTAAAGAAATATATGTTTTTAAAGCGCTTTATTAGGAATTTTTGTCACCAGTGACCAAAACGCAATTCTGGATGAGCCTAGCGTAAGTAACTAACTTCATAACTTCTTCAATGATAAAGTCTTTAAGACTGGATAGGGATGCCTCTAGGGGCGTCACAAACCTAAGATTCATTCAGGGCTGACCAAATTATGAGGCCCTTGGATACGCATTAGCTGTCAACAATATTATCCTGTGCAATGTATAAAAAATACAGTTAGGAATTATTCATTTCTATATAATTCAACTTATGGAAAGAGGCAAGAAGCAGCGTATTCACACGTTGTCTTTTCCTAAAAGAAGAAAGTGGTCTGAACAGTGACGCGTTAAAGCAAGCAACAAAATATCAACGCTAGAAATTGAAAGGTGATCTTTTTATGGCATTGACAACAACCAAGAGCACTGCTCCCCGGATAGTAAGAAACGGTCATGGCCTATGGACACCAATATTCATTTGCCATTCTTTCCACATTAACTCGACGGACATGCTTTTTTTATTTTTATATCAACACTTTCAATGTCACTTACTCTCTAATCTCGATGTCGCCTTTTACTTCAAGATGTACCAGCCCTTGTCAATACGATCAGTAAGGTGTCGTACCGTTATTGTTGAGTTAGGAAAATAATGCGTGTTTAAATATTGTTTTATTTGCAGTGGAATTCGTCCAATCCCGAAGAGGAAAACGGTTGGTGAAGTTGGGACATTATACTTACTGTATGGCGGAGGCTAATGGGCCTAAAATCAAATGGAGATGCTCTACACACTGCACCAAAGGATGTGTAGCTTGTGTATGGACTTTTGATAATAAGTTAGTGTTCTTCAAGGGTAATCATATACATCCACCAACAGGAATTGTGAAATAAATAAATTGGGTACCTTTGTCAATCATTTTTATAAATATCCAAACAAAAAACCAGACGAAGTTCTCGATGACAAAAAAAAACAACGCTTATGAAAACCAAATATAATTGTAGTTTTCAATTCTAATATTAATGTTAAGCGCCTTGTGTAAACAAATTGCCGATTTAATTAGAAACCAGAACAAGATAATGTTGAGCTCTGTAGTCGTGGTGAAAATAATACGTTATACAATCGTACCAACACATAGAATTTTGCTACATAATCACAGTCGTAATTGTAATGACAAATAAACTGACTGCCGTCTCTTACAAAATGCTTGGTACAGAAGCATTTAGGGCGTATTCTCCAAAGAGCTCGAGTCCAACAGAGGATATATTTTTTAAATTTAATTACTGGGTGGTATAGTGCTGTGCAGCGTTGAGGACGGAACCAACGCCTAATCTATGTCAGCCGCCATAGCGTTAGTGCTTGCCATTTGTACCCCGTGCTGGAGAGTAGGGTAGGCAGTAGACTAGACATATTATATAAGTTAGGCATCAGTTACATCTACGGTGTCAATAGGCGATGATACCCTGGTACCATCAAATGAGCCAGCTCGTTCTGTCATGAAAATGAACGAATATTTAAACCTTACACAATCTGCTTCTAGTTGAATTCACTCTGTCCAGAAGAGGAAAACGCTTGGTTAAGTTCGGACACTACACGTACTGTATGTCCAAAGTGAATGGTCCGAAAATTAAATGGAGATGTTCAACTCACTTCACCAAACGATGTGTGGCAAGTGTGTGGACCTTCAACGACGAACTTGTGACTATCAAAGGATATCATAATCATGACTCAGTTTATTAAAAATTACTCAGTTTATTAAAAATGTAATCCATTTTCAGTGTTTTATTTTTTACCTATTTTTTTTTGATATCCATTTCAGCTAACCGTGTGTGACTTTAATGATGAACTTTTGATTACCATTATTGTAGGTGAACTGATTTTTAGTATTTTATTGAACTCGATTCGACCATCTGAATCTGGTTATCCTCTGCCAGATAAAGACATTTCTTGCCTGATTCCCTTTAGGGAATCTGTTACACTCAGCGATATTTTAATAGGACTTGAGAGCCTTTAAAGAAAGCATGTACGTTTGAAAAGTCGGCAGCGCATATGTAATACCTCTAATGTTGCAAATACCTGTGGAAGGCGGTGATCACATCATCTTATCCTTTCTAGTTTGCGTCTTCTTCTATATTAAGCTCAGTAAAACTGTAAAAAATTGACTCGACTATTTCAGTATTCGCATTCAGAGACAACAATTAATATTTGATTCATCATTAAGTTACAGTTTAGTTAGTTAGTTTAGTAGTTAGTAGTTTAGTTCATTAAGTTACACTCTCAAGTCTACAAACATTGGAAGTTTTCCTCGGAGTTTCTTGGAACTGCAATCTTTTGATCCGAATAAATATTCGAGTACATTAAAAATAAATATAGGATTCATACACATAAGTTCCTCCCTCTTCTAATTCAATTAAAACATAATATTTTACGTTCTTTGTGGTCTATCGGTCCAGCGTCGGGCTTGGCTTCTTGAGGTCCCGGATTCGACTCCCGGGTCGGGCAACAAAAAAATGAAAAAAATGTATATTTTCAATTTTCTAATAAAAATAATTTTGGGCGGGATTGGATATGTCGCCCGATTGGATATTATGGCGATAGGCTTGCCACCTATCACATTATGGTACTTAGTGTCTTCGGCTAATCGTGAGTGCCCTGGTTGTGCCTCTGCCCACATCTTCGGGGATCTAGGCGTGAATATACTCTTCTTCGTGGATTCGATACTTAATAAATCTTTTGTAGACAGCGTAGTAGGTAATGTTGTACAAAAGAAATATTCCAGCTGCTTGCTTTCTAGTACCTATAAAGTACCAAGATGAAAAATGCCGCAAGTTTTGCAGTTATTTTTGTATTTTTATATTTATTGACTGCAGTACAAATTGGGCCAAAACATCTGACCCTATTGGTTGCTAGTCTAAGTCTATAGATGGCCAACGCCTTGTCCCCATGTATACTGTGTCCATAACATACGCTATTATAATCAGACGAATATTATAATTTAATTGGCCTATTTAACTTTCAGTACAATTCGTCAAGTCACAAAGAGGAAAGCGGCTACTTAAATGGAAGAACTACACGTTTTGCGTTGCTTCCATAAATGGGAACAAAATAAGATGGAGATGCTCTACTCATTACAATAGATGTTGCAATGCCAGTGTTTGGACTCTTGATGATGAAGTAATAGTTACCAAAAGTGAACATAACCACGCGCCTCTGGTTAGGCTGAGGGAAGCCTATACTTAGGCAGAAAAAGTAATAGAAGTATGTACGTACAGAAGACGCACCCATGTACAAAATGTACTATTTGCCTTTGTAAAACCAGTTGATAATGGTTACGTTTTCAAAACAACACGGGTCCTTTAAGAAAAAAAAGTCATCCCTAAAAGGTCACACATAGTTAAGCTGATGCTAAAGGGCAACAGAGATTAATCACTATTAGGTGAACTAATCCGTAAAAAAATACCTATTCCTACATTATTGTTACAATGCTATTAAAAGGTTATAATCTGGTTTGTTAAGCATTATCCAGACGGTTGTAATCACGCCCAATCACGCCTTGTACAAAGGTGACCTCTGTGGAAAGTTTGTTGGAAACAAATCAAAATTAGAATTGTTAATTAAAATTACAACCAATATTTCCGACCAATGTTAACAACTAATGTTCCGGCCTTGTAGCATGGTGAGTAGACCAGCACATGTAGGTTAAGTTCCCATAACGCAACAGTAACATCTTTGTTATCTATAGATGAGGGATTTATCTTGTTCACAGTTCTCTTTTTGTCATCTTTCTTTTCTTTAACTTGTAACTCAAAAAATCTCTATAAAAAAATGTGAAATACCTCGATTACAGAAAAAAATTGTCTCAATCGAAAATCAGACCCGTTGATAGTTGCATATATGGTAAACCTCACGTTGGTCTACGTCCACTGAGGAGAAAAGACCATCTCCCTCTCTGATAGGCAGCTCATAATAGGCAAGGA
>NJDD01003445.1:410930-473743 GCA_002245505.1 Calephelis nemesis
ATCTATTATTTATTATTAGTTAAACTTTATTAATTCGCTAATATTGTGTTCATGAGTACCTAAAGTGATAGATCCGATTCAAATTTCCAATATTGCATTAAGCAAGATTCAAGAGTAACCCTACTGGTCGCGGAGGTGGGAGGTGGGAACTTTAGGCAGGGTTGTCACATGCGAAGGACGGAACAATTTATATTGTATCTCGAGCTCTCACTTTATTCGTGTTCTGGTCGCGGAGTTGGGCGGTGGCAACGTTAGTTAGGCTTGTCGCATTCTGTGTTATTTGGAGGACTGCCTGCCACAATAGTTACACTGCTTACGCGGAATTAGCAAAATAAAGGCTTATTTTACATCTGTTATAACGGATTTCCGCAAAGCAACTCCTAATTCAATAAAATACCTCTGGCTTCATTTAAGAGGATACGTACTTGATGAGGTTTTTTTTATTTTATTTTTCCTACCTACGAAAAGAAAAATAAGGTCAAGGATTTGGTTCAATTTTTAAATATAAGATAATGGAAGTACTTTTTGCAATTTAATTACGTTTGATCTATATCATTAAAAATAAAAAGGATGTCACTATATTAAAAAAAATTGTGTGCGTGTTCTTATGTACACGCGTTAGAAGTTATAATTCTTCGGCGTAATAAGATAAAAATATTTTTAAAAATTTAAATCTAACCATAGAAAAAAGGTATTTAATAAATTAAAAGTTTTATTATAATGCATTATTTAGTTAAATAAAGTTTATTTAATATTTAATAAAAACTAAAATGTTATCTATAGCTAACTTCATCATGTCGGTTTTTCGTGACGGTGTGCGCGCGCATCGTAAAAATTTACCCTCATCATTCTTTCCTAACGCACCAAAAGAAGTATAACTTCAATAAAAGAGGGATTACAAAATGTGTTTTATTTTACAGTTAAATATATTATATCAAGGAAAGGTCGAAGACTGCTTCTATATAAAGGTTACACGTACTCTGTAATAAAGCTTTATGGCCCCAAAATCAGATGGCAGTGCTCTACCCATACTCCAAAAGGTTGCAGAGCTACAGTAGTGACTTTTGATGACGAGGTTTTTCATGTTAAGAATGAACATAACCACCTACCTGTACAGGTTTGTCGATAGTTCTAGAAAATGTATCATATTAAGGGTGGATTTTACCGATCATAAGAAAACCGAGTTTAGCAACACTAAGTTCAAATCTTAATTAATCATCTGTGTAGACCAGTTGTCCGATGTAGGACTTTATTTCATAAGGTCTCAGTTTCGATCCCCAGATCGGGCAATAAAAAGAATGTGAAGAGAAAATTGTGTTAATTATTTTTCTAATAAAATAACAACTACTCCCTGGAATCGGGCACTAGGCACAGTTGGCGATAGGTGTCTTTGGCTAGTCTTGTGAGACCTGGTTGAATATCTGCCTACTTCAGCGGAGATCTGGGCGTGAAGATACTTTTTTACTTAATTTAATAATTATACAAAGTATACTTACTTTGATCTTAGAAGTAATGTCCTAGGTCATAATTAGCAATAAAACTTAATAATGTTTGAACATTGTATTTTAATCATTTATATTGATTTTTTTAAGATAATTAATTAATTTATATTTTTTTATGATATTTGCCTTCGCAAACAAGCAGTTTGATGCAACTTAAAAGATAGGGTTGCTTACGTCTTAATTTATGATAAAAAATTACCATCCGAACGAAGCCGGGTAGGCAGCTAGTTTTAATTATACGTCATTCATACTACCTTCCATCCCACCTTCCATTACCACCATTGTTGTCTCTAGGCGGCGTGAATTCCTTACCATCAGGAAATACGCGTTTGTTTGCCTTCTATTATCATAAAAAACAATAGAACGAGTCAGCAATGCTTGGAAACGACTTCAGGTCTTTGTGAGGAGTGTAATCTCCAGCCGTCTATAGCTTCAAGGGTCGGACGCTAAGAGCGAGTACACATTAGGCGTTTTGAAACGCGCGCTTTGGTAACGCGCGTTTTGAGAACCAGTAGTTCTCACTAGGTGTACACACGGAAGCGCGCGATTTTGATAAAGCGCGCGTCAACCGCGCGCTTTGAGATTTTCATTTAAACGCGCGTTGGGAGGGCGTCAGCCGCGTGCTTCGAGATACATGAACCGCCATTTTGTTGTACATTTGAACGCGCGCTTTCGTGTAGAGCGGACGTATATTTACCAAAATGATGGAGACCGAACATTTCGATTCAGACTTATTTATAGATGAAATTCAAAAACGCCCAGCTATATGGGACATGGAAAGTCCTGAGTACAAAAACAAAGTATTAAAAAAAAGGAATTGAGAGGAGCTTGTTGAAATTTTTAGTGATTGTGAAGACAATTTAGAAAAGAAAAAACTGTTGGGTGAGTATAACTGTTTATTGATATTTCCTATAATTATGTCATATTTGGTAAGTGCTTAAATCATGTTGTCTTGCCAAGGTAATTTTCCCTCGTTTACAAAATAATTGGCGAATTTTTCCCTTGTAGTTCTAGCACACAAGCTGCCTCGTGGTACGTTTTCTAAATTAACAGATTGTAAAGGTGAAAGATAAAGTGTGTCTTCATATCTATAACCATCACGTATTCGAACGTAATTCTGTAGTACTGTGCAAGCTTTGATGATATTCCCCGCGAAAGTAATGTTTACATCTATCGGTCTATGAAATATTCGCCATTTATTACTCATTATACCGAACGTGCATTCGATATAGCGCCTTGCTCTTGATAATCTGTAATTAAAGGCTTTTTTTATGTGTGTGAGTTGTGTTCCTCCATACGGGCGCATCACATTCGACATCAATCCAAATGCTTCATCGCCGACGAAAACGTGAGGCAGTGGTGTTCTGTCAACATTTGATATGGGCTTCAGGTTAGGAATATTTAACTTATTATCCATCATCCGTTTAAAAAAATCAGAATGTTGAAAAATAGCAGAATCACTGGTCTTGCCGTAGGATCCGACATCAACGTATACAAAGCAATAATTTGCATCACAAACTGCTAGTAAGACTGATGAGAAGTAGGTTTTATAATTGAAAAATAGCGACCCTGTATGTTCTGGCTGTATTAGCTCAATATGTTTCCCATCAATTGCACCAATACAATTTGGGAAGTAACGTATTTTCTAAAACCTTCTTCTACTTCTTTCCACTTTTCTGTTGTCATTTCAGGCATGGATGTACATTTAAACTTGCTCCATAGTACATTACAAACTTGTTCCACTATCTTTATAATTGTTGATTTTCCAAGACGGTATCCGTAATGCAAATCAGCGAAGGAGCAGCCTGTGGCCAAGTATCTGTCAAAATAATAATAATTATTATTTAATTTTAGGTTCTACACTTATGAAAAAATGGAAAAGCATTCGGGACAATTTTATGAGGGAGTCTAAGAGGCAGAAAAAGCTTCCATCCGGATCTGGATCTTCCAAACATACGCCATATGTGTATTACAGAAAACTACAATTTCTTGCGAATTCTACAGCAAATAACGACACAGAGAGCAATTACCAATCTTCTGAACCAACCGGTTCAGGTGTAGATAATACAGATAATGCAGACTTGATGCCACCTCCTAAAGATAATATTGAAAGCACAAGAAAAAAACAAAAAATGAATGCTGTAGATAAACAAATAGTTGATATGTTACAGAAAAGTTTAAACGCGAAAGAACAAAATGAAATGGGGCGACTAACTAAAGAAGACGATGATAAATTATTCTGTTTATCATTATACAGTGAATTGAAAAAAGTACCCGAGAATCAACGCCTGACAACAAAGATTGAATTGCTTAATGTCATTAAAGAAGCTCAGAATTATGATCAATCATTACCAATACAAACTAATCAACAACAATACATGTATTCTACGCCGACATATTCAGGATATACCACTGCTGGACCGCCAACACGGCAGTGGTCTACGACACCACCACCGCCGCCGTCATCGTGGTCGCCTTCACCTACAGGCTCCAGCCAAGACTCAGACACCTTAAATCTATTTGAATAAATAATGTTACCTCAACGTTATCACGAGTTTTTCTTCCGGGGAAATTGATTCCCTTAAAATTGTTGAATCACCAGTAATATCAGCTTTTATAACATGGAGTAAGTCATCAAAGGATTTAATGGACATTCTAAAATAATTAAAAAACTTAGGTTCATACTGTCTTAATTTAGGATACAATGTTACAAACATTCCATGCGTCAGTCTATCTCGTAGTATTGGGTGCACCCAAAATTCTCTTTGTCTCTGCCGTCGTCTTCTATAGCGACGGTATAGAAGCCACACACAAGCAATCACTTCGACGTCCATTTCCGAACTGAGCCGACTTATGGACGCCCTACTACGCCCGTAAAACGCCGTGCTAAGCGCGGTGTGTGTACGCGACCAACGCGCGCTCAACGCAACGCCGAGCGCCCATTATGTTCACACGCTCTAATTCAACGTCGCTGGAATTGCGATGTTGTTGGAATGAAATGAAAATAGTTTATTTGCAAAAATGTGTGTTAATAAGGTGTTACAAAAATATTTAACATTTTGGAGTGCAACTATAAAAGTATTCAAAAAAATTAAAATTTATTTAATTAATATTTATAACCAGATTCATTATTTATTACCAAACATTTTTTAATATTATAAATTTAACCCTATCTACCGTACACTACCACCATTTCTAAACCTTGCCTGTAAGGGAAAGAAGTGGCAAAATAAACTCCCCTATTTTTTGTTGGTATCACCTATGACATCTATAACGTCGGCAAAAGGTAGTACCTATTTGCCATTTCTATTTTTCATATTCAATACAAAATTGCGCTTGCGCACATCGTGTGGTTATGGTTTTCTTGTCGTTGTCGTATGTGTGACTCAAGCCTAACTGTATATATTAAACCACAATTTTAAACCGCAACCGCAATACGGTCGCCTTGTTCCGTTAACACATTGCAATATTGACCTAATATTATCTTAATGTGTCACAGCAAAGCCCCAACATTACACTACTATTAACTAGCCTCTCCCGGGTTCGAATCCCGGGTCGGGCAACAAAAAGAAAATTTGGTTTTTCCAATTTTCTTATAAAAAAAATGTTGCTCGGGACTGTATATTTCCCGGTTGGCGATAGGCTTGTCACCTATCACATTGTGGGACTTAGAGTCTTCAGCTAGTTGCTATGCCTCTGCCTACCTGTTCGGGGATATGGGCGTAAAGATATTTACTTACTTTTTTAAATAATATTATTTTACAGCCAAATACCTAACATCAAGGAAAGGCCGAAGATTACTCCAATATCAAGAATATACGTATTATGTATTAAAAAGTTATGGCCCGAAAGTCAGATTAAGATGTTCTACTAACGCTCATAAGGGCTGCCGAGCTGGTATACTGACGATTGATGATAAAATATTACATATAAAGAATGAACATAACCACCTACCTCTGATACTCGACCGGCGAGGATTCTCAAGTATACCGCAGCAGCAGGGTCATCTATTATGATTTTTGTTAATATACACTTAAAACATGTATGTTGGAGTAAAAATGTGAAGACTGAAGACCGCGTCATCGTCATTGCTAGATCAAGAGTATAGGGCAAGTAGTGTACTTCATTCGGACACCATTTTGTTCTGGTGAACTAGAAGAAAAGTCATTTTGATATATCAGCGTCATCTAATAGATCATCTGTCCAAAGGTACATAGGTTAGGTTGCCCCTATAGTCAGTATACCACCGTGGTAAATATCCCTTTTTTATGATATTGGAAGGCAAACAAAAAGACGGATTTCCTGATGGTAAGAAATTCACGCCGCTTAAAGACACCAAAGGTTGTGATGGTGCATTGCCAATCTGAAGCTCGGATGCTGGGCCTCGAGCAAAAGTAAATTTACCGGCTACCTTACCCTCCAAATCGGAACACGTGATGACGTTATGGCGCCAGGAATAGGTAACGCGTGGTACCAATCCGGGTGCGTCGCCGCGAAACTCTACCACCTAGTCAGATGTCACGGTGTTAGTGACGGTGAACCTATGCTCGCCTTTTACGAGCTGCTAGGCAGGAAGGCAGATGGTCTATTCTGCAAAGGAGCCCGGACCAACATGGGGAAACCCCTGCATCATTGTTTTTCATCAGCCTCGTTGTGTTTCTGTTGCGAGAGGAGTCTAGTCAGTGTACGAAGCTTATTATTATTATTAATTTTTTATTGTACACACCAAAAAAAAAGTACAGATAATTATAATTGTACTGTTAATTATATTGTTGAAAGAAAGTTATATTGTTGAAAGAAAAACCGATTAATTCTCTCAACTTTTGTTTTTTTTTTCTCTTTTTTTATTATTTGGCGTTAGCGTTGCGTTTAGGTGAAATTTTCACCATAGACGTATTAACATTTGCATCAAGTTATCCGATTTAACAAAATCGGGCTTCAATTATTTAAAATTAGTCATTCGTCATTCGCAATAATGTCATGTCAGAGTCTTGAGTAAAACGGTGGCCTCATTAGGGTCTCAGCACACATATCAACTCGAAAAGGGATTGTCACTGTATCGCCTTGATCCGTGCTTTATTGTTTGTATAAAATTTCATACTACAACACACACTAATAGGAATCGTAACGTAATTGCCGCAGCCTAATGGCTTGCGGTCGGCGTCGTAAGCGCGGTGTCGTTTAGCCGTAGCAGAGTTGATGTACAGGAGCTGCTGATATACTGTTTGGTTACTTGCATACGTTAGGTTAACGCCTGGTTGACGGCGAGGCAAAAGGCGATACGGTGACGGTCCCTTTCCGAGTTGATATGTGTGCTGAGACCCTAATGAGGCCACCGTTTTACTCAAGACTCTGACATGACATTATTGCGAATCAAGACCTTTACTCAAGCTTATTTGATGAGACTTGGCGGCAACAAGGAAATAAACTATACACGTATTTCTTCATGATTATTTAAATTGTGCACTTCACATTAACAAAATCGTACTAAATGCCACCAAAATTGAGTAATTTCACTCAATATAAATACCAATTATATAGTTACGCAAAAAACTACGACCGTCTTTTGTCTCAATCGCTCCAAAACTTCCTTATCATTTGTTTTCAATAATTTTGATTGTGACATACAAGTAGCTTTGACGTTAATGCCTTTAAATATGACCATTGACACACTAATATGGTCCACCTCTGAATGACCTGTCTTTCTAGAAAGAACTATTAAATTGGTTGACTATTGTAAATATACAACAAAACATACAGTCAAATAGAACACCTCCTTCTTTTTTGGAGTCGGATAAAAATAATGACATGCTCAAAATGATGAAATTGGTATAGTAGATTTGGCTACAAATATGACGTTTGGATCGAATAAAATTAGAATCTATACTTGTGCACTAGAGACACCAAAGATGTTAATGGTGCGTTGCCAATCTGAAGCCGGGAAGTTAGACCTCGAGCAAAAGTAAGTTTACCGGCTACCTTAACACGTCAACGGCAAGTACTAACGTTATGGCGGCAGGAATAAGTAAGGCGATGGTACCAATCCAAGCGAGTCGCTGCGAAACTCTACCACCTAGTCAGATGTCACGGTAATATGACGGTAAGCCTATGCTCGGCTTTTACAAGCTGCCTCGCATAAAGGCAGATGGTCTATTCTGCAAAGGCGCCCGGACCAACACGGGGAATACTTGGTGGATTTCGTATATAAAAAAAAATGAGGTAAACTCTTGTACTTTTCCATAATACATTTTATTTAACAAATTATGTCATACTTTAGCCAACCGGTTTTAAGAGCATCAAATTAATTAAAATTAGTTTTTCTTGTATCATTACCGAAAAAAGACCGTCATTTTTTATGTTTATCAAAATTTTTTTCTAGGTTATTATGAAGTAATAAAATCAAGACAAGGCAAAGACTTAATAGTAATTAATGGGTATACGTATTCCTCAATGGCCTCATATAATGGCGGCAGTCGAAGGGTTAGATGGAGGTGCTCTACACATATGAACAACGGATGTCGAGCAGTTCTGTTTACAGATGATGGGGTTGTCGTGAAAGTTAATAAGGAACATAATCATCTTCCTCGAGATTACTAAATTTTTTAAGTGAAACTTTTATTATAACGTCTCAATTTTGTTGGCTTGTGTGTCGCATGGCGCGTGACGGTGACGTCAGTGCATCCGAGGCCAATGGTGGCTTCTATAGTTTACAGTAACTCAAGTTTCACTTTTGCCGTGATTTCATAAAACCATGTTACTTTTTTTAATTAAGGTATTTATACAGTTATGCGAGTCGTAAAGAAACAAAATACGCTTTTTATCCTAAATGTGTTGTGTTTAATAATTTAAAAATGTTTGGCTAAGAATATATTCTATAAAAAATATCAATTACATATATGACACGTAAACAGTTGATTGAGCGTTTTATTTTAAACGAGCTGTTCCGGCGAACGAGTGGAACGCCGTTCAGTTTGTGTGGGAAAGTTTAAATTTTGTTTGCGAAAAAATACTAGCCACGGCCATGGGGGACTATTAATGTTATATAATATAATGCCACTCTACAGGAACGGAATAAAACGATGCAAAACATTGCCTCTAGGTCGACAGGAATTGGTAAGAGTCATACGAACTGCCGGCCATTGAGGTAATCTATTCTACGCAGGGGCTGATAGCAACACGAAGGAAACCATATATAAAAAAAACCTTTTTTGGCTTTTACTTCAGAAATAATGTTACCTTTGTATACTTATTTCATACTATCTGTTACTCGCTACGTTGCCCGCGAGGTTAATGGTCCCACAGGAACAGTTTTTCGAGATAAAACCTCATAATAATATTAATTCAACTAAACTGTAGATAAAGAGAACTGTCATGCAGAAAAAATATTAGACCATGATGTTGTTACAAATTCTAATCATAATAAATAATAATTAATTCCATGCTTTTAGTTGAATACTTAACTTCTAGAAAAGGAAAACCTCTTATGAGGATCGGTGAATATACGTACTATTCAGTGGCAACGAAGAGTTTGAAGGTTCGTTGGAATTGTTCTACACACTACCCTAGCGGATGTCGAGCTGCAGTCTTCACTGTGGGGGATCAAATTGTTTTTATAAATGATAACCATCAGCATTTTCCTCAATGAGTAAATAGTTTGGGAAATCTGGGAGATGTACAATAGCAAATTGTAATATTTACGCTGGCAACACTGTTTTTATAAACGTCAAATTAAATTAAGTATTTCTCAAATATAAGGTAGTTGTGAGTGAAATGAGTCGGTGGATAAGAATAAAAATTAATTAAATGAAACAGTTTATAGTGTATTCTTTTATTAACTTAAAATTAGGTTTTATAGGTAGGTATTTGAATTAGAACTGCAAAAATAATTGTTTATATTTCGCACAAACGTCCTTAAAACGATTTACTATATTCCTTAGTTCTTCTTTCGGAACGAAACGCGAATATTTAATGAAAGTGGAAAATTTAATAATATTTAAATAATATAAAGTCGCTTCCCTCACTGCTGAGGATCGTGACTCTTTTTGATCCTGTCTACCAGCTGCTTCCATAGGTTGCGTTTCGTCGCTTGGTGGAGCGCAGTGCAGACGGGCATCTCCAGTTGTTTGGAGACTTCGTCTTCTAGGTCTTTTCCCCTCCAACTTCCCTGTCACTATCAGACGCTCCAAATTGTTGTCATCCCTGCGTGCAACGTGGCCGAAGTACTGCATTATGCGTTGCAGGCAGGTCGCAGACAGACGCTGTGTCTTCTCCAGCTTTAGCTGTTTGAGTATCGAGACGTTTGAGCGGTAGGCTGTCCATGGTATTCTCAGCATTCGGCGCCAGAACCACATTTCAAAGACGTCTATTCTCTTTCTATCGGCCGCCTTGATTGTCCACGTCTCGACACGGTAGAGGGCAATGGGAAAGACAAGCGTGTGAACGAGATGTGCTTTGGTTCGATTTGTGATGTTGAATAAGTCATTAAAAATATTGACAAATTGTGAAAGGGTCAAACAAAAAATAATAACCATTTCTTAGTATATTTAGGCCTTACATTCAGTTACAGTTTGATTTTTTCGTCAATGAGTTAGTGGTTCGAAATTGTAAGACAATGTTTGAAAATGTAAATATTTAGATCTTTCAAATAAAGTCTTAAAATTGCAAACAAATGTTTAGTTTATATGATAAATAGTATATATAAAATGAATAACTAAAAACTACGGAAATGGGTGTAGTTTTGTGATGACCATATCGCCTGCTAGTGGACTGCTCTAATATTTTTTTTATTTTCCCGCTAGCGCAGTTGTACAGCGTGGTTTGATATGACGGCAGCAATAGCAGAGATGGTGGTACTAATTCCAAATAGGATCATCGCGTTTGAGATTATGATTACGACCCGGACTGAATTCTTCCTATGTTTAATTGAACACAGACTTACTCATTTTGAATTTTACAGTTGAATTTGTAACGTCCCGTCGAGGCAAACGCATGATCAAGTTTAATGGATACACATACAGTTCCACTCCCAACCGTGGGATCAAGCAAAGGTGGAAATGCTCTACACACATGACCCGTGGATGTCATGCTCTTTTGTACACTGTAAATGATATATTCTTAATGACAAAAGGAAAGCATAATCATCCACCCGCTAAAGAATTAACACACCCTTTGACTTCTCTAGTATGATAATGCTTTGTGATATTAGATAGTATTTTTGAAGATTTAATCTTTAACATCAATACTTAATGAAATTGTAATAAATACAGGTTTTTGAAAAATGACTGTTTTAGTATTTACTTCATTGTTTTTTCTTTTTTTATTGGTTCTGTGTTCAACCGTACATACCAAGACCTTTTCAGGTTAAGTGTAGTACATTTGTTCTAAACGGTATTTAATTCTAGTAACGCCGGTTTTTAGAAAAAAATATTGTTTTAGTATTTTCTTATTTTTCTTGTTTTTATTGATTCTGTTTTCAACTTAACACCAAGACCTTTTGAGGTTAAGTAATAAGTTGTAGACATTTTTTTTTTTACAAAATAGGTGAATTAAAACGCTATGGCGGCAGGAATATGCAAGACCCAGGTGGAGTGAGCATACAGCAGTAAAATCTGTGATAAGTAAGATTTGCTTCTAAAACCTGTTTAATTTATACTAGCTGTTGCCTGTGGCTTCGCCCGTGTTTTCAGAGGAACCCGTTGTGCAATCGGAATCGAAAGTAGCCTACGTGTTAATCCACGTCACAATCTATCTGTGCGCCAAATTTAGATAAATCGGTTCAGCTATTCAAACGTGAAAGAGTAACAAACATACGTACTCATAAATTTTCGCATTTATAACTTTAAAATTATTAGGATAAGAGGAGTCATATGAGAAAATGTGTAATCTTATGGAAAGTGTTCATCATCGCCCAGGGCATCCACAACACCAGGAGTATCACAGGTGCGATGCCGATCTTTAAGGAATGTACACTCTTGAAGGTTCCTATCCGTTTGGAAAAACCGCCCTTGGTAACTGGTTTCACTGAGGTGTTGTGCGAGATTAGGATCGGAATCACACGATTGTAGATCGCCACGCATCAAGGTGATGGGCAAGATCTTTAATTTTAATATATATATTTCTTGTGTTCATGTGTTTGTCACTGAACTCCTTCTAGACGACTGGACCAATTTGATGAATTTTTTGTGTTTGTTCAAGGGAATTAGAGAATGGTTTAGATTCACAATTTGGTCTTCTGGAAAAAGTTTTTTTAATTATTTTTTTAATAATAGGTAGTTGTTGATTTTAGAATATTTCACATTAGTACCGACAGAGTACGCTACTATCGAAGCATCAAAAAAATGTAGTAGCTGTTAATGCCAAGCGATACGAAGTTTGCTGGGTCGGCTAGTATATAAAAGTGGTGTAATATTTTTCAGTGGAATATGTTTTGTCCCAAAGAGGCAAGCGGTTGATCAAACTGAATGGCTACACCTTCTCTCTGACTCCCAATTCCGGAAAGAAATGTCGATGGAAATGCTCGACACACCAACACCGTGGATGTCCAGCTGCTATTTACACCGTAGACGATACTGTTGTTTTGGTCCGAGGAGTACATAATCATGCCATTAATAAATTTAAAACATTCCTCTCAGGCTAGTCGCCTATGGTCTAGTGGTTGTCGTTAATAACATGAGCTCCCGAGTTCAATTCGCAGGTTGAAATCGCAAATCGAAATGTTTCAAATTTTGTGATAAATACAACGTTGCCCGGGATTGAATAACTGTGGTTTCTCAAGAGATTTGCCACCTATTACATTTTGGGACTAAGTGCTTTCTGCTTAAAATGAATGACTTGTTTTATACATTTGTCTACCTTTTCGGGGTAAGGGGCGTGAAGATATTTAAAGCGATTGGCTATGAGCCAGATTTCAGCCAATTCAACAAACGCTTGCTATGCGTGTTTTCTAAGCATCAGAAAGCGTACGAAAAAATGAAAGAACTTGAAAGTTTCACGAAATATAAATCAATAATTTTATTCGTATTTTCGACCCAAAGATAACATTCTAAATTTGAATTTTGGAGCAAAAGAATTTCTAATTTTTCTTCAAGAAGGAAAGAGAAGGGCTCTTTGTGAAGGGCTCAACATTTACTAGTGCGATGTGTTAGGCATAGACGAATACTGTGTGCAGAGAAAAATTTCAAAAACGTTCCGTCATATGATATATTCATAATTTGGACCCTAAAAATAGCATTTTTTTTATTCCTACACAAGTTACACAAATGGAATATATCCCCAAAGTAAGCAAATTACATGTTTGTGTTATGGGTGTTAGTCAACGATACTAATACATGTAAATACTTATATAGATACCAGAATAAATTTAATAAACACCCAGACCCGGAAATGTTTATCACACAAATGCCTGCCCCCGTCGGGAATCGAACCCGAGCCTCGCGGTTGGTCGTGTTAGTTAGGCGTGTACGCTAGCCACTCGACCAACTTCTACGAAACGAAACAATGTGCTATTGTTTTTCCCTTTCTAACACAATTTTGTAATGAATGTTAAACAAAAGTATACCTAGTGGTGCACTTGCACTAAATACTTACTTCTTTTGAAGTGATTTTGAGAAGACAGGTCATGACCGTCCCAAGTAAATGACTTGAAGTTTGAATTAATCAGGTACGTCAATACGCACTTGACTTGATCCTATGAAATACCACACATTCACATATTAATTATTAATAAAAAAATATAAAACGAAAATTAAAAACTGAATCAGTTTTCAGACTTTGAAACAATACAGATATTTTCGAATATACGCGTTTTATTTATATTCTTCAAATAAACTTAATCTTAATATTAAATACTAGCAGTTTAACGCAACTTCACCTGCATAACTTGGCTTCTACTGCATCGATTTTGTATCTGCATCAGGAATAATGTAGCATTCTAAAGGTGAAAGAATTTTTGAAATCGGTCCAGTAGTTTTGGAGCCTATTCATTCCAAACAAACAAAAAAATCAAAGCTTTCCTCTTTATAATATTAATATAGAATACAAATATTATTTTTAACCTCCGAGCCACGCTTGGCAACATTTGCCCTGCTGTGCATATTCAAAAATAGGTTGTACAAACCTTTTGTGGATAAAAATAAAGTCATAAGCTGGAAACATATTTACTATCGGATGCGGCTGATAGCCGCGACTTACGGGGTATCTAGACAATTAAAGTACACTGAGGCTTGCAAACTATCGGACGTAAGTCGCGGATTTGACCTTGAGCTTTGCAACGTTTGTAAGTTATCTGAAACACTTGATATTTTTATCAGCCGAAAACGTCCGCTTATTTGTCTTGTATTTTGTCTTTTGTACTTGTTTATTTATATGTCGCGGTTGTAAGCCGTGTCCGTAAACCGCATTTATTAGTCGCGGCTATAAGCCGCGTCCGTAAGACGCGCCTAAAAACATGTTTCCCACGTCAGACCGTGTGACACTTCTTACTTTACTGCTTAGCTGTAATTTATTATGATGTAATATTTTGTTATACATGTATTGCTGTGTGGTCTCCGATGTTAGTGTTAACAACCTGAGGTCTCGGGTTCGATTCATAAGTCTGCTAATTTATAAATTAGTTTTTTTTATATATTTATTATTAGAAAAGAAAGGTTGTCCTGTATTGTATAAGTGTTTTGCTAACGATAGGTTGGCCATGTATCACACTGTGACACTAAGTAGTTAGTACCATTACCTAATTGTAGGTAATTTGGTTGTACCATAGCCTACCTCTTTGGTGAAATGGGCGTGAATATACTTGCATGTTTACTTTTATATGTAAGTAATACTTGCTTTCTTATGTAGTAATGTTTAATAATAACCATTTTGCCTTCCAGATCTTGTTGAGAAAGACGCACTAGAATCAAAACACATATTTATAAAAGGTCCTGTTAGAAAACGCTGTGTCGGATGTTATGCCAAGCTAAGGATTTCATTGAGTGGAATGATGGCTGCAAAAAAGACAAAAAAAGTTCACTCTAAATGTACGAAATGTGACCGAGCCTTGTGCTTGTCATGTTTTAACGAAAAGCATTTCAAATATATCAAAAAATAGTTATCTGAGATTGTGCAAGGGACGATATTTTTTTTGAAGAAGTATGGATGAGAAAATTTGCCCGCTACTGGACTAATGTAGTCAGACTACGTCTTTTACCTGGGCCTGTAACGGCTGGTACTATCGCCTTATATCTCACTGCCACCTAAACGTCAGTACTCGCCATTGTCGTGTTCCAGTTTGAAGATAGATGTTGCGTATTATGCCAGAGGCTGAACACGCCTGTAAAATATTTGTTGTCTTTAGGCTCCGTGTCTTTCTAAGGATCAGGATATTTGTATGACTTGTTAATGCTTATATTATAATGATTTTCAAAAAATGTGACTGTTTAAAATGTTAAGCTAAAGCCTTTAACATAATAACAATAAAAAAACAAAAAACTAAATAGTTTTTATTCCAGTTGTTTTCTTTTAAAAGTATTGCGTATAATTCTAAGCTGACACACAACCCACTGAGTTTCTCGCAGGATCTTTTCAGTAAAGTGATTTTTCTAAAATTCTATAGACATGTCAGAAGTACTTATAATGCGGTTTATGTTAAATACAATATTATTCCATTCTTTTAAACCGTAAGCTTAACCACACTGCCAAGAGTTTTATTATAGAACAAGAAGGAAAAGGTATATTTCTATGGTATTTGAATAAAAAAACCGTCAATATTACAAGAATTTCAAAAATAATTGCATGGTAAAAACACAAAAATTATTATTGTTAACTTATCCAAAATTTCCTACTATCGAGTATTTGTTAATGATCTTAATTTTATATTAGCTTCTTAACTGTTACTATGAAAAACACATTCGTTTGGGATGTTTCGTGTGAAATCTTTTTAAATCTCGACGAAAAGAGGGGTGATATAAATTTGACGTATCTGTGGCATTAGCTCCTGAACGTATGAACCGATTGTGATGCGCATTTTTTCGTTTAAAAGTGGACAATATCGAGTTAGACACAGAGCATTTTTGAGGTTATTTCATTTTTAAAATTTTATGATTATTATAGCACTAACAACCCAACCCAACTTCGCAAGGGTGGACAAACTTCTATGTAATCTTATATAAAAAAAAATCTCTAGTGTCACAATGTTAGTTACAATATCCCTTTGAAGCGGCTTTACCGATTTTTACAAAATTTTATATTCACAATAAGTAAATTTGAGAATCGGCTACTATCTAATTTTCATACACCAAAGTTATAAGGGTGACTCACCCCATTATTTTTTACTAAAATTACTATAACAGAACAATCAGCTAATATTCATATCTACCTTCATCTTGAATCTCTCTATCTATTGAAAAAACCTCACCAAATACGTTGCGTAGTTTTAAAGATCTAAGCATTCAAAGGAACAGGTGAAGTAAAGCAACTTTGTTTTATACCATGTGGTGATTAATTTTAATACATAGATTTCTTGTGTTCGTGAGTTTGTCACTGAACTCCTTCTAGACGTCTGGACTGATTTTGACGAAATTTTTTGTGTGTTCAAGAGAATTCGAGAATGGATAAGATTCACAATTTGGTCTGCTGGAAAATGTTTTTTTTATTTATTTTTTTAGTAATAAGTAGTTGTTGATTTTGGAATGTTTCACATTGGATCCGGAAGACTGCGCTACTATCGAAGCATTAATGTCAAGCGATACGAAGTTTTTCTGGGTCGTCTAGTACCTAATAAATTTATTAATTCAAGGAGGGATCACTTATACTGGACATTGGTGATGACTGTATTATATATGAAAATGATCATCGATATGTTTTCAGCCGAGTACGTGATGTCTCAAAGGGGCAAACGGATGATCAAATTGGATGGGTATACTTACTGCTCCAGCTCTTGTAATATGGCTGGTAAAAGGCACAGGTGGAGGTGTTCGACCCACCTTCATAGAGGGTGTCAGGCTGCTGTGTATACTGATGATGAAACGGTCGTGTTTATTAGAGGGACACACACGCATGAGCCACCCAAATATTCGGTGCATTCACAATGTAATATAGAGAAGTTTTGCTAAAATAATCTATGGTTTTGTAACTTGCTTGCCGTTGACGTGTTCCGGTTCGGAAAGTTAGGTAGCCGGTAAACTTATTTTGCTCGAGGCCGAACATCCGGGCCTCAGGTTGGCAACTCACCATTACCACCTCTGGTGTCTCTAGGCGGTGCCTTCCATTATTTAAAAAAAAAATTTGGAGTGTTATTTCGATATCACACTAAATGTAATTAATGCTGGTAAAATCAAAGTTTACTATTATAACCACCACCTTGATACTAATTTGCTTAATTTTCTTTATACAAAAAGGAAAATATTAAGAAAAAAGCATTTTTTCTACCCACCAGGCGCAAAGTGATAACTTTGCTCAAACTGCGCTACATGAAGTTGTCACTTTCCTACTTCGTCTTCAGAAAAATAATATATATTTCTCGGGTAGTAAAAAAAGCCAGTAATTACTATTCGTTGTTGACAATAAGTCGACTAATAAACATCACTAAACAAAATTATACCTAAAAAAGTAAAAAGTTAGAAACCGCGAATGTAAGCTAGTATTTTAATAAATCTTTAAGCTTTAAATTACATTTATAAACGTTTGTTAATATAACTTAAACATTAAATATAATAAATTATTATATGTGACTTTAATTTGTTTTTTTATTTATGTTTTCAACATTACTTAAGCATAAAAGCAGTGTTTAAAAAATAGTTTTCTACCAAATGCCGACACTGTATAAATTCATAAAAACCTTTGAAATAATTGTTTAAAAAATATTTCAGTTGAAAAAATGAATTTAAGAAAACGGAATAGAAGAAAGCCAGGAGCACGGCAGTATTGCAATTATTCGGCCAGCGTTTTAGCGTTAGCTGTGGCTCTTGTCAAGGAAAAAGTTATGTCTTCCCATAAAGCTGAAAAGCAATTTGGGATTCCCCGACGAACTATTGCAAATAAAATCAAAAACCTGCACACCAAACCAGTGGGTCGACCTAAATCGAAATCTTCGAGAACGTCTTTACCGAAGAGGTGAAAAATTTAAAAAAAAAGTATCTTCACACCCATATCCCCGAAGTGGTAGGCAGAGGCACAACCAAGGCACTCATGACTAGCCGAAGACACTTAGTCCCACAATCAGATAAATGACAAGCCTATCGCTAACCGGGCACATATCTAATCCCGGGCACCGTTTTTTTTATTAGAAAATTGGAAAAACCCCATTCTTCTTTTTGTTGCCCGATCCGGGATTCGAACCCGGGACCTCATGCAGTCAAGTGCCACCACTGAACCCCTAGACCACAGAGGTGAATAATGTAAGATGTTTTAAAACCTTTATTTACCTATTTTATGAGCATTTTCCCTGTTAGTTCAAGTACTAATTTAATTATGTTGTTTTCCATAAAAATTAAGTAGTTTTCTCACTGTAACTTCATTTAGTTGTGGCAAACTCAAAAAACTTAGTTTGAGTTAAGTTTCTTTTAAATTGTTTTTATTACATTTATCGCCTCTGTGGTCTAGCTGTCAGGCTTTGGACTTGACTTCTTAAGGTCGTAGGTTCGATTGTGTATTTCAAATTTTCCGATCAGGATAACAATGCCCGGGATTGGATATGTGCCCGGTTGCCGAAAGGCTTGCGACCTATCAGATTAAGGGACTTTGTATCTTCGGATAGTCGTAGGTGCCCTGCTTGTGCGTCTGCTTAACTCTTCATGGATATGGGCGTGAAGATATCTTTAACCTACATTTAAGTTATCGCTATTTTCTTTTAACGAGTAATTACAAGAAACAAAACACGTTAATTGTTGTTAAGAGTTGACATGTCCGAACTAATCGGACATATCTAGAAGATTTTCTTTTTTTCTTAAAATAAGTTTATTTTTTTTTGGTAGAATTACCAGCAATATGTAATACCTATTAGCGGTATGCTCTGATAGCCCTTTGACACATTGCAATATAGACGTGTATGTCAATTTGTGAACAAAATCAACTAGAGGCGTATTGAATTTTTTTTATGTTATAGGAAGGCAAACAAGCAGACGGATTTAATGATGGTAAGAAATTCACGCCGCCTAGAGACACCAAAGATGGTAATAGTGCGTTGCCAACCTGAGGTCAGGATGTTAGGCCTCGAGCAAAAGTAAGTTTACCCGCTACCTTAACCTCCGAATCTGAACACGTCATGACGTTATGGCGGCAGGAATAGGTAAGGCGGTGGTACCAATCCGGGCGAGTCGCTGCGAAACTCTACCACCTAGTCAGATGTCACGGTGTTACTGATGATAAGCCTGTGCTCGCCTTTTACGAGCTGCCTGGCAAGATAGGCAGATGGTCTATTCTGCAAAGGAGCCCGGACCAACACGGGGAAATCTATGTTTTGTTTTTAATAATAATATGACAAGTGTATTACTTACTTGCTTTTTCATAAAAAAAAATATAAATATTAGCTACAGTAGCCTACCGCTAATATAGTGAAGACTCTATATGTATAGTACATTAATATTACACTTTGCAAACAATATACAGTTGGTCATAGTATTTTGCACATTCCATTAACAAAAGCTGGACACCCTCTATTATGTTACATGTCTCCCTTGAGTGAATTTACTTTTTTCATCACATAGCCAAACTTAATAAATGGTTTATATCCATATATTTAACTTAACGAGAAGCTACAACAGTGTGATTAGGGTAGATTCACACGCACCTAATATACCTAATAACCTAATAACTACCAACCCTAACATATGACGTGAATACAATTTTGTTTGTAAATTAAAAAGTAGAATTCACAAGAACTGCATTTTGCCGTCGTTATCGATGACATGAGTGATACCGACCACATTGCGAACTAACGTCCGATTACATGGCGGACACAACGTTGCGTCTACGCACCGATAGTGTATGGAACTATCTGAGCTCGTGAACGACGTTGCGTCGTCGCAACCACTAGCCGGAACGCAGTGACATTAATTATTTGTCGGAGCCACGCGACAACTATAAGAAATTTCAGCGACACGTATCACACATTTTGTCGCTGAAATAATGTGTGGCATCGTGCGTGTGAGCCAGCCCTAAGATTCAAATTCCATCATCAATTGTTAACCAATAAGAGTGCAAAGTGGATGTCTAAAGCACATCCACAGGCTGTAATAAATTATGGTGCCAATGTTATGATTAATAGAAGCGTGAATATAAATTTGACATAAATTCCAATCAAATTGTATCTTTTCTTTCTTTGGTTTTCAGAATTGATCTGGCATCAAATCAAACAAATTATTTGCTTGAGATGTGGTATAACTAGAGGATTCTATTTAATCTAAACTAAGGATTAAATAAAAGTTGATTTTGATATTTTTAACTGTCTTTTTCTTACCACTTTCTAGAAAATACAATTCACCAACACAATCCCGGGATTATCCCAGGATCCCGGGATTAGCTGTAGATAAATCCAAAATCCCGGGATTAGAAAAATCGACCGGGATCGAATCCTCTAGTTATAACATAATACATAGTGTCAAATTCTGTTCTGTTGGATTGTGGTCTAGCGGTCCGACGTCGGACATGACTTCTTGAGGTCCCGGGTCCGATCCCCGTGTCGGGCAGCAAACAAATATGGGCGTGAAGATACTTTTAAAAAAATATTTATATTACACAATCAGCCTCTGTAGAGAACCGACCCCGAGCCTCACGCCCTCTAAAATATATATGTGTTAGTTTCTGTTTTCTAGTTTCATTGAAATATGTTCAGTCTGTTAAACGATAACGTATGATAAAATTGAATGGCCTTCGCTTCCACTCCCACTGTAAGCAAGGCGCAGAGGTGAAAATGTTCTACGTATGTAAAAACTGCGAAAGTCACTTCAGTACTATTACTTAATTATTAATTACTATAATGGACTGCTATGCTTCTTGCTTTTCTGCGAGATATGATCTGTGATTTGGTGATCCGCAAGAGAACGAGAGCAACCGACACAGTCCAAAGAGTCAGCAAGCTGAAATGGTAATGGGCAGGTCATATTTCACGCAGAACCGAGAACCGCTGGGGAAGAAAGGTTCTTTAGCGGCGGCCTCGCTTCCAAGGACGTAACGTTGGACGACCTCCCATCCGGAGGACTGATGATCTGGTCAATATCGCCGGGAGTCGCTCTATACAAGCGGCATACTAAGTAAAACTGCTGAATATAAAACTATGTAATTCAGTTTGACCGCCTCGTTGATCGAGTGGCTAGCGTACATGCCTAATTACACCGATAAACCGCGAGGCTCGGGTTCGATTACCGACGGGGGCAGCCATTTGTGTGATGAACATTTAGATGTCTTCATTTCCGGGTCTGGGTGTTTATTAAATTTGTTCTTGTATCTGTTTAAGTATTTCTATATATTAGAATCGTTGACTAACACCCATAACACAAGCATATAATTTTCTTACTTTGGGGTTAGATTCGATTTCTGTAACTTGTCCAGGCATATTTATTTATTATTATGATTCTTTCTATTAAATTAGATTAAATTGTTTCAGTGGAATATGTCCTCTCGCAAAAAGGCAAGCGTATGATAAAACTAAATGGATACACTTTCTGTTCAAGTCCCTACAATGGCAAGAAGCAAAGATGGAAATGCTCCACCCACAAAGATCGTGGATGCCGTGCTACCATTTATACTGTAGATGACATACTGGTGTCAGTCAAAGGGGAACATCCCCATGCACCTAGTGGACGTATTTCGTATCCTTTGAATTTGAATAGAGGAATATTTATTAAAGAGGTATAAAACAAGATTAAGATTATTTAAATTCAGCTAGCCTAAAATCCGCTGTACGATTATTTAAACATTTCTAAAAACATCTCAGATCATAATCTTTACTTTAAAATATGATTCCATTGTCCTTTTTATATTACTTTGTCCTTTGTTTTATTTGGTCGAAAATCTTAAGTAAAATTTTAAATTATTTTAATAGAAAGATTTGTACATGACTTGTAAAAAATATAATCTTATCCTACCAATCTTATAAATAAATTTAGATATTATAATATCAATATTATAAATGCGAAAGTCTGTCTTCTGTCTGTCTGCTTGTTACTCCTTAACACAAAAACTGGCGAACCGATTTTCATGGAATTTGGTACACACACAGAGAGTAACTTGGATTAACACATAGGACAGTTTTGCTTGTGACAGTTGCATGTGGGCAACGCCGCGGGCAACAGCTAGTTGTAATATGTTTTTTAACTAACTTTACATATTAACACACATACTATTCAAGCGATTATTAGATAAAATATATATTTACATAATAGATTTTAAAATACAAGACTACTGTTTTTAAAGTTATACAGAAATCTCAACTTTAAATTGCGCGAAAATGTAAAAGCTAATTATAGCGCGCTCAAGTGGGCTTGAGATTTGTCCGTTTGCTGTTGGCTGTTGCGTACGCGCCATTTTCTTTACACCAGCACTCCGCACTCGTATATCGATAGTCACTATTCTACTGTATTTAAATATTATCCGAAATAGTATGAGTTTTTATCGCTTTTATTCGCAAAATGATAATTAAAACAATAAAGTATGTCCATGATTACATTAAATTTTAACCGTCATTGGGAATTAAGATGCAATATTCTGCCTTAATGAAAAAAGCCCGCTTACATTGTAGATGTATATTAATACGTACATCTTGCAATATATTGTGTAAAAATTGTTTTGATATAAATTAATGTTACTTACCAAAGTTTTTTGAATAAACTTTGGATGAACTCCGAGCGATATAATCGTGGAATATCAGCCTAGGTCTCTACAATTAACTGTATCCATCCACGCATGTTTATATGTTTTTTCAATCTTTCATCTGTCATTCTTTCCACATGACTAACTTTTTACTTACTTATTATTGGTACTTATTATTACTTTTTAGTGGAATACGTGATGTCTCAGAGAGGAAGGCGATTGGTCAAATTAGATGGCTATACATTCAGCGCCACCCCCACCAATGGTATTCGGCGGAGATGGAAGTGTTCTACCCACAATCATGAAGGGTGCCAGGCTACTGTCTACACGGTTAGGGATACTTTGGTGTTAGCAAGAGGAACTCATAATCATCCCCCTACTAAATTTAAATATTTACACGCTTAATTTTAACTGTGTCCTTGACCCCTAACGAATAATGGTTTTTTTTCCAAAGTTAAAAGATGTTTGTGGTCAAGAAATACATTTCTTTACAAAAAAATTAGTTTTGTCTTATTAAGATATCATTATTTTATTTATAATAGGAATTTATTTTATTATTGGACCATTTTTATTTATATCAATTGTGGCTTTTTAGTCAAAACCGTACATATCTTTACGTAAAATCTCTTGCAGAGTAGGCAGAGAGTATCGAGGGCCAAATCTCACGATCCTTGCAGACTTCTCTGGCTTCTTCCACATTTATTACCCTTTTCATACAAACAAGTCAGTTCCGAAAATCTTAACACCACCCTCCTCTTTTCTAACAATTTATTTAAAAGTGAGTGAATATATTTACACCCGTCTGCCCGAAGAGATAGGCAGAGCTAAAACTACAGCGCCCACTAAGGCATTATTTAGCACCACAACGGGATAGGATTGCAAACCTTTAACCGAGCACTTATACAATCCAGGACAATGTTGTTATTATTTTTAAAAAATTAAAAAAAAAACATTTTGAGTTGCCCGATCCGGGAATCGAACTTGGAACCTCATGTTATCAAAGCCAACACCAGACGACTAGATCGCAGAGGCGATGTATTTTACAACTGTTTTTTTTTCAGCAACAGCAAACAATGAATTAATATGGAACGGTTAGAATACATCATTCATAATGAATTTCTACCACGTGCCGACATTGAATAATGCATTAAAATTACACTTCCAGTGGAATACGTGTTGTCCCAGCGTGGTAGACGATTGATCAAACTGGATGGTTATACCTTCTGCGCAACTCCAAATGTTGGTATGAAGCAGAGGTGGAAGTGCTCCACTCACAAGCACCGAGGTTGCCAGGCTACTCTCTACACTGTTGGTGAAACTTTAGTGACCATAAAAGGAGAGCATAATCATGCCCCTACTAAAAATATTAGCTAACGTTACATTTCTAAGGGGGCAACCTTTGATTACGTGAGGCGTTTTTAAGCATTTTCCGAACCCCCTTTCGGTATGTTATATTTGCAACTCCTTACGTCACCAAATTTCACATATAATTTTTCAAACTGTGTATTTAGTGTAAATGATTTGGATTTATTTAAAAACAATAAATGTTTTTATTTAAGATTAGTATAAAAGATCGCGGAAAAAATAGATTAGTATCAATATGAGGGTAACATTTACAAAATCTCATTACAAATTGTTGTGTAAGGTTGATTTCCATATTTTTAGCTATTTTGATTAAAACGTCATAATCTTTGATTTTTAAGAAGTTCCTACCTAGAAAAATATTTGACCAAATCTCAGTAACTTTTATAAATAACTTGGATGAAATTCATATTTTTTGATTTTTTGTTTGACAAAAAATACCTATATTGATTACTGAAACACCACCTGAAGTATGATCTATCATATTAAATTGAATAATTGAATTTAACAATATTATTTTGCAGTTTCTATCTGTAACTTGCGAAAAAAATAAATAACATTTGTCGAGTAAACCCCTTTCCCCCTTAGAATGCCTCACGTTTTTATTGGTCGCTCCTTAATGAATTAATTAATAGTTCCTTGTTCACAAGAACAATACAGCTGTGATCCAAATTTGATGTACAAAATGAAAATCGGTAATTGGCTAATGATTTGTAACTATATGTACCTTATTATCTAATTTTGTAAATAACCAAAAAAATATACGCTATTAACATAATTGAGTATAAGACATCATAGAACCTAGAGGAATCTCTCGATAAGTTGTAACTTATTAAAATACTCCTGGTGTTGCGGATTTCCGTGGGCGAATTTGATCACTTTCCATCAGGTGACGCACTTGCTCGTTTGCCTCCTCTTGTATAAACAAAAACATAAAATGGTGTGACTCTATTAAACGTAGGGGGCTATTTTGAATAATAAATTTTAAAATTTTATAAATTTTTTATATAACGAACTTTATTCTGATAAGTGATATTTCAAATAGTCATGCAGCGTTGACAACATTGGTACTTATTAGTAAGACATACGTACTTGGTTCTAGAAAATTCCCCTCTGCATGCCACTGAACCGATTTCTTTGAAACATAAGGTTAAAGTATATGCTAATATAGAAATATATTTTTTAAATCTATAACTTCAAAATGAACACTATTTTATTTAAGGTTCCATTATAAAAGAAGATTGTCCAGGAATATTTATTTATTAGATTTCAGTGACAAAATCCATGACTTTTTTTATCCATGACTAAAACTTTAATTGTAAATTTATAATGCTTACAAAATTGACAAATAAAATCTCAAAAATACGGGTTTGAGTACCTCCCTTGTTTTTGTTTCGTTTTGTGTTTGTTTGCATCTTCGCTTTCCACCTTTGACGGTTAATAACCATGTAAAATTAATATACTTCTTATCTTTTAGTGGAATACGTAATCTCCCAACGGGGTAAACGTTTGGTCAAACTACATGGATACACATACTCCTCCACACCAAATATTGGTTTGAAGCGCAGATGGAAGTGCTCAACACACATACACCGTGGATGTAGAGCTACCATTTACACTGTTGATGATAAGCTACTGTTGATAAAGGGCACCCACATTCATCCACCACAAAAATCTTAGAGAGTAATCCAGGAGTATTTCTAGCCCACTTATGGATCAATAAAATTTAAACATAAGTATTTAACTATTTATTTATCTCTGCACAAATGGATTCTCAGGCGCAAGGATACAAAAATCTGGTCAATCATTAGAGGTTTTGTGGGAAACGGGGCCTGAGGTGGTAGCTTTCAAAGGATTTTTGTCACCGCACTAAGTAATGTATTACATAATATGTAATATATCATAGTATAGTAGCATCGATTTAGACAATTAGTCTGATAAACTAACTAGAATAGAACGGAAGTACTTACTTTTACTCGAGGCCTAACATCCCGGCCTCAGTTTGGCAACGCACCATTACCACCTTTGGTGCCTCTACTTGGCGTGAATTTCTTAACATCAGGAAATCCGTCTGCTTGTTTGCCTTCCAATATCTTAAAAAAAAGAAGTATTGTAACTGCGTTTTGTCACGAATATATATTCAAAATTATGTCTTGGGTTTGGTTTAAAATGTTTATTTTCAATTTTCTAATGACAATTGAAGTAAAGTTGCAAAAATAAACTGACTGCAATTTTGTTAACAATTCGCGAAAAGAGTTGTGATTTTTTTTCCGAGGTAGCCCATTTAATAGTTATTATGACACGACAACTGGTTTGTGAGTTATGGTTAAGAAAACTTCCACCTACCTGTACGAGTTTAAGTGACGTATATATTTGTTACCACCAGAATTAGTCTGCATATAAATAAAAAAAAATGAAATACTCCTTAAAAAAATTGCATAGAATGATATTATATCTTTGTATGTTTACTTCTTACAGTGGAATTTGTTTTATCAAAAAGAGGCAGACGTATGATAAAATACGATGGCTACACTTACTCCTCGACTCCGACTAACAGCGTGAGGATGCGCTGGAAGTGTTCCACACACCAGAACCGAGGATGTCAGGCCTCTGTGTACACGGAAGCTGATGCTTTAGTCTTGATGAGGGGAAATCATAATCATCCACCACAAAAGAACATCGTATATAAAGAAGTATTAATTCCTATGGGATATAACATAGTATGAAGAATTTTACATAAGGTGTATCAGAGAATAAAATAGCCGGTAAACTTATCTTTGCTCGAGGCCTAACATTTCGGCCTAAGGTTGGCAACGCACCATTACCACCTTTGGTGTCTCTAGGCGGCGTGAATTTCTTACCATCAGGAAATCCGTCTGCTTGTTTGCCTTCCAATATCATACAAAAAAAAGTTTTGAAATACTAGTCATCCCGGAGATTTTTATCGCCAGTTTCTTGTCATTTAAAATGAACGTTTTTTCACATTTTGATAGTAGTATGCTACTGAAGGCTCAGGCAGTCTAACAAATTAGAAGATCATTAAAAACGGTATATCTTTTTTTAGCAAAAAGTTGACATCTTAAAGACGTTTATGGGGATGTCCAGCTACCATTAACAGTAGTGATGATTAAAATGGGTACTCGTATTTATCCACCTCGAATATCATAGTTATCCAAAAGCTATGCTACTTGTACACTTGCGACTGCTAAATAAAATTTAATCAATTTAAAAAAAAACATTTATTTATTTCTCTCTTCAGTACTGAATGAGGAATAACCAAAGGACCAAGGAAAATAAAGGAGTGACCGCGTTCCGATCCGGTGTTAGTTTTTAGAATTATATGGACGCGTTACAAGAATCTTCGTATAGATCTACGTAATGAAATCTTTTGAATTTTGAATTTTAACTCGTTTTTTGCAAAATGATGACCGAAGTGGGTTCCAAAGGATTTTTGTAACCAGTGGCTACTACCTCCCTAAGTGGCTTATGTCGACATCATACATATATAGGCGCTTTTATTCAAACTAGGTAGTAAAAGATTTTTGAAACTAGGGCCCGACCAAGGGGTTTATTTATGCATGTTACGCATATACTCGTAGTCGCATTTATTTAGACTGTGTTCCTTCTTTATTGTACACAAAAAGTCAAAAAACAAGTAAACATGTAAAATTATACAAAAGGCGAGCTTATCTCTAAAAAAGATTTCTTCCAGCAAACCCAAAATACTGAGAATGCATAAAAGAAATGTAGAACATACAGTGCGCATATATGAATACTCCGAATTTCAAAAGGCAACAAATTCCAGAGTTTCACAGCATTAAAAGTAAAAGAATGGTTATACAACTTAGTGGAACTACAAGGCAATTTCAATCCTTTGTAGATTTTAGTCACCAGAGATCCACTAAGATGCTTATATTAACATAACACGCAAATACCTGAATCACGTTTGGGATTGTTGGTAGCCACTAGCCGGTAAACTTACACTTAAGATACCAGCCTCAAATGAGTAATGAACCTTTAACATCACAGGTTTGTATATCTGAGTGTATACTTCAAAGCAACTAAAGAAATGATGTATTAAAAATTCTTCTGTCAATATACACTATAACTTATTGCATTTTTATTGCTTGTAGTGGAATATGTACTGTCTAAAAAAGGCAGACGTATGATCAAGTATGATGGCTACACTTACTCCTCGACGCCGAATAACGGCGTGAGGATGCGCTGGAAGTGTTCTACTCATCAGCACCGAGGATGCCAGGCTTCTGTGTACACAGTAGCTGATTCCTTAATCCTGATGAAAGGAAGCCATGATCATCCACCACATAAGAATATAACATACAAAAAGTTTTTACTCCCTGTGAGATGGAACACTGGCTGAAGTAATTTAGAATAAACTTTATGAAATAAAACTGCAAAAACCTATCCCAATTGAAAGGGTTTAAACCAAGAGCTTTTTTCGCGGGTTTAAATAAACTCTTACTTGCAAGTGCGGAGAAAAAAATATAAATTATAAATATATAGATCTTTCCAAGGCACACGATGTAATAAAAATAATCACGATAGCTTTGATACTATGACAAAAATTGTACATAATGTAAATATCTTTCATTTAAAACATAAATCCGTCTTACCACAAAGAACTTTAACATTGCCTGAACACATGTTTTAGTAAACACTGTCTCAACCAATAACATGGTGCCACGTCATTCATATGTGGCATGCTATTGGTTGGATATCAATTTTTAAAGTTTAGTTAAACAGACGTCTCATTTTTTTGGTAAGGCAGTTTGATTCTATGAATTTAAATAACAGTAAATACTTTATATGTTATAATTAGTTACCAAAGACAGAATTTTTTGCAATAAACAAAACTTAAAATCTTTTGTGGTTTTATATATAAGCTGTTCCTTGCGGTTTTGCCACGTATTATATGAAATAATTCACTGTCGTAAATGGAAACGTATAACCTTCAGCAAGCTCATTCATTTTTCGAACAAAATGTATTAAAATCGATTTAGCTATTTGGAGGTGAAAATAGAACAAACATACATTCACGGACTTGTATTCACTAACGTATAAAGAATGTACAACGGCCAGTCGTATAACATTAACTATAATAATAAAGAAATCGCATTATCCTTAGACCCAGCAAGACTTTGTCTAGTTTTCATTACTTTTTAGACAGAAAAAAGTAGCTCCATCGAGTTTTTTAAATAAAACATATTTGGTGGGACAGGTTTGTTTATAATGATGATAAATCAGAAATTTTACGACAGAACACAGATGGCGCTATCATTGGCTATCTTCTGTTCGAATTTCGAATACGTATAGTCAAAAATTATATTGCTGACTCCGATATATCGAATCTCCGATATATCAATATTGCCATTTGTATCAATTACATCCCTAATCAATATACCTATGCAATAAAATTATTAGTTTCAGTAGAATACGTAACTTCGAAGAAAGGTCGGCGTCTGATGAAACTAGATGGCTATACATACTCGACGGTGCCTTCATCATCTGGAGCTAAGATGAGATGGAAATGTTCCACTCACCAGAATCGCAGATGCTCTGCATCTATTTACACGTTTGATGGAGAAATAATTTGTGCAAGAAATAATCATAATCATGATCGAGTGTACTACGAGTAATACGATTTTTACGGCGATATAAAGAGTGCTTCTAAAATAGGTGTTCGGAGTTTTGGCGCCATCGAGAAAAGTTGGTCGAAGTTTTTTCGTAATTATTGAATTTTGTGTTTATATTGAGTGAAATTAGTCAAATTTGGTGGCATTTCGTACAATTTTGTTCAGTTAAAGTGCGCAAATGAAACAATCATGAAGAAATAAGCATATCGTGCATTTTCTCGTTACCGCCAAATCTCACTACATGAGCTTGTGTAACGAAGCCACCGCTTTACCTGACCCTGACATGACTTATTGACGACTTATGAATAATTGAATCTCGATGTTGGAGAATTGGATGCAAATTTCTACTTGACTAATGGCAAATAAAAACTAAATAAAAATAAAAATAGGTGTTCAATTTTTTGTGTTTAGTAACATCTAATAACTGATATCCACTTAAAAATAAAATTTGGCTTAAAAATTGTAGGTGCAGTAGTACTACGCTTTGTAAGTCAAATGATAAAAATAACTAAAAGTCATTTGAATTACATTATTTTTTTGTTTAGTTAACTTTTATTATGTACTGAAAATTGTCTGATAATTTACTCACCTATTTTGGAAGGAACTTACAGATATGTGTAAATATAATATGTAGACAGAAATTTTATACAATTCTTTAACAGTATTTGGAAATTTGTTAAGTATAGAATATCTATACGGAGGAAGATCTCTCTGAAGCATTTCAAATCTGCGGGCTGATAGACTCAGGTTTTTTATAAAAACATAGAACGAAAAGGTCCACGCTAGTTTGGTAAACGCTCACAGAAAAAAAGGTGTGTGTGCGATTCACACACGATAGAAGTGAAACTTCAGTATATCGACAAAATAATGAGATGAATATATATTTGTGTCTCTTACGTGCAAAAGAATGAGATGAGTATATGTTAGTGTCTCTTACCTGTCGTTTTTCCGTTGCACCCGTTATGAAATCACAACGATTCTAAAGAAGTTTCTCTTCAAAAATGCTAGCATGTTGCGTCTGTTGTGCGTGCGTGCGTGTGTGCACATGTGTGTGTGTATGTAACATTATTGCAACTAAACGAATGGGCCGGATTCGTTGCGGTTTTTTATTTAAAAGCTAAGGTAATGCTCATTAGTTACAATTTACAGGCTTCCACATAGAAATCGCTCCATCTGTTCATAAGTTATGATGCCACAGATACGTGAACTCACACGCACATATAAAAGCATACACACACACACAAACACGCGAGCGCGGTAAATTTTTGCTTGTCCGCTACTACAATATTATTATATAATTACCTCCTGGCTGAACTTTTAGACTCGTTAGTTATACTGGCGTGAAGATATTTACCAATTTATCTTAAAATTAAATTAAATGTGGTTATTTTTGTCTTTTTTATTGAAGGATAGCAATGATTACTCTGTTTTTTTTCTTAGTAGCCCTTTTTATATTCCATTATTAATTTTCTATTTGTAGAAATTATTGTGTTCAACGCTTTTCTTCTTTTTGAGACTAAATAAACTAAAGGTTTTTCGATTTCGTTTTGAAGAAAAAAAAGTTGTTATTCTTTAATACTATAGAATTGTAAATACATGTAGAACAAAAAAAACGCAATCAAATATTACTAATAATATTAATAATACTAAACGCGACCTCATTGACGAAAATACCTTAGGACTAACTTAATAAAATGAAAATAAATAGATAGATAAATTATAAACTAAGCATTCTAATAGATAAAAAAATTTGGTGGACAAATTATAAACTGCTCTATCTCTTGTATAAAACTTCAAACAACGCAACCATATTTTGTTAATTAAAGGTATATTTAAGTATAGTACTACTATTTAAATTATGCGCTTCGGCTTTACACGTTTTACTCTTTTTACACTTTATACTTTTATTTTTAAATTGGCTGACCTAATCTAAATTTAAGCAAAATGAATAATTATGTAATTACAACTCTATTTAGATATCTTTAAAATACATTCGGATTTCCGAAGATTGACGAATATAGCCGAAGCGCATAATTTAAATAGTACTACTATATGTAAATCTTTAAGGTATCTTAATAGGGTAAAAATAAGCTTTCATCTCCTGTATTGTATTTCTGAACCATAGTTATATTCTGTTAAATCACTTGTAACGTTACTTTAGAGAGTGGAGAGAAAAGAATTTTATGAATTCTTTTTCTGGTTTCGCCTCTGTGATCTGGCGACTTGATTTTGTGAGAGGTCTTGGGTTTGATCCCCGGGTCGGGCAACAAAAAGAAAATGTGATTTTCCAATTTTGTAATAAAAAACTATGTTGCCCGGGATTGGATATGTGCCTGGCTTATAATAGGCATACCACCTGTCACACTGTAGAGCTTAGTGTCTTCGGCAAATCGTGGGTACACTAGCCTCTGCCTACATCTTCGGGGATGTGGGCGTTAAGATACATATATATTTTTAAATTTAAAATTCTATTACAATGTTTGCCTTTTTCAGCGGAATATGTACTGTCCAAACGGGGTAGAAGATTGATAAAACTTAACAAATACACATACTACACTGCTTCAAGAGACGGGCCCAAACTAAGATGGAGATGTTCCACTCATGCCTCGTGTGGATGTACTGCAGCGTTACATACTTTTAACGAGACTATAGTAGGAGTGAGGGGTACTCATAATCACCAGCCGCCTAAATAAGTTAAAGGTATACGTCCATTAGTCTCAAACCGCAACAGAAACGTAGTACCAAATGATTGAAAAAAAATAATTGTTTTAATGAGAAAAACAATAGAAAAAAACGCGTTTAATTTTTTTTTAATTTAAGGACATGTTAACTAATTATTGTTTTTATAACATATCAGCAGTTTTTGTGAACAATATCTAATTATGACAATATTCTATCTTCCAAAATGCCAAACTATACTACTCGAAATATATTTCTGAACAAATTTTGTGTGATCGCTTATAGATATATTAGTGAACAAATGCAAATATTTTAAAAAATATAAATAAAATTTAAAAAAGGCCAATTTATCTGTTTATTTTGGATAATTGTTAATATTTTTTGTAAATATCAACTCTGAACCTTGACAAATTATATTTAAATCAAATACAAAATTATTTAATAAAAATAGGCCCAGGCAAACATGTATATTGGAGAACATTTGAAAAAATACGGTATAAAAGACTGATTAAAAATATAAGTTTATTTTTTAACAATTGTTATGATTTAAAAGTTAGTAGTTTATTTTCGCTAGTGACAAACGGTTATCATTGGTGATAAAATTACACTATTAAAAATGTGAAATTACCTTTATTTTTCTTATAATCTTTGTATATTTTGCCGCTGACGCTCTGAAGATACAATTTTTATGGAAGTTTTTACAATGTTCTGTATATAATATGAAAAGGTATGTAAATGTGTTCGAAAACATGTTTGTATTAAGTTTAAAGACAATTAGTAAAATTGGTTTAACCAACAACTACCTTCCTACACCTATTTTACCTTTAAATAAAGTGAGGGCGTTTAATTATAATTGTTGATTTCGAAATCTGATATTTACCTACACTCTGCAGTTAACCTTTCCTATGTTATCCTAAAAATATCAAAAATTATTTTATATTTTTATAACTATGTACTTAGGACAAAAAAACAATATTTTTACTATGAAATATTTACAGTTAACTCTTTCGAATCTACCTATTTGTGGTTGTATTTTATTACAGATAATAAAGTACCAACATTAAATGAATTATTGGTTTCTATTTCGTGTCCATTATAGATTGTGTATGTTATTATTTGCAGTCATAGTCAGTTACTAGAAGTCTTTATCTAAACTTTTTTTAACTCGAAACACTCATTAAACTTTTTAGTTACCCGTTAGATCAAGATGGAGTACTTCCAACTACTTAAAGTATGTTATTTTATTTTATAAGCGTAGTTCAAAATATATATTTCAAGGATTTAAAAAAAAATAAGAATTTGTAAAGTCCTTTTTTGTGTACTATTCAAATGTTTACACATTGTGTTACTTTGATTTTATGTATGTATTCTCAGATATTATTTGTTATATCCTATTAATATTATAAATGCGAAAGTTTGTATGTATGGATGTATGGATGTTTGTTACTCTTTCACGCAAAAACTACAAAGCCGATTACGATGAAATTTGGTATGTAGGTAGCTGAAGACCCAGAATAACATATAGCCTACTTTTTATCCCGGAGTTCCCGCGGGATTGGGACTTACGCGGGTGAAACCGCGAGGCGCAGCTAGTATGCAAATATATGTATTTATATAAGGATGTGTTATGGTTTATTATTACTCTCTTTGTTTTGTGCATACGTTTTTTTGTTTCTCTCTTGGGTTTGGTGTATATGATATATTTATGTATATGTAATACTTAAAAGTTAAAGCATCATCCAGACGGTTGTAATCACATCCCAATCACGCTTTCCACGAAAGGTGACCTTGGTGGAAACTTTGTTTGAAAAAAATCAAAATTTGGATTAAATCTACGTCCTAGACGGATGCAAACCAATGTTTACAACCAATGTTTTAATCCGTGTGGAACCCCTATTAATATTTATAAATTCATACTTAATTTATTGTACACTGTTAGTCTACCATTTACTTTGTCCGCTCCTTTTTGGTTGAGCTGGAAGAATTTATTTATTTTTTAATTTATTTTATGATATTGGAAGACGAACAAGAAATCTCTTTACCTGAGATAAGCTGACCTTTTGTACAAATCTTCTAGTTTTAAAGATTATATTTTTTTTGTGTACAATAAATAAATAAACATACAATCGCAAACTTGGTTTCGTTTAAATTAATTAAATCTTAAGTTTTATGCGTTTACTGGTTATACACTTGTACTGCGGGCTTTGTATCAAGCCTTTTAAAGGCACCCGCCTTCAAAGAGCAACAAAAAATCTGTACTGTCCATTAAAATGTGAAAGCAAATAAAGATTATTCAATTTAATTTATTTGACATGTGATTTAATGTTTATGCTTATTTTGCTTAGTAAAAATAATGGAAGCAAAATCCGTCTGCTGAGTACATGTATTTATTGTATTTTTTGAAGTTAAAACTTCATTAGCGGCGTTGCGCGCTTTTTTGGAATGGGTAAAATCTTCTAAACTCGCGTCAGATCGTCAGAACGTAAGACGGCACACTGCGCATGCGCGAATAAGACGGCGCGAGATCTAAAATAAAACTTAGCTATAATAAAAATTAACTTATTCATTGCTGTTTTTTTATTGCTTAGAGATTTCCGAAGAGTATGGGATGCGTAATGGATAATACGCCGCAATATACCTACCATTACATTCTCATAGATAGCAGATACGTATGATATCAACAGACATTGCTCTATTTGTTCCATCTTGAAAATAAGCTTTATGTGTAGACTAGCAATGTTCGATGTACAGATAATAGGACAACGCTCCTAGCCGTCACGTGGTCTTACTTTAGCGAGTTTTTGTCAAGCCAAAAGCAGGTTTTTGATATGAAAATAGTATTTGTACATAAATGATAGTACTTTCACACTGATAATTAAAGCAATTTGTACAAAATTATTCCCTAACCATTTCAAAATATCAAAAATGCACAACGTTAATGTTCAAGTTTTCACTTCTGTTGGCACTCCCGCAGTGCAACCCGTGTTTTTTATTAGTTGTAAATCATCATTCATTCATTCTATTTGTCATGACATTTCATGATTTCATAAAAAAAAGGTGAAGCTTTGAGCTTTGTAAATATTGCTATTCATAACGATGATGAATGTGTGAATTAATATATTACACTTTTACAGAAACTGTAAACTATATAACATCGCGTACGGGCAAGCCCTTGCTAGTACATCAAGGGTTCTCCTACCACTTGAAGTTAAATTCAGGAGTGAAGAGAATATGGCGATGTTCAAGACACTGCTCATCACAATGCCGGGCTACCTTGACTACTGTATATGACAGCGTTATTAAAACACGCAATGAACATAATCACTCGCCCAAGGCTTTTTTCTATTAGACTTTTATTGATACGGGCTTATGTAGTAACATTCTTCGCATGTTGTGGTTTACGTTTACAAGTGTTTTTCGTCAAGATCTTTGGCAGGACAAAATATGGACGCAGTTTTTTTATAATTATAGAATTTCATGTAATAATTTAGCAACAGTAGACAAGCATGAGTAAAACATTCATGAAAAAACATCGTCAGATATTTTCTTGATATTACCATATTTTATTCGATGAGCCTAGGTAGAGATGCCCCAGATTTACTTAAGGTAAACTCTAACATGACTTGACAATGACGACTTATGACTGTTTTGAGTTACTTTAGCCCGATTTAATGAAATCTTGTGATAACTTATTGGGAATTAATTCAGCTTAACTGATGGCAGATGCTAACGCTAATGCCAAATATTAAAAAAAATAAACTGTCATCATTGGCGCATACACACATTGAATTAATATCAACTTAGCTCGTATTATTAAAGTACATGCATTTTTCAAGGTACGATACTTAAACGGGAACAATATTTTAATTAGTTTAATAAATGCGTTTGAAGATGTTTATTATTTGAATTATGATCACACATAAAAAGGTTTTAAACGTGTTGAGCGTAAGTATTGCAGTCGACGTCTCCCTGTACTTTTATTAAAATCAACATCTTGTACTTAGGCTGAGCGTACTAACGACCGTCTTAATATAGAATATTGCGTAACAAAATATAAAGAATAGCGCACACTTCGAACAATACGTCTCACATACAAAATTATGTAATATCTACCCACAAAAACTGCACTAACAAGACAAGACTGAATAACGATTTTCGGCTTCCCTTTTGTATTTATGCCGGTGAACACATCAACGACAAAACAGTCTTAAGACTGTCGTGGCTACGATGTGCACTCAGCCTAATATAACGATTTTCGGGCGCTTTTAATTAATTAATAATGAAATACCTGCAAAACAAAGCTTTGTAATTCTTTTGCTATGAAATTGAAATATGGAAACAGTGTAATGTAAAAATTTAACATTATTTATTTAATTTAAAAGCAGAAAAAAATTCTTCCTTCTCGAGAGAAGTCACTTTTTCTTTGTAACACTAACCCCCGAGTTCATGAAGCTTACTTGGCTAAGTAATGAAAAATCGCTGCATTAAGTACGACAGTTAGCCATTTGTTTTTTACATCAAGTCATCCAACTCATGAACAATACTTAGTTGAATATCAGTTCTAAGTATTGTTCATGAATTGGATGGCTTGACGTAAGAAACCCATAGCTAAATATCGTACTACGCACAACGTTTTTTCGTTACTTAGCCAAGTAAGCTTCTTGAATACGGGGGTAAGATTTCTTTATATTGAAATTATTTAAGGATCTCTTTTAATACCAAAAATACCGATTGAAAATGGTCACAACTTTACGATGTTTTCAATCTGGTATTATAATTATATGATTTTGTACTTTTTATGTACCTAATATTTTAAAAATTATTTAATAAATTATGGCCTTAATTTTTGTGTGTTTCGGTTTTTTCTCATTACTTTTTTGATATAAAAAAAGTTTTAGTTCAAATTAAATAGTAGTTCAAGTTAAATATTAATCAATATTTAACAGACGGACCATGAAACATTTGCTTATTTTGTGATGTATATATACATTTCTACGAACATAAATATGTATCTATTGTAAGTATGCACTTTTTTGTAAGTTTTGCTGTCAGTAAATACATATACCTTCTTTTCATGTATATTTGTATATACGAGTACTTTGTTTTGTTATTTAATGTAAAATAAGAAACGGAAATATGTATTTTACTCGAATTTGTTTACAAGAAATAAAATAAATTTCATAACACTTATATTTGTATTCATTTTCAAGTTTTGTATTATTACATATGTTTTTGTAACTAATTGTTATTATACATTTTATATTAGATATTAGTTTCCGAGTTAGGCTAGTGAAAAAACTTTCTTAAGGGCCTTAACATTCCAGCTACATATTGACAAGCACCATTAACTTCTTTAGTAGAAATCTAAACTTTCATAGCCATACACGATGCGATGTGTATCTTTAGCATCAGGAAAATGTGAAAAAAAATTCGTAGCGCTTGTCATTAATTATTAACAGTTCGTATGGAAAAAAATATTTTCCCTCAATTTGTTTTTTTAAGTGTTTTCCTCACCGTCTCTGGATAATAAGTAACTTAGCGAAATTGGTCCATCCCTTCAAGTATGGCCAAAATGGGGAATCATTTTTATATATATAGTAGCCGACCCGACGAACTTCGTATCAATTGACGTAAACATCTACTAATAGTTTATGTGGATTAAAGTATTGTTTTTACTTTTTTCCTTGCAATTTTCTTTTTATAACAATCTTATCCCGACACTAACATAACTAAAAAGAATTATTAGAACTGTCCACCCGTTCAGGGTTTATGCGACCACGCAAAATGGGAATCCATTTTCATATATACAAAGTACTTTGAAAGGACCGGCCAGTTTTTAATATAAGGGGCTCATGGCTTAAATGGTAATGCACTTTCAATATTATTGACAAATTGTAATACTTACTTTTCTCATAATTTTTATAAACAATCATTTTAAATAGTCCTCAAAAATATTTCAATACGAATCATGACGTCACCAGCCTGCAAATGCGACTGTGGTCGCTGGGAACCAGTTTATGTTATTATAACCACCCATCTTGTATTTTGCGTCAGATATTTTTTTTTAGTTTTTAGTTAGTTATCGCCTCTGTGGTGTAGCGGTCCGGCAACTTAAAAACTGGAAAAATTATATTTTCAGTTTTCTAATAAAGATAACGTTGCCCGGGATTGGATTTGTGCCCGCTTGGCGATAAGTCTATCACACTGTGGGACTTAGTATATTTTTTTATATACAATATAAGAGGAGGCAAACGAGCAAGTGGGTCACCTGATGTAAGGTGATCACCGCCGCCCACGGACATCCGCAATACCAGGAGTATCACAGATGCGTTGCCGACCGTTAAGGAATGAGTACGCTTTTTTCTTGAAGGTCCCCAAGTCATAATCGTTTGGGAATACCGCCCTCGGTAACTGATTCCACAAAGATGTTGTGCGAGGTAAGAAATGTCTCCGGAATCGCACAGTTGTAGATCGCCACGCATCAAAATGGTGGGCATGATACTTTAAACTCTGTCGCGAAGTCCGAAGGTGGAAATCAGCGGCTGGAATTAAGCCAAACAACATCCTCGTCTTCGGTTAGTCATGGGTACCTTGTTTAGTTTTCATAAAACGAAAGTGTTATAGCTTCTGAACCGTTTCTCAAAATTTGGCTGGTGCTTTAGAGGTCACCTTTTATAATAGATAGATTAAAAGTGGTTTTAAGTTTGTATTTTTTTTAGGTCCCCAATTCTCTACCACCAGAAGAGGTACCCCTACTGTGTACTATAAAGGTTACATTTACATACACCATGTTCATACAGGTGTAAAAGCAAGATGGCGGTGTAAAAATAATTATACTAATGGCTGCAAAGCCATACTCTTTACTATTAGTAATGAGGTAGTAGGTGTTATAAATCGTCATTCACATCTACCCTGCTAAAATTATTAATTGAAATATAGTAAATTTCTCTCGTATTTGTGTATTAATAAAGAAAAAAATATTATTTTTACCCAAACGCGCCACAAATCAAACAATTTAAAAAAATCGAACGCAAGAAAGCTGTGGATCTCCCACAATTCAGGAGTTCCTTTACCCTTTTTAGACCGTAGACCTTTTTTTTGCCGAAGACCTTTTTAAGCTTTTTGGCTAAATCCATCGATCTACAGTCTCAGTGAATGTCTAACGCCCTATATTAATAAACTATCTACAGATAAAAATAGGCCTTTTAGAATTCTGTTGCTAATATATTTTTGTTAGTTATCGAAGAGCGGTTACTAGGCAATTGATTTAAAATAACACAATATTTTATGTTAGATAAGTTATTAATACTGGCCGTAAGTTGAAGCATTCGTACGTTCACAGGGATATTATTATTCGAAATTCCCTAAACCTTCGGGCTGAAAGTGGCAACATTCCACCCACTGTACGAAACGAAGTTGTCACTTTCTGGTTTCGTCAAGCAGAAAATTAGCGAACACCCCTTAGGCAGTACAAAGAATATCTCAGATCACATTAAATGTGGCAGAAGCCCGAAGCCCAGGCAGAAAAAAATTTTTTCTGCCTGGGCTTCGCGTCGACTTATGTTTCCTGAGTTTCTTATTTTATTGCCCTAGGGAAGTAATTTACTATTGTTGATGCCAAAACTAATAATCCGTTTAACAAAAGTATGTAGACTTTGGGCAGTAAAAAAGAAAGCTTCAGATCACATGTTTGTCAGTCTGCTTGGCGTCGACCTGTTACATGTTACCTGAGTTTTTTTTGTATTTCTGTCGTAGGGATGCTTTTAACTATTTTCTGGTCTCAAATCTAATTATAACTATTTTCCAGGTCCAGTTTTCACCACTTCGTCCCGTGGCGCTCGTATCATATGCTTTAGTGGGTACAAGTTTCTTCGTCAATGTGAACTGGGCTGCAAGACGAGATGGTGGTGCGGTACCCATTACAACAGAGGCTGTCGAGCCGTCATATACACAGTGGGTGCTAATATTGTGAAATGCAAAAATACACATACACATCCACCGCCTAGCACTTTATAAATGTACGTGGTCCATTGCTGCATTTATACATGAAGTCAGTGTATATGTTACAGTCAATGTGATAAACAGAAATTTTGTAGCCAGCCATTATGAATAACATCTGTCTAACTTAAACAACGTGATAAATAAATAAAAATAAATCACATTAATTAAACATGTAATAAAATGTCTTCGAAGATTTGGAAAAAGTAATACAACAAATGTTATAACAAGATTAGATTTATTAGGTGCTTGCTTTGCAGCATCTATTCTTTGGTAGCCATATTGATTTTCTGTTATTATAAAAGGCAATAACCTGTACATATTGGCCAGTTATTATCGTTTTGAATTTCCAAGGTAAGATTAACAAGATTATAAACAATGCTCGTTTATAAACTATTTCGCGAGACTGTAAACTTTTTTTTTTATGATATTGGAAGGCAAACAAGCAGACGGATTTCCTGATGATAAGAAATTCACGCCGCTCAGAGACACCAAAGGTGGTAACGGTGCGTTGCCAACCTGAGGCCGGGATGTTAGGCCTCGAGCAAAAGTTAGCTTACCGGCTACCCTACCCTTCAAACCGGAACACGTCATGACGTTATGGCGGCAGAAATAGGTAAGGCGGTGGTACCAATCCGGGCGAGTCGCTGCTAAACTCTACCACCTAGTCAGATGTCACGGTGTCAGTGACGGTGAGCCTATGCTCGCTTTTTACGAGCTGCCTGGCAAGGAAGGCAAATGGTTTAGTCTACAAAGAAGCCCGGAACAACACAAGGAAAACTGTCCAATAGTTTATAAACTATTACTATTAGACTGTAAACTGTCGAAAGATTGCAAATTGTTAAGTATAATAACCAGCCATTATGTATAATTTTTATTTGATCCCTATGACTGTAACATATACAATCGGTGTCCTTACATAGCCATATATCATGTAAACTTCTCTACACATGACAGTACTAATCTATTACAGCCTACAATTACAAGGCAATTAATTCTTGAAAACATTTCCATTTTTAAAGCCATCTATATTAGTTTATCCTAATACCGATCCTATTACCTATTACCCTTTTCGTTCTTTACCAGCAGCCTGTCCCAACTTCGCACGGTTGAATAAACCTCTATTTTATTTATTTTATCTAATGATAAAACCCGTATCAAACTACGTTGCGTAGTTTCAAAGATCTTAGTTTACTTAGGGACAGACAGAAAGCATATCTCGACCATGAAGTATTACATCAGAAACTCTCAAAAATCTATGGAAGTTTTGGAAATTATTTTTTTCAATTTTCTTACAATATGAGACTTTGTCCTGCAAAAAAAAACTTATTTGATATTTACCGAACCCGCGCTCTTCCTAGAGGGGAAGTAAAAGTAATTATTGGATGCCTCCTAATAAACCTAACATATTATTGATAATATATATTAACTACTTTGAGCAAGCACATTTAAGAATTTGTTGAAATATTATTAACCATAAATTAGTATTATTTAAGATTTTTTAAGAACAAAGCTATTATTTTTATATCTATGAATTTATTTGAGTATTTCAAAAAAAAGTAAACTAAAAATCCTACGTAGTTTTGAAGAAAAATAAAATTTAACAAATTATTAGTAACATTTGTATTATTAGTTATAGACCTTTGAGACTAAGAACATGGCTATTATTTGATTATTTTAAGTTTTATTAACATGTATTAAAAATTAAAACTCTTGACAAATTATACTTACCTTCCTAACACCAAATATTGTGTTATTATATACAATAAAACAAATATACAACGGTATTAATACACAGTTCTTTTTACAAAAATACTAAAACAATTTTAATAAAATATAGACATTAACTTGAATGCTAATCACAAAAACACCTGCTCGGGATTTAAACCCAAGTCTCGCGTATGTTAGGTGTATACGTTACTACTCCGACTAACGAGACGACCACTTACTAATCGCATATTATAGTTAAAAAATCCTAAGTATTAAGTAAGTTAATGTAATAACATGATAGTAATTATTATTAAGATGTAATTAATAATATTCCATGCTTTAATCTTATGAAATAGAAAGCGTATGTTAAGACATGCGTTAGTCGCATTGCGATTTTAATCGTTGTGCATTTATGCAAAGTTTAACATATTGTGTAAACGCTCGCCAAATAATTATATAACTTATTGTGTTCTGGTTTTGATTTGACAAAATTAGGAAAGAAAATACAAAATTGTAAAATAATTTGGACGCAAATAAAACCTTTCTAATAAAACGAGTTTTTTTTACTGATGTGAATTATTTAAATCGGTACGAATACACGAAAATTATTTTAAATTGTTAAGAAGACGAGTTTTCTATAGTACCCAGTAAACTTATACAAAACTTTTCCCAGACTTAAGTTTGGCAACTGGCTCTTAAAATCTTTGGTGTCTTAAGGCAACGCTAATAATCAATTTGTATTTGTAAGTTTCAGTAAAAAGGTATTTAACTTGTCATACCAATTCTTATGGTAGTGACTCAATGCTCAATCAATTAAAAAACTCATTAGTAAAATGATTCGACAAATTTCTTTTTAGAGAATAGGCTAGCTCTTTCCCATAAATTGATTTAACATCTCAGTATTAGGTTGGTTGCCTACCACCACCATAGATGATTGTAGCAACATCTACATCACCGCCTTTCTTATTTATAGTTCCTATGATAATCTTTATAAACACAAGTATATTAGAATTTACAGCGAAAACGATACAAAATACCTACTATTCAATAGCTGTTATTTAAATATGTTATTAATTGTTCCCTCTCAAAGCTGTAACCAAACTATAGGACGCGGCTCACGGACGCGGCTTACAGGGTATTAAAGTAATGAAAGTACACTGAACCTTGCAAACTGTCGGACGTAAGTCGCGGACGTAACCTTGAACGTTCGGACGTCCGATATCTCACGCGCTAGATGTCCGCGGACGTTATACAGTACAAATTTATCGGTATCGGCTGTAACCCGCGTCCGACATATTTCCAGCTTTAAGGTGCTATCACGCTGAATGTTTTTGTATCTATTATTCTATATATTCCCTCTTAAAGCTGAAAGCAAACTATCGGACGCGGCTCCCGGACGCAACTGACAGCTGCGGCTTTCAGGTTATCAAGACGATAAAATGACACTGAACCTTGCAAACTATCGGACGTAAGTCGCGGACGTGTTCTTCAACGATCGGACGTCCGAAAGATACCTGACGCGCTGGATGTCCGCGGACGATATGCAGTACGTTTTTTATCAGTATTGGCTTAAGCCGCGTCCGTTAAGCTTCCATTATATGTTATCTATACGATATGCTAACTATTATTTTAAATATTTCTTTATTATCTGTTATTTAATCCTGTTCCTCTTAGTTATAGAATTCGCAACATCACAACGAGGGTCCCGTCTTCTATCGGTTTCTGGCTACCGTTTCGCCCGACATTATAGTCTTGGACAAAAGATCCGCTGGTTCTGTGCGACCCATCACAACAAAGGATGTAAGGCTGTGATATTCACGTATGAAAATCAAGTTATGAAATGCAATAACAACCATAACCATCCACCGAACAGTGTCAGATAGACGAAGACATGAAACATTAAAGTATTAATAAAAGTCTGACTATGAATATTTTTTGTTAAAATGCTTATTACTTGTAACAAGTGGTAATAAAAAGGCTGTGTGGTAATTTTTAATCATTTTATTACACAATTAAAAAAAGTAGCATATTTTTTATTTAAAAAAATATATGAATTACAGACACATACGAATTCCTATATCCATAAACCTTTAAACGTCTTATTAATAAACATAGACTGAGGTACGCCAAAGTTCAACCTAGTATTATAGTCTTTATTACAATGGGATACAGACTATACTACCAACTTAACTTTACTCCTAGCTTAGTCTACGATTATTAATAAAGGTAAAATAAATGAAAGGTTAATAAAGGTAAGGCGGTAAAGGTCTTATGCGAATGTAGCATTTTACACTTTAATCAGATAAACATATACAGATAAAACGCTGAAAAAATTTATATAGTTGATACAAAATACTGGCAAGTTTTAAAATTAAACCAGTTTATGCGCACAAAAGTTAGTATGTGTTACTTATTTATTAATTTAGTGTTTCGGCTGTTCACAAACTAAACTGATTTTAGATGCATGCTATCTTTTTCAAATGACCCAAAAACGAAAGAGATGGAACATTTTAGTCATGTCAGATTAGTCCTGTCCTTTCAAATTGTGCTGTTTTTAATCAAAGTTTTCTGACTGAAACATTAAACGTCTTTAGAAATGTCGTGTCTCTTTCTATTACTTTCGTGGAAAGAAGATAGCGATAACTTAAAATTAGTTTAGTGAGTGGGCACCAACATTACCACCAGTGTTAGTAAGATTTAGTGTTCTGACAATTGGTAATATACGGGTTTTCTTTTATGATTATTGACAGAAAAGCACAAATGAAGTTTGCTAATGTCTATGCCGCGCATCCTAGCCATGCTTGGTATTAAATGGCTATCATTTAATGCCTGGTATAGTTTCTTGAAACCTGTGTCTGATTTATTCTTCTGTTTTGTTTCTTAGCAGATCAGCTCCTTTGTCATATACAACGTTGACAAGACTAGGTAGTAGTCGACGACTCGCCTGGATTCGTACTACCGCCAGTTGTGAGTGCTTTTGCAAGTGCTTGCCACTATCGATTTCCAGTTGGAATATAGAGAAACCAGTACACTAGCCTCTGTAAACTCTTGTCATTTAATGTTGGAAGACGATGTGTATTTTACCTATCACAAATCCAATTGCTTGTTTGCCTTGTAATACTAAAAATAAAAAAGACGTGTGGCATTCGGAGACTGTCGCTATAAGGCTATTGCAAAAGCAAGCATGAGTCATCAGATTGCGGGGCGAAAAGGGGGATTACGTATGCGCAATAGCGCCGATACAACCAATGCCACCAAGAGGCGAGTTGCTGAACTAAAGAGACAAGCGTAATCAAAAAGTCATTAAAAGTTCGGTTATTCATCGAAGTACGGCAAAACTAAAAAGTATCACCGCTGTGCCGATCGTAGTGGGGTAGTTAGGTTGTTTTCGTTACGGAATTTCTGGATTCGGTCTCCACGCTCTAGGTCCGCGAAAGAAGCTATGCAATAGCTTAGAAATTAAAGAAAGAAAAAATATATAATGCTAAATCGATCGAAATCTAAATCGAAATGCATCGAGTTAAAATTTTTAGTTTTTTTTTTCAGAAGCTACTATTTTCACTAGTGACAGAGGAGCCAAAGTGCTGTACATGGCTGGCTACAAGTACTACCGTCATCGCACCTCCAAAACCCAAAAAACTAGATGGTTCTGTGCCACTCATCACCATAAAGGCTGCAAAGCAGTGATCTTCACCTTCGAAGATCAAATCTTGAAATGTAATATCCACCATGATCATCCGCCGAACTGTTGAATGTGCTATTTTTTTTTCAAGTCTGAGACATAAAATATTGAGTCAGGCGTTACTTTGGGGAAATCCATTATGTAAAATAAGGCTTTATTTTGCTAACTCCAGTGTAACTGTTGAGTCGAGTTATGACAAATGACAAAGAATATGAAAAACCTAACTAATAAACGTTCCCACCACCCACCTCTGCCACCAGAATACGAATAAAGGAAGAACTCGGGAAACAATATAAATTGTCATTAATTTTAGGTAGGGTTGTCACATGCGAAGGTAAATTGTGTTTTTTTAACGACTCAAAAAATATAGAATCTCAACATTCGATTGTATGTTTTTTATTTGTTTTTTTATGTATTTTACGCGATTACTCGGTCAATATCCAACCTATTTTGATGGTTAGTTTTTAGAAAGATGGTCATTTAGTGAGTTTAAATTATAATTTGTAAAAAAGTTTATTTTGAACTATTTTTCTAGAATTATGTTTTTGATGCTTTTGACTTCCAAAACTTTATAATTTGGTTATGTTTTGACATTTTTGTTTCACATTTTGTTCTTTTTTGAACTTTAGGTTCAAACGAAGTTTTAAGTAGCATAACTAAGTTATCGTGACTTCGAAAGATGTTTTAACGAAAAACGTTATACTAAGTTAAGCTGTGCTTTTTGTAAATAAAGTATGTATAAAATAAAATTGATCAACTACAGAATGTCAAGAAGTTTGTATATAAAATAATGTAAAAAAATCGGACAAATTACAAAGACTATGAAAAGAGGAATGTTATTGTTTTATTGGTTGTCCTTGTTTTTGTTTTGGAATAGACAATGTTTTTTTAGATAAGGCAGTGAAAAACATCTGGCTCTAGTGATGGTAGGCGAAACTATGGCATATAGACACTATAAATATTAGAGGTGTGTCGCTGCCCAGGGCGATTGGCCGACTCATTATGGACAGGGATATATAAAGCGGTGGATCCCTAGCCCGGCTATTTGCTGCATAGTAAATCTTGTCCACACTTGTGGTCTTTTTGGTACCTTTCAACTTATAGTTACTTACAAGCAGTCAAGCATGAAGACAGTTTTTTATTATAAACAGAGGCCTTGGATCAACTTTGAGTTATATCATAAAAAAAAAATGAAAAAAAAAAAGGATCTTTACGCCCATAACCCGGAAGAGGTAGGCAGGTTACTAGGTGGTAGAGTTTCGCAGCGACTCACCCGGATTGGTACCACCGCTTTACCTATTCCTGCCGCCATAACGTCATGACGTGTTCCGGTTCGGAGGGTAAGGTAGCCGGTAAACTTACTTTTGCTCGAGGCCTAACATCCCGGCTTGTGGTTGACAACGCACCATTACCACCTTTGGTGTCTCTAGGCGGCGGGAATTTCTTACCATCAGGAAATCCGTCTGCTTGTTTGCCTTCCAATGTCATAAAAAAAAAAGGCACAACCAGGGCACCCACGACTAGCCGAAGACACTAAGTCCCACGATGTGATAGGTGGCACGCCTATCGCCAACCGGGCACATATCCTACTATCCCAGCAACATTTTTTTGGTATTAGAAAATTGGGAAAACCCAATTTCTTTTGTTGCCCGACCCGGGATTCGAACTCGGGACCTCATGCAGTCAAGTTTAACAACTGAACCGCTAGACCACAGAATATCACAAAATACTATTTTGCAATTTTAGAATAATTTTACAAAAAAAAATTCACTCGTGCGTATCCTTTTTCAAAAAAAAAAATTTTGTGTCCCTTACATACAAAAAAGTGTGGGTAATAAAGGTAATTAGGTATAAAAAATAAGCTGTGTTTAATTTGTAGGAATCCAACCGTCCAACGTCAGACTACGGAGGCCGAGTTGTGGTCCTTTAGAAAAGGTCATACAGAGAGTCAAAAAACAAAAGGTGCCAGGACACGTTCGACTTGACCATGTCTCACATTGGCCTATCTGGGAACTCAATCGTGGCCGATGTAAATACCCATCGTGTAAGGGTTACACCCATACAAAGTGCGAAAAGTGTGAAGTTCTGCTATGTTTCCAGAAGTATAGTAACTGTTTTTATAATTATCATATTACACATTGAAACTACGTATAGTACTACTATTTAAATTATGCGCTTCGACTTGACACGTTTTACTCTTTTTACACTTTATATTTTTATTTTTAAATTGGCTGACCTAATCTAAATTTAAGCGAAATGATGTATTATATTATAACAACTCTATGTAGATCTTTAAAATACATTTGGATTTCCGAAACTTGACGAATATAGCCGAAGCGCATAATTTAAATAGTACTACTATACAAGTGGTGTAAGTACAACTTTTTATAGAGCATGTAACCATTATGACATCTTTCTTTTATTCGACTAAAAAATGAGGAATATAAAAGTCTGGATCCTATATTTTTGTACACGTTAATGGATTTCGCTGTCATTCGAGAACCGATTTTAAATTTTTTTTTTTTATTTGAAATACCGGCTCCAAGGTTTGCCAGTATTTGGTCCCATTGCCATCAAATACTTGTACACGTTAATCGATTTGAAAATCATTTGCGAATCGATTTCAAAAATTCTTCACAAAAAATTTACGAAAACACTCAACTTTTGGCGTACTTAGATGATTTGTTAGTGAAGTCAGAGTCGGCTTTTGCAGTTTTATTATTTCTAAATTATCTGTTACATGTGTTACTTTTATGTTATTAAAACTCGCTGTAATGGCCGATTTGATGCATTACAATAGTTATTTTCATGCCAATTTAATATGGAAAAAGTATAATCAAATGGATCGAAAATCGAAAAATCATAACCGATTTGCGAACGCAGACTCCACATTCGCCTTCATTTGATTATATTTTTTCGATTAAACTTTTAGTTTTTACAAGTAGTACGACAAGTAACGCCTCAGAAAAAAAGTAAAACGAAGATGTTAATGTTCATTTATGTAATACAAACGTCAAACTGGTTATCATAGCGGTCCGTAGTATAAGTACATATGTATCACCTTGTTACCAAAAGAATTATAGCTAACATATCTAGAAATACTGCACTGAGTTTCGAAAACAAAAATGCTAAATAAAGATAACATAAAAAATTGAGAAAAACTAATTTTTTCATTTCAAATTACGTTGCTGTATCGATGTCGATATTTTTACATGTTTTTAACATCTTTGTTTTCTAGATGTACGAATAATAAATACTGAGCGCATGCTACAGTCACAACAATCTTAAGACAGCCTATTGTGTTACAAAACATACGCCGTCTTATTAATAAATATGACTTAGGTTAGGAGTAAAATTATGTCGATATTGTAGTCTGTATCACATTGTAATAAGGACTATAATATTGTTAAACCATGGAGGACTTTACTCCACGTTTATTAATAAGATGGACGGAGTCGCGCACACTTCGAACAAAACGTCGAATTTTTGTACCCACAAAAACTCCACGGATATGTTTGACTAACGATTGCCGGCCTCCCTTTTGTATTTACATCTACGAGAAAATAGTCTTAAGACTGTCATGACTGGGATGTGCGCTCAGCCTAAAAAATTATGTATCATTTTGTATTCGAATATATTTTTATTGTATTAATTAATTGTATTGTAGATCAAAACCGAAAGGTTTTACTTATTGCGTTGTAGTTTTAGTTAATGCAAAAAAATATGTTTTAATCTAACCAAAACTTAAAGTACCTAAGCCAAAAGAAGGGCATTATTAGAAATTTAGATGACGTTAGTAAGAGATTAAATAAAATTATTTTTGTATGCCATTAAAAACATGTGTATGTCACTGTAAAAATAAATAACACTACATAATGTTTTTGTAATAAATAAATTGTCCAAAATAATCCTTCAATTATCCCTTTTCAAATCCTGTCTTTCAAAAGCCGCTTATGAAACTCGTGACGCGGACATTTCGAATTACAAAACCGCAATTTCCATTTATATATTTTTTACAAAATTTAGCATTATTATTAACTTTAGTCGATAGATATATAAAAAGCGTGCAGGTTGTTATTTATCACCGCAAAAATTTCAAATGCGAAAACCGATTCCATTAGACAAACTATTGTATTTTTCCCCGTATAGGCCCGGGCTCCTTTGCAGGATAGACCATCTTCTGGCAGCTCGTAGAAGGCGAGCATAGGCTTACCGTCACTTACACCGTGACATCCGACTAGGTAGAGTTTCGCAACGACTAATAAAAGTAAAAATAAACACATACCTACATACGTTCACTTTCAAAAGTCAACACATTTTAGGCATCTTTAGTTTATTTGATTGAATTTATTTGAAAAAATATGTATGGTCTTTAATAGTCTTATAATGGTTCTGGACGGTTGTAAACAATTGTATCTGTTTAGACTATATATTGAACAGAAAATAGAAGCAAAGTTTCCTTTAAGGTCACCTTTGTTGGACGGCGTGTTTACAACCGTCTCAAACGTCTATTAGAATTGATCGTTCATACTACTTTCAAATATATGTTCGTTTCAGATGCAAAAATATTCACGACTAGCAAAGGAGCTGTTGTTTTGTGTATAGATGGGTACAGGTTCTACCGTTTCGGACATTCTGTCACGAAAAATGGTATAAGGACGAGATGGTACTGCGGTGGTCGGCTCAGGAAGTCCTGCAAAGCCTCAGCGTTCACTGTTGGAAACGAAATAGTTAAATATACCAGTGAGCACACTCACTAATTATAAATGCATTTGAAAAAAATGAGTTTATTATTGGACACTCCTCTCTTTCTCTCAATTTCTTTTTTAATTATTCCCAGGGCCGGATTTAATGGACGGCAACTGGGGCAAAAGCCTATAGGCCTCCACAAATGAGGGGCTGCCACACTAGATAGAGATCGCATGTATAAAAACTTTCTCAAGCACTGACTACACTGTTAATTTTTTTTTAATTACAATCGTTTTACAAAACAAATATTAGCAAAATTACAAATCAACGTATAGTAATACAAAACATGACACAATTCGAGTAAAATGATAAGACATGTGATGAAACTTACATATACTTACTTATAGTGAGTTGTAATTTTGGAAACTTTTTGTGATAATCTTACACGTATTGTAATTTTTCCTAACTTTTGGTGAAATGAAATGTTGTAAATTTACCAAAATTGTTTTTAATTCGATTTACAATACTTTTTTGTGATATTACGAAAAAAATGATCAAACTCAAATTACTATGAAGTCATTAAGAATTTACAAATAATTTTATCATTTTTGTAACACAAATTTGCACAATTGCATTACGTATTGTAATTCTACCTTAAGCTTTTATTTTTTGAACATGCATTGTAATTTTTTAAAACTGTTAATTAATTCTGAACAGAATGATTTTAAATTTTCAATAACTCTTTGTAATTGATTTATGATACTAAGCCTTAAACGGTGCAAGTTTCGACGTGTCGCAACCTGCGTCTAGATTTTTCACCGATTTTTTTACAAACTTGAGATAATAATTATAGTTTTTTCCAAATTAATAACATCCATCAATTTGATTTCAGAAGTACAGAAAGAAACAGCTCCTAAAGCTTCATTTTCACACCAAACAGATGTCCCGTCCTCAACGTGATCTTCATTGTTAAGTCGAGAGGATCATTTATCGAATTTTTTTCCTAAGTTTGCCACCAACGTTTAGACGTCTTTGCGTACGGGTTTATCCTTGTCACCTCGTAGTAGGAAAAGGATGGTTCATACAGTTCGAGATTATCTACTAAATGACTTGAAGGACATATCTCGTAAAACCACTCAATCCATAAGTCAACAAATTGTCGACACGAAACGTTCACAACAAAAATTGCTAATCAGAGTATGGATGGTCAAGTGGAATCTCTCAGACAACCCATGTGGCCTGCCCATTGCCAATTCAGCTTGCTGACTCTCTGAACTATGTCGGTTACTCTCGTTCTCTTGCGGATCACCGAATTACGGATCATATCTCGCAGAGAAACACCGAGCATAGCTCTCTCCATAGCAGGCTGAGCGACTCTGAGCTTATTTAAGAGGCCCACATTTCACGACCAAGTCTCAGTGCCATATGTCATCACCGGTAACACACACTGGTGGTAAAAAACAGTATTTAGTTTGATATCTTAACAAGAAGTCTGTCAATCACATCATTTTTTTCAACAGTTAAATTATCTACACTAAATTTTTCTAGGCAAGTCTTTCTTCTTCTCTTTAAATTATAATCCGATAAAACTTGAGACATTTTATGTTTTTTTTAATATAGAAAAATTGTCGAAGCTATTACGAATACGTCATGAAAAATTACATTACATTTCTCGTTCACGTTCACATTACATTTTACATTTCACGTAATTCGTAACTATTACGAATACTTTCTTCATACTGAGTTAAAATGAGATTCGCAGCATAATAACAATAATACACAGCGCATAAATCACAAAAGATTTTCAATAAAATTAGTCTAATAAAATCACAATATTCATGTTGCAATATTATCAAACAGATTAACATTTAGTAGTACTGAATTATAATAATAAATTAAAATAAATGTATTGGAATTTTAGTGAGCGAATCTCCAGTTGTTGTATTGCAAATTTTAATAAATCTTTTGTGATTCTTCTAAATTACATAAGGCATTTTTTTTTATTTTACAATCCTTTATTAAAATAAAATCTATTTATAAAGTCTTAACATATGAAATAAGCAATTTATATGTTCGAAGTATCGATTCAATATCTTAATTGTTTAAATTTCAATAGTCTTAACATTTCGACCATTATTTTTTTAAGGACGTTCATATTTTTTCTAAAAAAAACCCCTTGGGGGCCGGATTAAAACCTCTCACGGGTCGGATCCGGCCCGCTGGCCGTAATTTGCCCACCACTGGTATAGAGTATATTGGTCTTTAATAAAAAAAACTCTGCTAAAAAATTTTTCATTTTATTTGAAAAATAAATAGGGGCTAGGTGTCTTCACTTCCTTGTTGCCCCGAAAACCTCCATGTCTCTATATCCGGCCATGATCATTCCTATCATTAATCAGACAAGAGAGACGTGACGTAAACACATTTGACCTAATACCTAGGCCTCAAGATAGTGACAGCGGCTATATCTCTTACCACCAGGAGAGCCAAGTACTTGTTCGTTTTTTTTTTGCTATAAAAAAAAGTTTTCCATATTACTGTATTGTATTCATACATAAATATTAATATGATTGTATGTTATGTATTGCCCTCTAATATTATAATACAATTTTGTGACGTGAATTATAGTCCAGCCATTCAGTCCAGCCATTTATATTTGACAGCTTTGAAATTTATATAGTATTGTATTTTACATTCATATCTTCTCTCCAAGTCCCTTACGGGTAAGACAAAGAGTATCGAAGGCCAAATGTCACGCTTCAGACATGCCAGGCTTCCTCCATAGTCACGGTGCCGCAATGCGGTCATGTGTTCAAGCCCTAATACATTTTAATAAAAATGACTTTAACATCACGTTAAGCCTGTGTCTTAATGATCTTGAAATAATTATTATTTTTAGATGCAACAATATGTATCAGTGAAAAGGGTGCTGAAGTGTTGTGTATCCATGGGTATAAGTACTACCGGCATAGTACCTCCAAAAACGGGTTGAAGATAAGATGGTACTGTGGAGCTCACAACAGCCGGGGCTGCAGAGGTTTCGCTTTTACTGCTGGCAATGAAATCCTTAGGTATACCAATCATCATACTCATGATCCACCACCTAAGTCAAGCACAGAGGTACAAGTCATGCGTATGACCAAAATCGATTTTATATAGGAACTCGCCGTCCCGGCGCGCTTCGTTCCATCCATTCAATTTGTATGATTTCTTTTAATGTTTTTCCTAATTTCCTCGTAGTTTTCTCATATAATGTAGAAAATTTAGGCTTTTATGTATTTTTTAATGCCACAGTATAAATTAAAATTCTGTCCGAAAAATAAAAGAAATATTTTGGAGTGGGCCACACTTTTCACTTAAGTGTATGAAGTGTGGGTACAACATATTTTTGTACCCACTGAGTGTGCATATAAAATTTTATCAAAATCGGTTCAGTTATTTCGGAGGAGTATGTTAACAAGCACTGCTACACCAATTTTTACAAAAATAAATATAGATAGACAGACATCTGAGATAGATAAAGATAAGGAGATAGGTAGAGGGCAGATTGTAAACTATTTTTGTTTTTTTATGGGGTTCATGGAGCGGTCTGAGTCGTCTATGTATAACAATTTTAGGTCATCGGCATATTTGTCTAGCAACCTCGTACAGTACACTATTTAAATAATGCGCTTCGGCTTTACACTTTTTAATCTTTTTACACTTTACACTTTTATTCTTAAAGTGGCTGACCTAATCTAAATTTAAGCGAAATGATTAATTATGTGTAACAACAACTCTATATCGATATCTTTAAAATACATTCGGATTTCCGAAACTTGACGAATATAGCCGAAGCGCATAATTTGAATTACAATTGTAAGTCAACTCAACTCAACAAACAAAGGTCAATAAGGTCAATGGTACTAAAAGTGTTGTCCTATAACTTGCCCGGGTAGGAATGTACTGCCTTACATGTTTCTGTGGACAAGGCTAATGCTTGTCAATATTCAGTCCAGATAGAGGGGTAGCTTGGGGGACTTAGGTTTGACATCCTGGTCAGTAGCGTCGCACCTATAACATCGATGGGGCACAGTTGTTTGTCTCTGTCTGTCATTTTTATCTAAAAAATGTGTTATAGTCAGCCTAAACCATAAAGCTGTATTATTACTGAAGGTTACACTCGTAATAAAGACCAGTAGGATAACTCTTGAAACTCGATTCATTCAATATTGGAAATTGGAATCGGATTTATCATTTTAAGTATTCTTAAACACAATACTAGCGAATAATTGACATTTACGTATTAATAAACAATAAATTATTTTATCGGATTCGTTGAATTCTTTTGAAACTAAATGATAATAAGTCGCTAGATCTGTGTTCAAGAGTACCTAAATCGGTACATTCGAGTCTATTTTCCAATTTGTATAAAATCTAGATTCAAGGGTAACCCTACAATTAAATCTATTTTCTGAATATTGCTGACCCACTCTAATGCACTGATCTCTCTTTCTGAGAGTCTTTCGATGTCTATTAATAAAATCAAAACGAAAGAGAGGTCAATACATTAGAGTGAGTCAGCAATATTTAGAAATGACGTCAGGTCTTTGTTAGGAATGTAACTTCCAGTAGTAATATAGCTTTATCATGGTCATGTCTCTATGTTTTATAAATTATACACGAATAAAGTTCTTAAAAACGAAGATGGTTAGGTCATAGGTAATTTATTTAAAATTGTGATATTAAAAGAATAAACCAAATGAAATTTAAACGTTTTGTTGATAATGTACTTATGTGTTTTCATATTTATACTTATATGTTTTTTTTTATATTATGTGTTATCATATTTTTTGACCTTTTGTAATTTTATGGCAAATAAATGAAAATACATTAAGTATTCGTTTTTTTCTCACATATATTTTTTTTATTTTTACCATAGACAGGATTTGAACCCGCGATACTCTATGGCTGACAAACCCAAACTTCCATTACATCATCATACAAGCGTCAGCGAATTCTATCAATCATGAATTACGTTTGAATGTGTATTAACTTATTATTAATTTCGACTTCTTGTGAACATTAGTCACCTCTTTATACGCTAGGTTATCCGTCAGTCAGTGCTACTAAAAACTGGCAAAAAACCTTCTATGTATCATGTATCTGAAACTACTGTTTTTCTATTGATTTTTAATTACTATCTTTGAATAGGTATATCTTGTTATTTTTTTCATATTCTTGTTAAAACTTGTTAATAAATAATATCTTAATGACCTACAAAGTATTTTAAATGCTGACTACATAAACGTTTAACATATCTAAGATTATTGATAAAAAGTATGAAGGTAGTTTTAAAAATATTTCAGATCCCATATTCTTAACTACTAGTAAAGGCGCCGTTATTTTAAGGATGGGAGGTTATAAATTGCGCCGTCATCGTGATATTGGCATGAAAACAAGATGGTACTGCGCTACACACTACAAGAAAGGATGTCGAGCTTGCGTTTTTACTGTCGACAATGAAATAGTCAAATGCAATAATACTCATACTCACGATCCTTTCTGGTGATAACACCATGGAAGTACATTTAGAAAAAACTTTCATGAAAGACTTCTCTGTGCCATTAAATAAAAAATAATTGACGATCTTTTATTTATGTGACAAGTTCGCGAAATATTTTATGATGTTACAGGAAGTATTTAGAATTAGTATGGCATTTTTTTATTACAAGTACTAAATTGTGTTTTTAAATAATACTCTGATATTTGCTTACTTTTTAGTAAAATCAATCTTTATTCAACCACTAGCTGCGCCCCGCGGTTTCACCCGCGTAAGTCCCAATCCCGCGGGAACTTCGGGATAAAAAGTAGCCTATATGTTATTCTGGGTCTTCAGCTACCTACATACCAAATTTCATCGTAATCGGCTTTGTAGTTTTGCGTGAAAGAGTAACAAACATCCATACATACAATCTTTCGCATTTATAATATTAATAGGATTATGCAAGGTTGTTTCTAGGCTCAATGCGTTTACCTCATGTTGGTATATAAGTGAAATATAAGTGAAACGAAACTTAGGTAATAACATTTTTGACTCACCAGCGTACGAGTACCACGCTGATCCCATAAATAATAATATTAAAATTAATAGCCTTTAATACCATTCTATTTCAGATCCCATATTCATGACTACAGGAAAAGGTGCCGTTATTTTGAAAATTGGCGGATACAAATTACGCAGACATCTCGACATCGGTATGAAGACGAGATGGTATTGTGCTACTCACTACAAGAAAGGATGTCGAGCTTCCGTTTTTACTATACAAAACGAAATAGTGAAATGTAACAATACACACACTCACGATCCTTTAAACTGGTAAACAAAAAACTGTAACACGTATTGACAATGTTACATGAAATGAAAAATATTAAAAATTGTTAGTCTAGCTAAGAAATTCAGAATCGATTGTGACTTATCATAAAAATGCCAAACTGTAATTTTTAACAGTATTATACAAGTATTCATTATTTGAAGTTGTAGGTTTGTACCTAAAATTGTTCACTCGATCTAAATCATAGTTGTAGAAGCTATTAATTAAGGCTCCAATAAAAAATACCATGACTTGCAACATAGCTCGCTTTTACACGGTTCCACACACACACATGAGACTCCGGCTCAAAATAACAATAATTTACTTCTTAACCAAAATAAAATCACTACAAAATGTTAGTTTCTTTAAAAAATCTTATTAGAAACAAACTCTTCCATCTTGAAAGACAAGGATAATTATAGTGGACCTGGGATGCACTCTTCGAGACAATCGTTTTATTTGAAACAATAAACTTTCTATAACAGTAACCAAGAAAGCGATCATGACAATTATCTTTCTGTATTAAAGCCGACACGAAAAAATTAGAAAACACAAACGAAATGTTTGTGTTTTATAATTTTATCAACGAGCTCTTACTTAGTTAAATAAATCATATAATATTTGTAAGAATGTTATTCAATTCAATTGACAATACTGATGATTTTCCTCGGCCTTCTGCTTTTTATATAATAAGACGCGAACAATGCTCTTCTGGTGTTAAGAGACGGCCTTTAGATACCATGTCATAGTTCCATCTCTATTCTGAGGCCGGGGAGTTAGACCTACTGTTCTAGTATACCTTATCCTCTCAAATTAGGTAAAGCAGTGGATCCCTACCCGGTCAAATTGCTGCTAACTCTCTACCACTGGTGACCCTATCTCTTACGAGCAGCCTGGTAAAGTGGCAGATGGACTGTGAAAGGAGTATTCAGTTTTTAGAGTACTGTATATATCTATTCTTTTAGTTAACTCCTTTGATCCCTCTGTGGCTTAACTGACTTAATCTATTTGCAATTTTGTTTTAATTTAAATCAGGAGGCATAAAAAAATTAAAAAATTATATTAAAATAGATTTAGTTGTACACTCATTTATTTCAATTCTCATAATATCTTCATGTCTTGCCTACCAGATTTTTTATTTAAATAGTAAACCACAAAATATTGTTAGACGTACGAAAAAAGTATGTAACATAAAGCACTTTTATATTCTGCGAATAAGTGTTAAATAATACTTTGCTGAAGTAGATTAGAAAATAATAAAGCTATTATTCCTATTTTATTACAAATTATGTTTACAGATGCCATGTTCATCACCACAGAAAGAGGAGCCCGTGTCTTGACCATAGGAGGATTCAAGTTCCACCGACACAGAGTAAACGGCCCCAAAACAAGATGGTACTGTGGGACACACAACACTAAAGGATGTAGAGCAAATGTTCATACTTTAGAGGATGAAATAATTAAATGTAATAATATACATACTCATGAAGCAACGTGGATGTCTAACAGTAGAAATGATTTCATGGAGCTACACCAAATGGACATGTACATTGCATAGTTGTATAATGTCGGTATGCGAACGTTCAAACTGAAGATAGTCTTTAAAAAAAGCTGACACAAAAACGTGCCTCTCGTTTTAAATATAGGCTAAAATCAGTGAGAATGATTTCAAAATAAACATGTATTGCAATAGCTAGCTGGTGTTGCGACAAATATGTTAAAGCGCCATATATTAACTAAATGGTGCTACATATTTAAGAGTTCCTTTTGAGTATTACGAAAATTTTCTTTTCGAAAAGGCGGCTCGTAAAAGTTCAGTATAGATGTTAGGCAAGATAACATAGTTAAAGCAGATAAAACGAATAAATCTTTTTACATAATATACATGTTATATTTACTTATTTCAAATATGTAGTAGATATATTTATATGGTTAGTTCGTCAATGGTTTTCCTAGTTGTAAAAAGTATAACGCTTACACAACAAAGGAGGAATTATGTTTGTCAGTTTTGAGCTGAGGTGTAAAGTTTCTTGGGTAAGATTACCATTTGGGTGAGCTTTGGGGGAGTTAGCTTATTAAAACTTTTAGTTAATCTGAACGTGTGTGTAACGAGCAATAGCGAAAACAGAAAGGTAAGACAGTGTTGCCAGTCCGGGTTCTGCTTTGAATGATTTGATGATGACCAATAAACTGCCTACTGAAAAGAATTTATGTTTAAACTAGTTGTTGTCCGCGGCGTTGCCCGCGTGGTTAATGGTCCCATGTGTTAATCCAAGTTACCCTGTACATGTGTGTCAAATTTCATGAAAATCGATAGAGCAGTGTTTGCATGACAAACAAACATACAAACTTTCGCATTTATAATGTTAGGATTTTTTTAGACTGGTAGTCCTTTTATTTTCAATTACTGTAAATAATAATTACCTAGCTCTCCCAAGTCTTGTTCTCATCGGTGATTTCGCTATTTTGATCATTATAATATTTATATTGAGAAAATGCCAGCGCCATTTGAATATTTGCCTGATAAATATATTATGTACTGAAACTAGTCACTTCTAATATAGTATGTAAAAATTGCCTAAATATATTATGTTTTTGATATAGTCAGCTTACTATTTATTTTTGCTTTACCGCTTCTCATTTAAATCCCCTTTTTCTTCTTTTGTAGCAGAAACATCGTTATAAATACATGAAGATTTTTTTAACCTCTATTTCTAACTACTAACTATAGTCTTTAACCCGCTTCAGAGATAACAATCCAAACTTGTATAATTGTAACGATAAATAAAAAAAATATAGTTTTAAATGTTTATGTCATTAACAATATGGGGTAAATAATTTTTACCCGACTATAGAATAAGGAAATATTCTAGTGTGTCTTTATAAAACTCGTGAATTTATTTTACCCTTCTAATACGTTCAAATTTTTAACTAATTTAGGCAATAGCGTTTAAAATTTTGAATCAACATGGTTTTTGAGGTTCTTAAAATTTTCATGGTAATTTTATTTCAGCCCTTGCCTTGTGCTTGGGTAAACTTCTATAAAACTTTAAAGAAAAAAAAATTCGCTCCTGACGGGATTTGAACCTGTACCCTTTCGTCTCAAGCCGACGAATGCTCTAAACTTTTGAGTTGTTGCGGATTCGTATCAAGTAGTGACATTTTTAATTCTTTTCTTTACCGTTAACGCGGGTAGTTATGTCCTATAGATACACAGCTTTATAAAATATATTTTTTTTCAACAGTTTACCTAACTGATACGGTACATATGTCATATGATAAACGTCAAGAAATTGTGACGTTACGCAAGAAGGGATACCCTATATCTCACATATCCAGGATGCTTGGTATCACGGTAAGCATATTTTGACAATTTATGTACTGTGCTGGCTTTCTTGGTATACATTAAAATAGTACCATTTTTAGTAGTACCATTTATCAGTAGTAGTGGTGCTATATTTTGTCCTGTCAAATATCTGATAACTAATTTAATTATTTTTGAAAATTTGCTAAGATTTTATTTTAAACTGATAAATGCAGCATTTTCACATCCCATAGGCACTATAGATGAAAATGTGTCGCTGTCCTGCGGCCGGGGTGTTAGGCCTATTGTGCAAGTCTTCCGGCTACTCTACCCTCCGGATCGGAACATGGCAGTATCATTAATGTGGGAGAAATAGGTAAGGTGGTCCCTACCAAGTTGCTCTACCATCAGTGGTCTTGTTGGTTGTGACCCATTTCGCCGCTGCTCGCCTCCAACGAGCCGCCAGTCAGGACGACAGATAGTCTATTCTACACAGGACCCGGACCAATACGGAAGAAAAACTTTAAGGTATGAACTGCCAAATAAAAAAGATAATTAGCAATAATCTCGTACCAGATGACCAAAACCATGCAGTCAGACTGATAACCTCCACAGTTGAAGATGATTTAAAAATATTCTTTCTTTACAGAGAGCCACAGTTTACCTGTGGCTAAGGAGATGGATTACTGAAGGTAATTTAGAGAAAAGGAAACCTACTGCAAGGTCTAAGACATGATATCTTATCAAAAGAAGAAGTTGTTAACCTGGTTCGTGTATTCCAAAATATTCCTAAAGGCGCTGTAGACAGTTGTAATAATGACTTCCAAGAAAGCTTACCTTGGAGGAAACTTTGTTCTTATCTTTCAAGTGCTATTAAATTTGAATTAAATCTACGGTCTAGACAGATGGAAACTAAAGTTAAAATTTACAGCCAGTATTTACTACCGTCTAGAATATCCTTTAAACGTATAACTGTCGAAATGACTACCAAAACTAAAGTATTAAAGTAGTATAAGAAAAAGTTAAAATAACGATGACGATGAAAAAGATAAGCTAACTAGGGGTAGTTATTACGTGCTAGTTGTAGATTCATGCTGACTACCGATGCTGACAGGCAGGATATACGTGCTTGTTATGGAGACGTTTTAAAACAGCAGCGGTCGGCAACCTTTTGGCCACTAAAGCGGCAAAATAAACTAAGGGTAGGTCACACTTGTGACATTAATCGTAGAAGCCAAATTAACCTACTCATAATTGATCATATCCCACAGAAAAAATGAAAATGGTTGTAGAGAAGCGCGTCCTTAAGGCTGAGTTCACACCATAGGCCGTATATTATTCGATCAACCCTGAACCGTTCATGCCAAAGAGTATATAAATACTAAGTAATAATAGACGGGGCTTCCATAGGTACATAGCAAACCCGAATTTTGTATAAACTTTACTTAAAGTGACACATGTCACTTGACATAACATGGTGAAAAGGTATAACCCGTATAATTTGAAAGTAAGTCTAAAGGCATTCAGATATAATGCAACTAGTGTCATTTGATTCAGGCGAATGAAAAACGTAGCAAACTTATTTTTTATTTTTTTTTATATGAAAGTTGCGCCAAACTGGTTCATGCATTTATTTTGACATTTATAACTTATTGACAAATCATTATCGGGCCGCAAGTAAGAGGTCGTCGGGCCGCGGGTTGCCGACCGCTGTTTTACGAGTATAATAACGACGACAGGTCAGCGCCGACAATTGTCAACGCCATTTCACTTAACTGTCAGTGCCGATGGTCAACGTGACCGTACGTGACTCGTGACGTATTAGACTCACGGCTTACAAATTAACCTGTTTGTAGCGTTGGTCAGTGTGACCTTCAAGCCAGCTTAAGTCATATGACAATAGATAGGGTGGTGTTTACTTGACACTAACTTAACTTATTTTCAGTTATCATTATTTCTCGACGTAAATAGTAGAAAGAGACAAAACACCTTGAATGCTGTAAGGTTAGTTTATAACATTTCTGTAGGCGTATGACCTATATATACCTCTGAATATGTCAATCCAAAACCGTTCAAGAAATGTTTTTAATTATTTAACATGTCTTAAATCTTCTATCTATTTTGTTTGGAAATTTATTTATTTTATTTATATTTTATATATTCTATTTATTAATTTATTGGAAAAAGCTACCATACATCTAAAATAGGTTGAGAGAATGGTGGTAATTCTGCAGAACACCAACTAAACTTATTTTAAGTGTATGCTTAATTTAACACTGACCCAAAAATAAACATTTTAGAAATGTTAACACTTGACGTTTTTAGTCAACATTTTTTGGGGAATCGATTAAAAGTCAGTAGAAATGTCATGCTCAAACTAATTTGACAGCACTAAACCTAAACCTATTACTGCGGTTGAAAGAAATTAACGATAACTTAAAATTAGTTTAGTGAGGGTCCAACAAACTTCCAACCATTGTATGTCAGAATCGGCACCACTAAATGATAACGATTAAAACTATCTTCACAGGAATTGTATTGAAATTAGACCAGAGCCCTTACCATGAGTTTACGGCTTGTCAAGTTTACTATACTCGCTATCATCTATGTTAATTATTTGTATGAAAACTTCGAAGCTGTTACCCTTAGTTACCTCTATTGGTAATTAAGAGAAACTCATTTTTAGACCAAAAGATTCATAGAATGATACAGTGATATACAATGCGAATGTCTGTACCTGGGGAGACCAAGGTTGAAATTCCACGATCATATCACTCGGTTATTATCCGAGGGTGGTGTCAAGAGTCTCCGAAACCGGCGTGTTTGTATAAAAGGGTAATGAATGTGAAGGAAGCCAGACAGGTTTGTCAGGATTGTCAGGTCTGGCATTCGTTACCCTCTGCCTCTCCGTAAGGGACTTGGCGTGAAGTTATGTATGTATGTATGTATGTAAGTGTCATAGATTTCGACATAGATAACTTACCGAACGTAATCCAAACCAACTCATGGTAAAGACTGACTTTTTGTCACTTTGGCCAGTATTCGTATATTTAAAATTTAAATTGTAAATCTGATCGCAGTATTAAACCTGCAAAT
>NJDD01003445.1:475229-506549 GCA_002245505.1 Calephelis nemesis
AGCTACGGTCTAAATGTATAAGGTGGTAAGTAGAATTTTATCTATTTAATAATTTATTATTTTCAATATATTATTTTATGTTTTAATTTGTTTCAGGTGATGCTACACTGCAAAGGAGCCCGAACCAACACGGAGAAAAGTAACAAAAATCCGCCAATACGATGTGGCCCAGCCCGCCTAAGTGTGCTTTGCTGTGTCAATCGTCAACAATCGGCGCTATCCTTAACACCGACACTGGAAAGCTATTCTCCTATAATGAAAGGCGAGCATATTCTTACCGTCACCAACACCGTGACATCCTACTAGGTGATATAGTTTCGCAGCGATTCGCCCGTATTGGTACCACCGCCCTGCCTGTTCCTGCCGCCATAACGTCCAGTGCTTGCCGTTGCCGTGATCCAGTTTGGAGGGTAAGGTAGCCGGTAAACTTTATTGTTTGAGGCCTAACATCCCGGCCTCAGGTTGGCAACGCACCATTATTACCTTTGGTGTCTCTAGGCGGCGCGAATTTGTTACCATCAGGAAATCCGACTGCTTGTTTGCCTTCCATTATCATAACAAAACATCTTTGGTAAGGTATTAGGCTTTTATTAAGAGAATGGTCTGCTTGTTCATTTAATGCTACAAAATATTTTATTCCCATGTTTTAACAATTCCAGGGGAGTTAATACATTTTTCGGATGGAAAAATACAAATGATGTTTCGAAACTACAGATTCTTCAAGCACTACAAAGCACGTGGAATGCTGAGGTGGAGTTGCTCCAACTATCCCAGGTGTAAGGTGTTTGTTTATGCTGACGAGGATTTAATAATACAGCAGCTTTATAATAAACATAACCATCCAGCACGGACCTATGTGAAGACTTCCAATGGGCTTTATGTTAAAACGCGATTTACGTTCTGATTGAGAGTTCTTCTTCTTTTATGGCTTTTACAACTACATCCAAATCAAATTATATAATTTGCAATTTCCCGCCATAAAAAAATATACGTAGTATAGCGTGACAAAACAGGAAAAATAGTGTTCGAGCAGATGTTTTTGATGGGATGGCTTTTACAACTACATCCAAATCAAATTATATAATTTTCAATTTCCCGCCATAAAAAAATATACGTAGTATAGCGTGACAAAACAGGAAAAATAGTGTTCGAGCAGATGTTTTTGATGGGATGGCTTTTACAACTACATCCAAATCAAATTATATAATTTGCAATTTCCCGCCATAAAAAATTATACGTAGTATAGCGTGACAAAACAGGAAAAATAGTATTCGAGCAGATAACTCAGTTCGTCGAGTTCAGTCGAATTCTTCTGATGATGCTTCGGTTACGAAGCGAAACGTACGTTGAGTTTTAGTAGTGTGTATTGTTGGTGCTAATAAAACAGTTAAGTGGAGTGTGTTGTGTGGAACTGGATATATTTGGGGGTTTTAATATCTAATAATTGTTTTGGGAGTTAATTGCAAATTAAATATTTTTTTTGGATTTTAGTATGGACTTCCGCAAAGTAACAGTAGAAGAAGTCTATCAATTTTACAACTACCAAATGTCTACGTGTAATGATTGTGAACTCATTGGCACAAAACTAAAAACTGTTTGTTATTAAGAATGCATCCGATATTGATACCGCGATTGACGATATTGCTAGTTAGACGATAATGTATCGGACATTGGAATCGGTAATAATAATTTTGTAGAGACATCGATATGTTTGAACCGATCTGTAAGCGCTATTCGTTCAGTCTTCTAATCATTGATTTTTTATTAATTATTATCATTAGAAATAAATATTATAATGATATTATTCACATATAAGTGTGATTCAGTTTCTGAACCCACGCTTTCTATGAATTTTTGACTCTCTATTCTTCAATGTCTGTATCGATGTAGGTATCATTTATTGAACTAAGAGTGCGATAACACCATTGTAAAGTTGCGTCGCAAAAACGATATCAATTTTTTTTGGCATTCAATGTAATATTTTGTGTAAAGACAAAATCTAATGTAAATTTCATATTATATTGAATGTCCAAAAAAGTTCGATGCCGTTTTCACGGCGCGACGTTACAATAATGTGATCGCACCCTTAGTTCAATAAATGATACCGACACTAATAACGATAGTAAAAAATGTAGAGTTTAAAAATTGCAGATACATGTAAAAATGTGAGTTTAGAAACATTATAAACTTTCAATTTTCTTTTGTCTGTTGGCCCAAAGACTGAAAAAGAAGAAAAAAAAATGCGAACAGTTAGAAAATGCTGAACGTATTAAGCTAGCCGTTTGTGATGTTCGGAGATGAAAGAGATAAGAGTATTCAAATTAATACAGTTTACTGAGTTTCAATTTCTCAACAGTTTTTAGTTTTATATACTCAGATGTGCATTTATGTTTTTCTACTCGAATATAAAAAAACTAACTGTGATTGTATTGTATATTATTATAACAATTATTTATGGTCAAATAATTTACCTTTTGACATATTATATACATATGTATTATATGTATGTATTGTCCATCGAAAACAGTAACGGAGAATCTTCAAACAATGAAGTTTTGAATCGTCGGAATTAAATGTCCCGGTACTATATTCACCAGACGATATGCAACCTTAAAACTTTTATGAGAAAAAAATAAAAATACATGTATTTCTGAACTTTAATAAAATTTTGTTATTATTAAATGAATGAAATAAAAAATGGATTTTGTGTAATGTCGTTGGATCAAGTGTAAACACGTCCTGCTGTGTTTTAAGAGGATTTTGTTGCCAATAAACTTACTTATAACAGCATAAGTGAAATCTAAGCTTCTGATTAGGAACTGACGGAAAGTCTTTGGTATACATCTAACACCTATAGACTATTCGTCTGCTTGTTAGTCCACCAGGGGGCTGATTACGTATCTCAGTGGCCTACTGAAAAATGGGAAAAGTGTACATGAAATAGCTGTCAAATGACGTGTTTTATATTTGCTATCTCTAGTGACCGACAGAAATACAAAGGAGCCTTGAGGTTTGGCCACTGAGATACGTAATCAGCCCCCAGGTCATGTCCCAAATACAAAAAAAAATGGCACAGCACAAATTGTTATAAAACTTAAAATCTTTTAGGAAAACTCATCAAATTTCTTAACGGAAAGGTGTCCTTCCTGTACCAGAACTTCACATTTTTCGAGCATTACCCAGTTCGTGGTAAGATGAGGTGGAGTTGCTCCTATCATCCCAGATGCAAGGCTTCCCTGCTTATGGACAAGGATATGAAGATGCACTCCTTCCAAAACGAACACAATCATCCAGCAAGAACTTTGGTGAAAACTGCTAACGGCTTGTACACTAGAATTTAGTTTTTTCCTTTTTTATTGTTCTAAGGTGGAATAAACCACTTATACTCGTACTTTTATTTAAATCTAAATTCTTGTTCTTATAAACTTTATAATCCGTCATTCAATCTTTAAATGACGATATTTAACAATGTTAATGAGGATCAAAAGTAAAAGAAAATCTTTTCTTCACTATATCTCAAAATATAAAAATTGGAATATTTTTTTTCTAAGTAACCGAAAATACAAGGGGTTTACAAAAAAATATTTATAATCTGAATGAAAAAATGAACAGGTATCCAAATAATTTTGTACATTGTCTCATGAAGAAATCATTCCCTCATACCCTTGTATTTATGCTTTGTAATTATATATGAACGTTTTTGTTAATTTCTGATCCAACTGGATGATTTGTTATTACGAGTTCAACTGTATGTGTAACAAAATGTTTAAAAAAAACATACCCAACCATCGCAATAAAAAAATGATATCTAATTGTCAATTGTAAAGCCATTTGGTAATTAAAGATTTTCAGATATAAAAATTTATATTGCAAGATTTTTTTGATGCATTTCGTCAGTCCCTCGTTTGAAATTGAAAAAAATTAAACCAACTAGGATACATGAAAAAGATGATTGTAATAAATGATCACCTTTTGTACTTTGTTTTTTTTTTACTTCTAAGTATATTTTGTAATATCAGTTATGTACCATTAAAAGTGAACAATAATAATATTAGTGATCGTTTTTTAATGTTGTTTCTGAAAAACTAGTCTGACATTGTATTACGGGCAAAATTTTGCTTTTTGTTGTATGTTTTATTTACCAAATTTATTCTCAAACATATTATATTTTCGTTCATTAAACTACTGATTTAAATTAATTAAAAGAGCCTGGTATAAATTTAAAATAAATATTTATTCGAGCTTGTTGTTATTAATCTTAGTATTATATTTTATTGCCAGTCCTGTAACTATATAAATATATTGCATAAAACTTATATTAAAAGAAGTGGTACGAAATATTTGATATATAAAAATACAACAAAGTTTTATCGTCAAATATGTTGTGGTAGATCTTTCATTGTGATCTCGTTGTGCTTTAACTTCTAAACTAAAAATTAAATTCATGTGAAAATATGAAAAAAATAATGCTTAAACTTAGTTATTTAACTCCAACTTTGATTTTAGGAAAACTGATATACTTTACTGATGGCAGAGTCCAACTGGCTTATCAGAGACAAACCTTCTTCAAGCACTACATGGCTCATGGCCTAACCCGTTGGAGTTGCACAAATCACCCAAAATGCAAGGCTTTCCTTTATGCCAATGAAGAGCATAAGATCCACAAATTCCACCACGAACATAATCACCCTCCGAGAAAACTTCTAAAAACCCCTGAAGGTTTATATATTAAGCTCAAAAATGTACTACTTTAAATTTATAGTATTTTGTGTACTTTTTTTACTTTTATTTTTTGACTATGTTATTTTAATATCATAGCTTTTTTCTTTTATTTTTTGACTATGATTTTTTTTATTTAAGCTTTTAGTCAAAATGATATCAATTATTAGTTAACAAATGGAATTCTACTTTTTTAATGAAGTTGGTAAAATGTAATGAATATTAATAATTGATTTCTTACGAACTCAGCCATTTTTGTTTTTGTATAATTAGTAACAATTATGAATGTTTATTACGAAATGCCATTTATTACACGAGTGATTAAACTTTACTACAAATTTACTTTAGAGCTTTCAAAAGTTTATTACCTAATAGTTTACTTTAGGACACGTGTAATTTTAGGACACGATCTCGTTTTCGTGATTTAATACTACATGTTGTCAAAGGTTTGAATAAAAGAAAACTCTGCTCTTCAATATGCTTTTTTCCGCTTTTTTCAAGCTCTGCTTATTCCATTTCATCAATGACTATCATCTATGTAGAATTGAGTTTTAATTTGTTTGACTATACATTGAAATAAATCAAATATAAGTCAATCGACTATTTGTAGTTACATGTGGTTACTCATAATTACGAATTTCTTTTTATCAATGACTAGAACTATTTATAAATAAATTTTAATTTGTTTGACTACACATTTTAAATGTTTAACAGGTGTATATGTAATATTTCGACTATTTGTAACTACACATAATTAATTACTCATAATTACGTAATTGATTAAATCAATGACAAGAACTGTGTAATTCAGTTTCAAGATGTTTTTATTCTAGCATTTAACAAACTGAGTTTTAATTTTATTAATGCTCGAAATTGTAGCTGAATATTCTGGATAATTAATTGAAATATTAAAAAGAAATAAAAAAATCAGACTAAATATAACAAATTATAGCACTTTTGTTATTCTGTAAAAGTTTGAAGAACTCGCGCGATACACGGCGAACAGCTGGGAACGATGTCTTTTCAGTGTCAATAATTATGTTTTTAATAAATGAAATTATGATTTTTTTTATTTTTTTCGTTTTTAGGTACTTATTTTGAGTCACTAACTGTAATATCGTAAACCAATTAGAGAAAACCTTATAAATTGTCGGGTTTGCTTATATAAAGAATATTTGAATATTATTCTTTTTAAAGAATCGCATATATTATTCTTTAAAATATTTGACACAATGTTAAGCAATGTACGTAATTTATCAGCTTTGGCATGATTATTTTTAAAACTTTTATTTACTTATCTTTTGATGCCATACCTTTTAGTGTCATAGCTAAACTTTTATAATATAATATAATAATAATAATTTGTAACACGTTATATTTAGAAATTAATATTATTTTCGATATACACATAGTATTTAGAAGTAACAAAATATAACTAAAACATTCTAGTACTGTTGTAGGCAAATTTCACCAAAAATCAAATTTCACTTTTACATTTTTTTTATTTTCCTCGTGGTGGTCCAGGTCTGCTACGTAGAATAGACCGTCACATCACAATCCCATAAATTTCGTCTTTGCAGACCACGCTCTGATCATTTTAGCAATTTAAGACTTAGTCACGTAGAAGTTCCTTATTCCTTAATATTTTAATAAATATAACATGTAAAAATATGTCTTTGGCTTAATAGTTTACATAGTTATTTGAAATTCTTTCTTTGAAAATTCTCATAAATTTATAATACTTTATCAGTACCACTGATGTTCTCAGTTTTTGTAGCGTTAATTTTAATTATAGGTATTTAATGTTTTATCAATTTAACGTAATTCTTAATGTATATTTTAATTAATGTTCTCATTGTTGCCAAACTAGTACTATTCTTATTTGGACTATATTAATGTTGTCTTCTCCTAATAAAATAATACATAATACTGTAATTGTTTTTCATATCTTTCAATTGATCAAATTTATTTTGTTATTATGTTGTGCGTATCCTTTTAGACTCCTCTCTGATCTCACTCAATGACTGAACTAATTATAAACCAAAGTGTATATAGACTGAATTATTCGTTGATACAAAATATTTTTAGCAGCTTATTTATTTTTACCTGGATGGGCGTATTATTATTAAAATTATATTATTTTTTATATGATACTTTTATAAAAAAACAAGCAGATTTTTTGCAGGTCAAACGTATCTCAGGTGTACTTTTCTTAACGCACTAGAGTGGACAAGTTTCCCAGAAACCAACACATTTTTCATTACATATAAGTATTCTGTTATTTTTAAAATTTTGATATTTTATGAATATCATTTGTTTTGAGTATGGTTAGTTTTGTTTGTGTGTTTTGAAATATATACGTCTTTCTACTATATATCGCATGGGTATATGTGGATTTATCTGAACCGATTTTGAGTAGGTGTGTGCACGATAAATTCTATAATATCGATATATATATATATATATATATATATATATACAGAGCTATTATGTTCCATTTGCAATCCAACTTAATGTATTTACAATGTAATTGCGTTCTACGAAGAGCCTTATGATTTAGTATTGGCAAATAATGCCAAAATGCAAATTATGTCAGCAAACTAGTACACGGGTCTCCTGATGGCAAGAGACAGCCGTGGCGTATAACCACAATCGATGTTACACGTACGTCGCTGTCATGTGGCAAGAATGCCAACATTAAACCAATGTTTGTAGGAAAAACCATATGTTTCAATCGCTAACTTCAGGGCTTACTCTTTGCCAACATTTACGCAGACAGAGATATGTTTCAATCGTTTATACTTTGCCATCATTTGACTAACGTTTGTCAAGTCAGCCACATCTTTCACTAACTAATTCTTTGCCAATCTTTTAGAAGCCTCGTTCGTAACAGGAGCCAGAGGGGCTCGGGTGCTTCTTATCGGCGGCTACGAATTCCGTCGCCATCTAGACTCGGGCCACAAGACCCGATGGTACTGTCGGAAGCATCACACTGGATGTAAAGCATCGATTTTCACATGCGAAGACACTATAGTCAGATGTAACAATGTTCACAATCATTAGTATCACCGAAGAATCATATTTGAGGAACCGCAATTGCAAGCACCATCACGACTTAAACTCTGATCACAAGATGCAATAGCATTTAAAAATGCGAAGAAATCAGATATCACAACGCACATAATTACTATATTTATTCTTACAAAGGCGGTCTTGAATTTAGGCCATAATCTGATGCTACTGTTGAAAGCATCACACTGAATATAACATCATTTTTAGTGTGATGCTTTCGTAACCGACTGCACCGTCAGTTTAAAATGTAATAACGACAACTATTTCATATTAAATCGAAATTAATTATTTCATTATATCAAACTATTAATTTATCACATGACATGTTACGGCCGCACTCATAGATGTCAATTGTTTTTTTATTAGTTATTAAGTCGACATTTTTAATTCGAAATTCTGTCAAAATGAGAGATTAAATGTTAATAGTGGTCTTTAGACATTTTTTGATGTCTAATATTTTATGTACTAGGCATGTGACACTGATCGATGGTATATAAAGACAAAGACTGATTATTAATGTTATTTTATATAATAATTAATAGGTATGAACTTACGAGTAGTGCTATGTATTTTGTCACAGTTACTTCTTCTATAGATTTTTTCCGCCATATAAAAAGCCATTATTATAATGTAAACGAATGCCTCTATTCTATTTTTTAATACAGTTCTGATAACGTTAATTTGTCAAATTTATTTTTAGAACTATTTTAGATGTTAAGGACTTATTCTAAAATTAAAATATTCAGTTAAAAATATGTTTCTTTAAGCAGCCTTAATTATGTGTTTGTTATAAACTAGCTGTCCCAGCGAACTTCGTTCCGTATAGAAAGAATTAAAATATTTTTGCTAAAACAATCGCAGTTTTTTTATCCTTCCCTGCACTTTCCCAAATAATTTAAAACCAAAATTAACCAAATTGATCAAGCCGTTTGGAAGTTATACATTTCGGCAATTAATTATAAGTTTCATATTTTTAGATGAAGAAAACAACGTAAAACAGTACAAGTGTTTCTTTATTTAAAAATATGAATATTTGGAAGTCTTACAAAGCATTAACGACAAAAAATATTATAATTAGACATATATGTATAGCTTACTATTTCCTTGAGTTAACTTTCCTTCCATATGTTTGCTGTCTAAAATAGAAAAAAAAACAAAATCCCATTAATTAGCACTCCGTTGGTCACCTGGCTAACGCCACCCACAATCTACGAGTGTCAGATCGGTTCCCAACGGGGGCAGGTGAATATACCTACAGTATTACTAGATGCGGTGTTTATTTAATAAAACATATTATGTTCTTTTACATTTTAGTTATTTTAAGTATAAGTATTGTAAGTTCGATGACATCTTTTCTTAAGCTTCAAAAGCTTTAAGTTTTTTATATTTTTTAAATAATTCGATATAAGTATAATTATATTCTATAAACTATTTACTCGAGAATTGCGATATTTTTATGTAAAAAAATCCTCAAATTTCAAATTTTGAAAAACGGTTCGGAATCGATGACACTTGCGATCTATGAAAAAACCTAAAACATGAAAAAAATTTAAGACTCGTACTATGTACGACACAGCGTGACAAGCAAAGTAATTTTGCGGACTGTTTTATATAAATGTTTATAAAAATAAATATTACAATTTGGCAATAATATTCAGAAATGCATTACGACTTAAGCCTAAACCCCCTTATATTAAAACTTGGCCGTTCCTTTCAAAGTAACCCTGTATAAGAAGATATACATTGTTTTTTTTTATTATATTGCATTTTAACCTAACATGCCTTATTTCCAGTGGCGACCTACGCTACTACTAATAGAGGAGCTCAAGTGGTTATCTTAGATGGCTTTAAGTACTACCGCCAGCGGGAAGCGGGAAGTAAAGTTCGATGGCACTGTCATAAAAACCGATTTGGATGTAAGGCCGCTCTATACACAGTTGGATATGAAATAATTAAAGGAAACAAACTTCACAATCATTTAGACTAATTACAAAATTCTTTTGTAATTGTAACACCCGGTAGTATGATCATTAAAACATCATGAAAAGGTGTATTGAATCATTACATGAAACAAACTTTACAATCATTTGAAAAACAAAACCCCTAAAATATTGCAACACCCTGTAGGATGGTGGTTAAAATATCATGAAAGGGTGTCTTGCATCATTAAAGAAAACAAACTTCACAATCATTTGGACTAATTACAAAATCCCTGAAATTTTATAACAACCTGTATGATCATTAAAATATCATGAAATGTATTGTTTAGGTGATTTTACCGTCTTAATTGATTAAACTGAAACTTATAGGGAATAGCAGTTGTTTTACATTTTTATGTACATAAATAATTAAGCTCAATACAACTGCAAAAACAGACTTCTACTATTTCTTTAGGTAGCTAGTCGCGATTTTATAATTCTGTTTTGAAAAGATGGCAATCCCAAAATAGTCTAACATCAATTTTATCAATATCCTACTATCAGTTTTTGAGGTATATTTAATAACCAATGTGTATGTCGAAGAATGATCTATCGTGGAACAACATTAAACTAAACAAATATGATTCATTAATATTTTTTAAATAAAGAAACACTTGTAGTGTTTTTCGTAAACTAAAACAGTAAATGTGAGACGTGAAACAGTACATGTATTTCTTTATTTAAAAAATATTAATATTTTGGAAGTTTTACCAAGCGCCAACGATGGACAATATTAAATATGATTTATTAAGTATATCTCAAAAATAGTCTGATCCTGACCAAATTAATATGTGACCGCTGTCTGTCCCTATGTATGCTTAGATCTTTAAAAACTACGCAACGGATTTAGCTGCTGCTGCTGAAATATAAACAAAAGTATATGTAAAAAAATATAAATCATGGAAATTAATAAAAAAACAAAGTAGAATAATTATTTGATGGTTGTAAATATATTTTTAAATCGACAAAAAAAAATTGAAAGTGTAGAAAAAATAAGTGAGATAGGTTACTCGTCTTGACTAAAACTTTTTTTATTTATTGCATCAAGGGAGAGTTCTTCAAATTTGATGGGCTCAAAATCGAAGGATAGATTTATTGGTTCAAATCTAATCTATGTTACACGTTTTATTAAAATCGATTAAACAAAATTGCGTAAAAATAAGTAATTGTCAGAATTCACTATTCATGCAAACATTTGTGTTTACAAAGACTTTACAAGAATTCCAAATTGTTAACATTTTAGAATTGTTATTTATAAATTGAATTAATTTTGAATTATTGTTATGTTACATATAAATAAATATGAACCAATGATTTTAGTAGTTTTAATACAAGCAGTATGTACTCTGTATCTGGTGCTGTTTTAAATATAACAACCGGATTTAAAAGTTAGTATTTTAAGTTAGTTATTAACTAATTAATTAGTTAATTGTATTTTAAGTATTTTTATGAAAATAAATTTTATTAAAACGTGAGAAGAATTGAAGTCGCTCGGTAAAAACAACAAAACTGAAAAAAAACTTTTTGATTAAGGAGTTTCTATACGCTCTTTAGTAGAAAAGTGTTTTAGTAGATTATTAAATTATATATTAAAATACACGAATAAAAAGTATCTTCACGCCCATATCCCCGAAGAGGTAGGCAGAGGCACAACCAGGGCACCCGGGACTAGCCGAAGACACTAAGTCCCACAATGTGATAGGTGGCAAGCCTATCGCCAACCGGGCACATTTCCAATCCCAACCAATATTTTTTGTATTAAAAAATTGGAAAAATCCAATTTTCTTTTTGTTGGCCGGCCCGGGATTCGAACCCGGGAAATACACGAATAATACAGATTAACCCACTTACTAATGAAACTTACACATCAGTTGATGTGGTGTTTAACTTTATTTTTTGTTAGCTCAAAAGTAAAGTAACACACCAGATAAATTTCATTTTGACAATAATATACCTATGATATAAAAACTGATCTAGCGATAGACCAGTGTTTGTTCTTTAGTTTTTTTTTAAAATAATCTTTAACAACAATTGCATCTGTATACATTAAAACTTAGTTTAGTTTTAAGATATATCATCTAAAAATAAGAGGTCTTATCCTAAAGCTACTTATATTAGCCATTGCCATTATCTATATTTTTCCATACAGTTTCAGTTCTCTAACCTCTTTTTTCATTTCAGGTTACTTCTACCACATGGGCAAAAGACAAGCGCTATTAGAACGGAAGCGACTTAATGAAAGACTAAGATACCGACGTATGAAAAGCGACCCCAACTGGTACGAACAATATAAAGCTCGCAAAAGAAACTACACCAGCTTAAAAGCTATGCATCAGGCTTTACCCGAATACTTTTCCCATCCTGAAGAATATCATGAGATAAAGAATGTAGTGCAGTTTTCACCGCAAGAAGTTAGCAAAAATAAAAAGAAAAAATAAGAATATTGTGGAAAATAAATAATATCTCCATATCTTTGTATCTTAAGTTGTAGATAGAGTTTTAGCTGAGTATATACAGTATATATACTTCGCCTGTATTATTAATAAACATAGACTTAACTATCGAAATATTATCAATGACACTTTTTTTTAGTTTTGGTAAATTTTAGTGCACAGTAAAGTGTTTACATTTATTAATCCTACTTATTTGTTCATTCGTTCATTTATTCATTCACTCGTAAAGTACTTCAAGGTCAAAGGTTTTTTTATGTTCTAAGACAACGAACAAGGACACGGCTCTTCTAATCCTAAGACAGCACCCTGACCAATAGACACCATTTTTTTATGACACAGGACGGAGTTCCTGACGGTAGGAAATTTACGCCGTGTAGAGGCACCTAATGTGGTTATGGTGCGTTGCCAACCTGAGGCCAAGATGTTAGGCTACAAGCAAAAGTAAGTTTACCGGCTACCCTATCCTAAGAACCGGAACACGTCAATGGCAAGTGCTGACGTTATGGCGTCAGGAATAGATACGGCGGTGGTACCAATCTGGGCGAGTCGCTGCAAAACTCTACCACCTAATAAAATGTCGCGGTGTTAGTGATAGTAAGCCTATGCTCGCCTTTTGCTCTGGCAGGAAGGCAATTGGTCTATTCTGCAAAAGGATCAACACCATAGAAACATTTATAACAATAGGTACGGAGTCCTCTGAACCGAATGTTAGGTTGAATTTGCAAGTGCACCGGCTACCCTATCCTCTGGACTGGACTATGAAACTCATGGTGACAGGAAAGGTAACGCGGTGGATGCTCAACCGCGTTCTTGCTGCTTATTGCTACACAGTACTCTGCTACCAATGGTCTTGTTGTTGGTAATGATCTTTATGATCTATGCTTGCCTCTTACGAGCTGCCAGGCAAAGGCAGATGATATATTCTACACAGTGGACCTAGAATCACATGGGAAAGTTTACGTTATACTCTATATCACAATGTAAGACCTTGAAGTACTTCAGTCTGTGCTTATTAATAATATGTGTTTTACCTATCAGTCTCAATCTATCGTAAGTGAAATAATGTAACAATATTTGTATGTAATGTTTTTTGCTTATTGTAGTTCATATAAGTAGTCCAATCATTTAATGTAATTATAAGTATCTTCTCAATATCACTCTTGGTAATGGTGGTAATTCTGCTGGTCACAAACTAAATGGTCACTTGTTTTAGATGTATGCTATCTTTCTCAAATGAAACAAAAACAAAAGAGATGGAACGTTTTAGACATGTCAGATTAGTCTGAACATGTCAAATTGTGATGTTTTTAATCAACGTTTTCCGAGTAATAGATTAAACGTCTAGAAATGACGTGTACGGACTAGTTCGACAGCACTAAAAGTGTTTTGTCTCTTTCTGTTACTTTCGCTGAAAGAAGACAGCGATAACTTAAAATTAGTTTAGTGAGTGCGCAACAAAATTACCACCAATGTCGCGAATAGAACCTGCGAATTTGTATGTTTAGATTTTTATGGGGTGTTGCTAACATCTAGACTAATTAATAGTTTTTTGACCAGTCAGTCAGAGCGTTAGGGATTCAGTAATAGTCTAAGATCCGAACCTAAGTCGACCTTCACCGAGCTGATAATAAGATTAAACATATTTTATTATAATAGTATATTGTTACAAATAAATATAGTATATTGAAACTTGATTGCCTAAAAACCTAGACAAAGGATTTTTAATTTAATTTTTTTCATCAAATGTTGTAATGTTAACATAATAACAAAGTTTAGTTCTGACTTCTGACGTATACCTGTTATTTACCTGGGTTAGCAGGTATTGAAAGGTACATCAATGTTACTTTCACGAAATTGAATAATAGAAAAAATCTATACACATGAATATGTATAAATATACATATCAACGTAAGCGCAGTTGCGCGTTTATATAGGTTTGCAAAAAAAAAACGAAATTATAAAAAATCTTTTTTATTTAATTTAAAACAAGATTATTTAAGGCAACCAATTTTATTATGATTTCTAATACGCTAAGTTTATTCCGAAATATGTTTCATTCTATTAGCAGCTCGGTGTAGGTCATGCAGGTTCCGATCTTATACTATAAGAATGAGAAAAGATAGAACAAAGGTCACCGAAAAAGAAGAATGATATGAATACAGTTAATAAAAGTACTAATAATTAAATATGATTATGGGTCTTTGTAAATTAGCTAGTTTTGCCACATCTATCTAGATGGAATAAAATTCACGCATTCGAAACATTATTTAGAAACGTTCGTAATGTTATCGCACGTGGTGGAAAGTCGGTAAAATTATCACCGATCGAAACGCAACCGATTGCTAGTTGTCAAATGACATATAACGATATAATTCATATTACATTGGAAAATATTCTTGCGCAATATTTAACAAATACGTGAGTGCGCGTTTGCTTGCGTGCGTTTGTTTGAGTGTACGCAATAAAAATAAAATAAAAAATACTTAACGAACCTTTAGTTCTGAATCAATTCCTGAACTCAGAAGTTGATGTTTTTAATTATGTGTGAAGTATATTTTCTTTTTAATTGTAAAATATCAAATTATCATATGAATAAATAACATAATAAAAGTCTTTGTAATAGATAAACTAACAGCATTATTATTATTAATTACATTGTTAGACTAAATTTCAATCATGCTTATAAAATTTATAAATATGTAAAAAAGTAGTACACACATAATCTATGCTATGAATATTGAAAAAGCAAACATTTTTTGATTAATAAATTATAACAATAAAATTGTCACAAAAAATGTAGTTTTTTTAACTGAATGTTGTCTAAAATTTATATCCAAAACGGGGATGTAATAGCAGCACGTTATTGGTTAAGAATCTAATTATAGATAGCGTTTTGTAAAACACGTGTTTAACGATTTTACAAAACGCGTGTTTAAATATTTTTGTGTCACTAACTTTCTAGAACCATGTAACTTTTTAAAATATAGGATTTTATATTACGTCCATTGGATTACTTTCAAAGTGGTACTTGTGTTTTTTTTTCTACATTTAACAATTAATAGCAACGCAAGAGAGATAGACGTAGTAAATTAACTAGTTGTATCCAGATTAATGAGTTCTCAGCCTTAAAATAGCTAGATGCATTTTATATATGCTATGTATACGTTAAGATATTATGATTGGTCAAGGTCACAGAATCTGAATTTATTTATAAGTGTGTGTAATTTATCTTGTTTATGTTTAGGATTAGAAAAAGTATATGTACGTATAACTGAATAACATTGTTCTTGAAAAATTAAATTAAATATTTTTAAAAAGTGTTTAATTTATAAATACCTAGGCAATGCTAACATTTGTTGTAAAGTTTTTTGTTTTAAAGATAGGCAAACAAGGTAAGAGATTGTTGATGGTAAGAAAGGTGTGGTAAAGGTATGGTAAAAACGGTGCGTTGCCAACTTGAGACTGGCATATTTGGCCACTTAATTAAGTAAGCCCTCCAAATCCGAATACGATAATATCAAGCATTGACGAACAGAGGAAAGAATAGAAAAGTGGTAGTAGTTGAGTCTTAAACTTATATTGTTTCTGGTAATAAACGATTTTTATATCTTTCTATTTTTCTGGGTGACCATAGTTTTAATTAAATTTCAAATTTATTACGCTCTTCAAATACTTGAGTTATTGGGACTTTATCTCTAGGAACATCTGCCAAGAAAGGATGCGTAATGCAGTGCATATCTCTATACGAGAAAAGGCAAATATTCTCAAATATTCCTTAAGATAACGTCTGTCGGCATTTGTCATCTAAATTAAAAAAAATATTTAGATAATATGTCTCACAGATTAGATACTATATAAATGTCATAGATACTAAAAACTAGCAACAAAAACAAAATTTGCGTGCTAAGATTCTCTTTCATCAAAAAACATTATCTCGACGAGCATATCCTTGGACTATTAAGCTGGAGGCCTATATAGTCAAAATGTTTTTACAGATATCATATTGGTTCGGAGAATACTAACCCGGGAAGAAAAATTGGAAAGAAAACGAATAAATGAAAGATTAAGATATCAACGAATTAAAGATAATCCCAAAAGATATGCAAAGTTTAAGCAACAAGAAAAACTAAGATACCAACGGAAAAAGGAAATTGGTCTTGTTAAAACTGTTAAAGATATGACACCTTCAGAACATAGGAAAATGAAAAAGATATGGAGGGAAAAAACAAGAAAGCAAAGACAACGAAAGAAGGAGAAACCTTTTTGTGTTATAAAACAAGAACCATACACATTTTTGACAGATGAAGAAGTATAAGAGTTTTTAATTAAATATGTTTTTACTTCCTCATATTATATAAAATTTATTCGTTATTTTTTTAGAATATAATACAAAAGGCAAAGTGTCCTAAAATAAAATGATGATACAAAAAAACTATGTTTTGATTATTCTTGCAATTTGTGTTTGGCAAAAAAATTAAATTATGTTACTATGTTAACGAATTGCGTTTGATTTTGTCATTTTTGTGTAAATGTTTCCCTTGATTAAGAAAGTATCTCCTATTGCTAAATTAATATCTCGATGTTGTTATAGTTGAAAGTAAACATTTGAAAGAAATAACTATTGATATTTCTTACAAAAGGTTACTCTTTATTATTTTTTCTCTTGTATTTGTATTCTACCAAGAAAGTTTTAGGACAGTGTTAACCAAGTTTTCTATTTTTAGTTTACCAAGAATACTTTCTTCGTCGAAAAAGGCAAACACGTGAAGAAATGCTGGAAAGGAAACGTCAGCTAGAGAGAGCAAGATACCAACGTATAAAAAACGATCCCAACCCATACCCACATATGAAACTTTTGGAACGGAAACGTGAAGCTCAGCGATTGAGATATCAAAGTAAGCGGAAGAATCCCAACCCATACCATGAACAGCAAAGTAAAATAAGTCTTATAGATCAGAAGCTGTTAGAAGAATATGCACAATACACAGGAGAAAACCCTGAGAATTTGGGCTTACCTCTGGGTCATAAGTATGAGCCTCAATAGATATAGGTTTTGATTTTTGCTCGACTTCAAAGTTAATTAATTTTAAATAATGCGTTAAAATAGTACAAAAAAATTAAACATGCTGAAAACGAAATACAGAAAAAGTAATCAGACCAAAAAGGAATTGAACTTACACATTTAGAGTTTCAAAATTAATCAGTTAAAGAGACACCCACATTGAATTTGTCATTTTTTGTTAATTGGCATCATGAAATTGGTTATTTAATTATATAAATATTTAACTAACACAAGATAACACAGAACACACGTAGCAATCAATAATTCCACTTCGAATCTCACTACATTATGTTATTTTGACATTGCTATAAAATTTGACACACTAATTTTGAAGTCGATTAAATCTAAGTATTAGAAGTAGCAATGCACATATATATATAAGTACATTTAACACGACATATTTAGGGAGGGGCAGGTATTTTTAACTTGTAGAAATTAATAATAGATTAAGTTTTTTTTAACTTTTTGGGTGTTATTTTGGTAATATTTTAAATTAGTATTTTTATTGGTATCAACTGTGGATACCAATAAGGAGGATTGGAGCTCAATTTTATTCCAATTTGTTATTTACGATATTTGTTTATAAACCATATGGACTTCACTTGTTCTGATTTTTCTGTGGCTTCTATATTTTGTTTTAATATTTTATGAGTCGAAAGCTATATGTGAAATAATACACGTTAATTTATTTTCTTTATTAACTATTAACACTAATTATTCTGTGCCTGAATGTCGTCTTAATTGTTTATAGCATATTCCTGTTTTAATGTCAATTTTCATTAGTGCTTGTAATTAAAAAAATATTTAGAATACTTACATATCCTCAAATATTTTAAAAATTTCGTACACTAAATTATTTTATAAGACGTGTAATATTGATATTTTCCTCCAATTTCTAATTGAAATCATCTACTTTTGGTACAATCTCTGATTTTTTTACCTCTATCGTTATTTCGTTTTTAATTATTATTTATCTTTAGATATAAGTGTATTTTGGTAAGGTTTTTATTAACACGACTATAAAATATACTACTTTACGTTTAGCAAATAATTCACTTCATGTTAATTAAATAATAATAAAGTACTTGCACTACAAAGCTCAAACATCATGACATTTTTCGTCTTTCCTGTCGATCTTATTATCATTAAAACTGTGTATAATACAGTACACTACTAAGTTTTATACTATGTAGGCAAATTATTATAACCCAGTTATTCATGATTTTACTAAAATTTGACTTCGATGTATGTTTTTCTGACACGAAATATGTTTATTAATAAAATAAAACTAGTATCATAACAAAATTTACTTTGTTAAATATAATTACGATAACTAGATTAATAAATATACTTTAGACAAAAATGGTATCTTTCATTGTCAAAATCTTTTGCAAATTGCATTTCAAAACTGATAAAAAAATGTTTTCGATTCGTTTGGAATTTTAGAAGAAATCAATATCTCCAGGTACTGTCTCTGTATCTAAACCTGCAGTTTTATTTTTTATTACAAGGGATTTTTCTGGGCCCTTAATTAGGTCATGATTCTTGCCAGGTAGTTAGTTAGCGGCGAAAGGCTAAAACAGGTCTACACCACCACTAGTGGTAAAGAGTAGTGCAACAGCTTGTTCAGATTACTTTTGGAGTAGATGAAATCGTGTTCAATTGGATGTAGTTAAGCAGAAATGACGCAATCCACATCTAACTAGTTTTGAGATAATTGACTTTGAAGTTTATATATGTTTAATAATAGGTACTGGCCATATATGTGAGTTGGTATTGAATGGTTATACAAATGTCATAGCTTTGTTTATCTGTAGGATCTTTTACTGAACAAAAGTATTATAAGCTTTACAACCCCTATAATATGTTTCACTCAATTTTGGTGTTCATGTGGGTTGAGTCCTTTCTGCTTAACTACGTCCAATTATTTTTCAGAATTCATTACAAGGAACGAATTTTCTATGTTTCATTTATTTTAAAGGCATCAATAAAACATTTACATTAAATAACTTACCCACCTTTAAGAATAAGTCTAAAGTAAAGTTGTTGTTTTCAGATTCCTCATTGTTTTGTGAAACAGAAAGCCAGAGACATAAAGTAGATTTCCGGTATATCAAATCACAACGAGGACAACCAGTTTTGTTGTACAATGGTTATCAGTTTTACAAAAAAAGGCAAAATATTGACGGGAGCGTAATGTGGCGTTGTGCAAGAGCACCATTGTGTTTTGGTAATGTTAAAATAAAGCATGAATTTGTAGTACAAGAAAAAACACACAGCTGCAATGATCCACTCATAGCCAAGTTGAACAGCAAACTTATGATGAAAGCTGGCCTATAAACCGAGAAATAAAGAGAAGAAGTATTTTTTTTTCCAACGGCTGGGTTTCAATGATAGCGATGTAGAAAAAAAGATTCTAAGGATAAAATTAGACGTAAAGGGATATCTTAAAATAGAAATGAACAATAAAAATTAGAATCATAAAGAAGATTCAGATCGCAACGTTGTAACAATAGATTAATTAAATATTTTTCCTGTTTGAGTTTCAAAGAAAAAAACACATATAGATGTAAAGACAATTCTTAAAGAGAAATGCTAGAAGGTTTTGATATCTTAGTTTGTTGATGTATCTTGATATTATTGTTATTATCCAAATTTTACGATTGTACTTTAGTTATAAAATGAACGAGTAATATATAATTGTTAAACTTGGCATATTATGTAATATGTACATTTTACATAAGAATTTATTTATTTGAACATTTAAATTGTGCATATCCTATACATAAATCCCATTTATTTATAGGTTTTGGAAGTAGTGATTTGAATTTTATTGCATACTGAAATTAGTATTAAGTAGTAAACATTCAGTAGTTAGTAATTGTAAGTAGCTACTTCGTTTGAAGGAAAGATAAAGCTTCTTTGGTTAATATTATTCTTTAATCTTTTTTTTTATCAAAAGTCTACCAAATAAAATTTAGTGAAAATATTTTAAGACACTAATATCAAAAATTAATTCAATTGATATCTTGTACATATTTTCTAAGAAATATGACTATTGTTTTTAATATTGTATTGAGCATATTTATCTACCAATCACCAAGAAATATAGGCTATCAACTCAGTTGTCACGTCAGTTATCGGAGACCAGTGATGGACAGGCTAGGTGTCATCATCTTGCCGCCTACTGATCGACGTATCGTTTCCTCAATTTTTTTCTCACTGCACACTTATACAGCATGTGAACTCATTTGAACATTTAGTCAAATAAGGGTTTTTATGTACAGTAACAAATACCGTAATAATAACCAATGTAAAAAAAATTAAATAAACTTTAAATGTTTAAGTACAAATAGAACAATATCGTGGGAAAAATTACCTAATGTTATTGAAATACTATTTTAAAAGTTTTTGTCTTAATTTATTGTTTACTTTATTTTGGTGCATGCTATATACTTACCCTATGTATGTTTAAATAAGTGTTATGAGAAGAAGAAGATTAGAAAAGGTATCTTTTACATTTTGTCTAAGAGTAATATTCCAGGACAACGTGAGGGTTAAATGGCAAAAATATATCTTCATCATCTTACTCCGGGTCGCTTTAACAAATTTTTCTTAAATAAAAAATTACATTGACGTAAGTTTTTTTCCTACCATTTCTACCAATTTCTGTTCAAAACTAACAATCAATAAAAATAGATGTGCAATCAACTACATTTTCATTTTGAAATCTTTCGTTTGGACATACCTACCATTAAAAAAGTCTAACAAATGTTGTCTGACAACTGTCCAAATTCCAAACGCAAAATGGTGAATGTATTGTGTAAATTTAAGATAACAAAGTCATAGTGCATTATTTATGCTATATTCCAGAAATTTAGTTATTAAAAGTTTTTAAATTTATTATAAACACAAAGTATTAGTATAACTTTGAAACGAAGATATCATATTAACCGTAATTGTTTGACTTTCAGATCCGACTAGTTTCTTGGAGATGAAAATGGAGGTCACTGATGAAATACTTTACTCTAATGTGGCGTCCCCAGATATAGAGGAGACGTATAAAACAAACAATAAAGAAAAAAACAGGCGTTTTCGAAACGATACCTTGAGATGCAACATTTGTACATATATTTCCCGTACTTTGGATGATTTAATAAATCACCTTCATATACACCGTTTCGCGGATACGTATATGTCGAATGATAATGACGATTGGCAAGACCGCGTATCAACATCTGGCAGCTTACATGATGCTCCAATTAACAACAGATACAAAACTAAATCGCGTAATACAGAAGGGTTTACTTATAACAATCAAAATGAAAATGTCAATAATGTACTAGGAAAGGAAAAGTCTGCGGTAAAACAATTTTCGTGTGAGATTTGTTCACTAAAATTTAATAGTAGAATTGATCTTAATGTTCATTTATTAAATCACAGTAACGCAAAGCCTCATGTTTGTGATATTTGTTTCAAATCGTTTAATCGTTTAGACCATTTGAAAATACACAAAAAGATACACACAGGTGAAAGACCGTATTCTTGTAATATCTGTGGTAAATCCTTTACCCAAAAATGTCACCTTGACACTCACCACTTGATTCATAGCAATTTAAGACCTTTTGTTTGTGAATTTTGTAATAAGTCGTTCAACCAAAATATACACTTGAAGAATCATATCATGACCCATACTGGGTATAGACCATACTCTTGTGATATTTGTGACAAATCGTTTACTCAAAAAGGTCATCTTGAAACTCATAAGAAGATTCATAGCAATCTAAGACCTTATGTTTGTGAAATCTGTCACAAATCGTTTACCCAAAACATTCATCTCAAACTTCACAAAAAGATGCACAGTTCTTAATGAGTTTTTTTTTTTACATCAACACTATTTTGATAAATTTAACTAAAATCGTACATGGCTTTTTACCACTAAAACTAGAACCTAAGTATTAAGCCGGGACAATGAACAGAAGTCCATAATGGCTTCGATTTTTAAGTATTAAAATTTATATTTGAATTAGTTTTAATATCTATATTAGTTATGTTTGGATTCGATTCACTGGAAGACCAACTCAAAATATGCTTTTTTCGATTTTCTAATAAAAAACTACTTTCGATCGATTAGATAGTACCTGGTTGGCACTACGTTTGCCACTTATCACATTTTGGGACTGCAGTACCTTTGGCTAATCGTAGATTGTACATCTACCTACCAATTTGGGGATACGATCGTGAATATACTTTTCAAAGTAACTAATTTTAAAATTTTAATTGATGAGATTTAAGCTGGAAACATACTATCGAATGCTGCTGACGGACGTGACTGACAGTCGCGACGTACAAGGTATCCAAATAATGAAACTACGCTCAGTCTTGCAAACTATCTGACGTAAGTCGCGAACGTGACCTTGAGCATTCGGACGTCAGAAAGATATCTGGCACGCTGTCTGTTTATGTCAGTCAACCGGAAGTGTCCGTATATGCACACTTATCTGTCGCAGCTGCAAGACGCGTCCGTAAGCCGCGGCTTATTTTATTTTTCCAGCTTATTTATGATGTTTTTCTTGTAGAAGTTGTATGTTAAATAAATGTCTATTTTAAATGATTTATATGTTTAGCGTGTTAAGTTCCTTTTAAGATTAGTTTAACACTATTCAAGTAAGGGTTTCTTTTAAATTGTTGTCAAGCAAAATGTTAAGAAAATTTTATAAATAAGTATATTTTACTTTAATTTTGTTGTATATTGTCATTTTTTTTATTTTTGTAGATTTTTTTAATCTTAATTTGGATGGTACTGTGTCCACTCTGTTACTAAGGTTTCTTGGGAAAATGTTTTCCTACTTACTCTCAGCCCTTATCTAGTAATACAAAAAAAATGTTTGTATAAATATTTTACACAAAAAACTTGTGTGTGGGTCTGTTTGTGGCTTATAACTTTCAAACAGATGACCAATTTCAATGTGGATTTTTGTTTGAAAGCAGACGATATACAAGTCACCTGGTAAAACAGTTTGATTTTGTACTTTCTCCCAATCAGTTCAATCAGTTAGAAATGCTTGTTTATGAAACCAAATGTAATTGAACAGAAAAGACTTGAAGAAACGAAATATAAAAGTAAAAGCACATTTGATTTGACAGAACAAATTTTTGTATATGGTTACTTATTCAAGTCCTAATAACAAGTTTAAGTTTCTACTTGTATAGCAATGTCGAAAGTGTTGAAAATATTTTGCAGTTTAAGGTAGTATAGTTATCAAGCAATGCTAACACTTTCAACGATTATACACACTCTTGATGGTAATAGTCGAAACAGGAATCAAGGTTTTAATGGTAATTTTGATTTTTATGTTTTAGAAGCAGTATTCACCACCTCCAGAACCGGTGCTCCAGTCCTTTGTGTTGGAATACATAAGTTCCACAAGCATAGAGAGAATATCCATGGAAAAATACGATGGCATTGCAGTATTGGAAGATTGAAAGGGTGCAAAGCGGCAGTATATACATTCGATGGAGTGATCATAAAACATATTGATGAGCATAATCATATACCTTGATAGCTCTAGGTTTCTCTTTATATGGTGTGGTGACATTGTATCCTAGAGCTTCATCTTCTGCAGCCACGTCATTTTTACCTTCTTCTATTAACTGCTTAAGTAGGCCAGCCATATATATTATCGTATAATGCTTTTTCACATATGTCACTAGCCTCCGGGCTATATATAATGTCAGACTAAGTGGTTGGATTTAAAAAAATCTAAGAGTAACCTTTTTAATACAAATTATGTTTTTGGCAAAACATTGTGTAAGTTATGAATGTATCGAATAAATTAAAATAAAAACATTTTAATAACAAAAACATACAACATTGAAAACCAGGTTGAAACTCTTATACAACACAAGGGACATATCCTGTGTTTTCTATGCTGTAAGATAAATTTAGCTGTAATAAAATTATAATTTCGCATTAAAGTTTTCTTTTTTAGGTGTAGCATGTTTTTTATTTTATCCTATTTCTGTACTAAATCTTACTGAATACCAAATTATATACTTCGTACTCTGTAGGTATATAAAAGAAGTTTCTATGTAAAAATCGCCTCTGTGGTCTAGCGATTCAGTTGGCCTTGACTGCATTAGGTTCCGGGTTCGAATCCCGGGTTGTTTAACGAAAAGAAAATTGGGTTTTCCCAATTTTCTAATAAAAAAAATGTTGCTCGGGATAGGATATGTGCCCGATTGGCGATAGGTTTGCCACCTATCACGTTGTGGGACTTGGTAAATCGGCTAGTCGTGGGTGCCCTGGTTGTGCCTCTGCCTACCGATTCGGAGATATGGGCGTGAAGATACTTTTTTTAAATATTTTAATTGATACAAATTTGCAAAAATTTCTAAAGATGTTTTGCTCCTAAACCATTCGATCGGGCTAAGAGTTAACCATGACGAAATGGGATCATGACGCTAGAGAAAGGTTTCCACACTGTTGGTCTGGGTTCTATGTGCAAAACAAATCATACGCTTTTCTACCTGATTGTTCGTAAGGAGGATAGGTTAATTAGGTTACCAACAAGATCACTTGTGTTAGATTATTGTGCTTACCTAGTCAAGGATGGATGGATTCGACGCACCTGTAATATATATGGAGTGTTTAGCCACGATTGTCTCTCATCAACAGGACATCCATGTGCTTACTTGCTGTCGTAATAATTTGAGAGACCGAATTAACAAAAATGTAACTAATTTACATTTATGTTGTTGTTACATTTGTGCTTCGGTCTCTCAAATTATTAATGACAAAGCAATAGATATTATTAAAAACACATAAAGCCTTAAATATATGTAGGATCTATTTCACAACGCAATTATTTTCTATGATAGTAATTAATTCTTGAACTTGACCGTGACGTCAGAATATATTGTGGTGATGTCTTATAACAGTATTCTGTGAATAATAATAATAATATTTCTGGCCGAGTCACACAAATTGAATCGAATCTTAAAGTAAGCAAAATATGTGCTTGTGTCAATGATAGTAATAGATACCCTTAAAGAGAAAACAGAAAATTTAACAAACGGCAATTTAAACATCTACATGTTCATCACACGAATACCTGCCGCCCGGGGCCCCGGCGGGAACCAAATTCAAACCTCGCGATTGAACGGTAGAGTTAGGCCCTCAACCTACAGCTATAAAGTGGCCTAACCAATGCAGTGAAATAAGGTTTTTTTTTCTGGAAGCAAAATACATTTTTGTCTCCTAGAAAGAATTACTTAACGCTGTCGAGTTGGACCGTGCTAAAAAATTAATGAAAAATTATTTATCAGTTACTAAAATCCTTAGTCTATTTCAGGCCATCGTTTCATAACAACTTCAAGAGGAGCCTGCATATTAGTAATGGGAGGATACAAGTTTCATCGCCACAGAAGATCAGGACCGAAGATAAGATGGTACTGCGGTAAAAACGTACAGGGATGCAAGGCCTTCGCGTTTACAATAGATACTTCTGTTATTAAGTTTAATAATATACATAATCATCCTTTTACATGGATATATTAAAATAAAGCCCAGTTGATGTGACTGGAGTTTTGATAAGAATAATTGAAAATGTAACGCTCAAGGAGCAAAAACGAATTTGCAAACATTGTCAATAATGTAAAATGTCTTCATTGAAGATTTTCTCCCAATGAGAACAATTATACACAAAGAAATATATAATCATCATTGAAATGTATTTAATCGTGTTTGGTATCTTAGTATCTATTGACTGAATTATTGAGCACTACAAGATATAAGATTGTTTTAATTTTTTTGGTAATGGCACTATGGTAAATCAAATTTGGTACGTTGAATGGTATTTGATATAATGTTTTTCTTTACAGATACAAATCAAGATGATGTCAAGATAGAAGATCTACTGTATGATGATGGTTGCAAAGAATTATAATTACTTGTTTTCTCCAATACACCATAACGTAATCATATAGGTGATAATTCAATAGGCTAGAAAGGGCGAGTTATAATCCACATTGCCGCGGTACCGCTTGTTGCTTCTTTTGTAATAAAATTTCAAGACGAAAAATTCCCTTCGACCTATCCTTTTGTAGGGTCACGGGCGTGCGCATATTAATGAGATTTTTTTTGCCAAATAGAAAACATTTATATAAGCCATAAATGTTTTTTGGTGTATAGTGGTTGTGGTACTGTTTTTATTGAAATTCGTTGTAATTGAAATTTATTATAAGAAAAACTTACTTGTAACCTAAGTTGGAAATCAAGGGTCAAGGTTTATCAAGAGTTGACAATATGTCAAGATAAATATTCACAAAACCGATAGATTTGCATGAAAAAAGTAATGAATAGGCAGATCGGTAGAAATCATGATAAATGATAGTCATTGTGACCGAATTATTGGTTGTAAAATTTCTTAGTGCGTCCTTCGAATTTATCTACGCTTTCTATCAGCGGGTACATAGTCATTATTACTGAGAGCCGATAGGGCCATAAACATACGTAAAGCGAAAAAGTTGGTTTAGCCATTGATGATGCTTTATCATCGCTTTTAATAGTCATATTCTAAAATATAGACTAAGCTCCTGTAAAAATAAGTATGAGATTGCTAGGATTGAATAAGTTGATGATAGATGTTTCACCTATCACATTGTGGACTTAATACCTTCGGCTAATCGTGAGTGCCCTAGTATAGACCCACATTATTGAGGTATCGACCATAAATTAACGTAGAATGAAAAAAAACCTTTAGTCCCCCGTGTTGGTCCGGACTCCTTTGCAGAATAGACCATCTGCCTTCCTTGCCAAGCAGCTCGTAAAAGGCGAGCATAGGCTTACCATCACTAACACTGTGACATCCGACTAGGTGGTAGAGTTTGGCAGCGACTCGCCCGGATTGGTACCACCGCCTTACCTATTCCTGCCGCCATTACGTCATGACGTGTTCCGGTTCGGAGGGTAAGGTAGCCGATAAACTTACTTATGCTCGAGGCCTAACATCCCGACCTCAGGTTGGCAACCAACCATTACCACCTTTAGTGTCTCTAGGCGGCGTGAATTTCTTATTAACAGGAAATCCGTCTGCTTGTTTGCCTTCCTATAACATAAAAAAAGTCATTGATGTTGATTTTGTTAAATCTATCAGAACAGCATTAAATCCAAAATAGTTAGCATTTATTTATCACGGCTTTTAATAGTCATGTTCTGAGCCAGAGACTAAAGATTTCTCTTCTTCTAGTCGCGGGTATGTTTACACCTCGGTGTTCAAGTATTCCTGTAGACTTGTGCTAATCCGACGTTACTAAACCTTAACCCTTTGTTTTAGTTTTTAGCGAAGAAAGTGATTGCTTAGAAAAAGTTTATCAGGTACGCAGCTATCCTGAGTATTCCAAAGGAAAAAAGCTGATCGTTAAACGCTCAGACCAATTTTTATGTTCCAGGGCCAGTTTTCACTGTTTCCCAGCGTGGCGCTCGAATGATACTCTTCAGTGGCTACAAGTTCTTGAAGCAACGTTCTAATGGTGTGAGGACGAGGTGGTGGTGTGGTACCCAAAGAAGCTGCAAAGCGGTCATTTTTACAATTGAAGATAAAGTCATTAAATATAATAACGAGCATAATCATCCACCGCCTATGCATTGGGACTAAACTTGAAGAAGTCCCCGTGCTGGTCCGGGCTCCTTTGTAGAATAGACCATCTGCCTTGCTGTGCCAGGCAGCTCGTAAAAGGCGAGCATAGGCTTTCCGTCACTAACACCGTGACATCTGACTAGGTGGTAGAGTTTCGCAGCGACTCACCCGGATCGGTACCACCGCCTTACCTATTCCTGCCGCCATAACGTCATGACGTGTTCCGATTCGGAGGATAAGGTAGCCGGTTAACTTACTTTTGCTCAAGGCCTAACATCCCGGCCTTTGGTTGGCAACACACCATTAACACCTTTGGTATCTCTAGGCGGCGTGAATTTCTTACCATCAGGAAATCCGCCTGCCTGTTTGCCTTCCCATGTTATAAAAAAAAGCATCAGAAGCAAGCCAGCCTAGAATTTATCTCCGATTGCGAAACAGTCATTGCACAACTTTTACTGCAGTTGATTTTCAGTCATTTTTCCAACAAAAAAAAGTTTTTGAATTATTACGAAAAGTGAATGACCTAGATGAAAAATTTTCTTTTTAAGTTGCCACGCGTTTCATATCTGTATACCTTGTCTTTACGACTATATTAAAAACAAAAAAAATAGCAGACATTGTTTAAAAATTATTATGTTCATACACAACTGCGGCAATAGATGTTATATAATATTTTTATAAAATCTATTGAAGTGCATTAAAAACAGCAATTCTTAAAACTCTCTTATATTTTTTTTAAACTTATTTTTGCCGAAATTTTAATGATTATAGTTTTGTACGTTACGAATTAATAAATAATTATTTTATTACATTTTTTTAGTAATTATTGTTATACATAGGTCTTTGCTGAGCACAAACTAAACTTATTTTAAGTGTAAGCTACCTTTTTACTATTAGAAGATAAAATGAACAAGATGAAATTCTAGATGTTTTTACAGTATTGAAAATATCACTGGTACGTGCTCATGGACATCGAAAATCTAAGTCATTGAGTGAAAAACTCAAAATTATAAACGCTTTCGAAAGTGGAAAATCCCGTAGTCAAATATCAAAAGAATTTCAATTACCCTACGCAACATTGTACGATATTATAAAAGCCAAAGACTATATTAAGTCACAATGCTCTGCGGGTGACGGAAATATCTTTCGGAGATCAAGAGGAGTGGCCAGATTTCCTAGTGTTGATAAGTGCCTTATAAAATGGATAAAACAAAATCACAATGAAATTCCTATATCGGCAACAATGCTGAAGGAAAAATCAAAAGAAATAGCCACTGAATTAGGAATAACTAACTTCTCTGCAAGTAATAGCTGGTTAGAGAGATTTAAAAAGCGACATAATGTTGTTTTTAATAAGGTGAGAAAAGATAACGTTGAAAATAAAAAAGTCACCAGAGATGAGGAGGAAGAAGAGGAGAGTAGTGATGAACAAGATTAGGAAAAACAAAAGCAAGCAATATAAAATAAAATTGTATATTAACCCTTTCCCAAGTAAATGTTCATCGTTTTGGAGTATTCAGTGTATATAACTAAAACTATGTACAAAGAATAAGGTGATTCAAATGACTTGGCCCTCAAAATACGTGTTGTCATTTGATTAAATAAAGGTAAATTGTTCCTAAACCAAAAGTAATTTTAATCACGTTTTTTTGTTCTCTCTATGTGTTGTATTGTATCTTTCTATGTGTTTCTATCTAGTATTTATTTTGGCAGTGCCAAGTTCTGCTGTAAATCTCACGGTAGCTGGAAGACTTGTTAAACCTTTAATATCTGTATCGGTGTCTATATTTCTCCCAGTATTGGTTCAGGCTCCTTTATATATATAAATAATGCTATATAATTAATGACCGCCTCGTTGGTCGAGTGGCTAGCGTACACGCCTAACTACACCGACTAACCGCGAGGCTCGGGTTCGATTCCCTACGGGGGCAGGCATTTGTGTGATGAATATTTAGATGTCTGCATTTCCGGGTCTGGGTGTTTATTAAATTTATTCTAGTATCTATTTAAGAATTTCTATGTATTAGTGTCGTTGACTAACACCCATAACACAAGCATATAACTTGCTTACTTTGGGGTTAGATTCAATTTGTGTAATTGAATGGATTACTTTCCTGCCATGGTAGTCATCTGCTCCGAAGGTCCTTTAATCAACAAATTAGAGAATTAAATTGGATTTATTTTAGAAGGTCAGCCATTAACAGAGCGGTGAACCGTAATTACGTGGCGCGAAATTGACAGATTAGACATTTGACATCTGGCAGTGAGCGTGTGCATTTGCCATTCATTGCCAGTGCAAAATATACCGAACAAATTATGTTTCAATATAACAATAGTGAGGATATTAACTTTTTACCATAGGGACATTGCTAATTGAACTTATCGCAAAATAATAACCGAGATTCACTATTTATAAAAAAAAGTATCTTCGCACCCATAAAAGATAGGCAGAGGCAATATCCACGACTAGCCGAAGAAACTGAGTCTCCACAATGTAATTGGAAGAAAGCTTATCGCCAACCGGGCACATATCAAATTCCAGGCAACGTTACTTTTATTACAACATTGAAAATACACATTTTTTTTGTTGTCCGACCCAGGATCGAACCTAGGACCTCAATTCAAACTCGCGGTCCGCAAGACCACGAAGGCTATCACTATTTATAAGAACTCGAATCACTTACTGTTTATAATTCAGATTCATTTCGGTATGGCCTAAAACGCCGACTTAAAAGAGAACCCTCGCTAAATATTTTATATTATACTACTACTATACTGTATAGCTGTTTATACGCAATCTCTTGACAGTAAAATTTGTACAAACTTTCATCTGCAATTACAACTCTTTGGGAGTTGATTGTTGTAAAAAAGTAACTGTTTCGATTCGGGTATTAAATTATATGCAGTGGCCGGTTAGTCCAGTGGTTTAGTTTTGAAAAAGTGTTACGTAGACAAATAGAAAAACAGACTTTTGCATATATTTTGCGTATAATACCTACTATTATTTAGGAATGTATAGTATCTGTTATATCTATAAAAAAGTTTTAAAAACATTAAAATCCAAATGAAATTATTTAATTTTGCAATTTTCCGCCCCAAAAAAAATGGATACGTATTATGAATAAAGACTTGACTTCGACCTTTGTGGAGTGCTGTCGAATTCTCCTGATGATGCTTCGGTTACGAAGCGAAACGTACGTTGAGTTTTTAGTAGTTTGTGTATTGTTAGTGCTAATAAAACAGTTTAGTGGTGTGTGTTGTGTGGAGCTGGATATATTTGGGGGTCTTCAGCTTCCGGTAAATCCAGTTCGTTAATTCGCAGGGTGCAAAGCACTAGGTGGGGGGTATCGTATTCGATCGCAGCGCTCATGGTGGCAAAAAATAAAAATAATGTA